>JASVEL010011852.1:0-467679 GCA_032618575.1 Nicotiana noctiflora
TCTATATTGACCGGGATAGGGTCGAGGACCCATTGCGAGGTATTATATATATATACCTATATGGATCGGCTCGCACGCCGCGCAGTATATATCTGGACTCGGGCCGCACGCCGCAAGAATACACGCGGGACGCGACCGCACGCCGCAGCATTATTGCGCTTGGGTCGTAGGAGCCCCTTCGGAGTCCGAGTCCGCACACATTCCAGCGAGCGCGGTAGTATAATATTATATGTATATATATATAATTTGGACCGGACTGCACGCCGCAGTAATATATGATGGACCCTGGCTGCACGCCACCGTATCATAGCGCTTGGGCCTAAGGAGCCCCTCCGAAGTCCGCACACACCCCCAGTGAGCGCGTCGACGTTAAATGGCCGCACGCGGCAGCGGTATATGTATTGGAGCGGGCTGCACGCCGCAGCATTATACTTATGTATATTCATATATATACTAAAATACTGATATGATATAGACATATGTATATGTCTCCATATATATTGAGGTAGCTATATACCGTAGTGGTATGAGTGAGAATGTGGTCAGTGTGGGACCTAGATGGCATAGATGTGGACTGGATATTGGGGGTATTCATTATAGTTATGACGTACCTGTGAGGTTACCCTTAGAACTGTATAGTGATAGTACAGGTGTTCTCACTTCCAGTCGTTGTTTATTTTTGTTACTCACTGAGTTGAAATATACTCACCCCACTCCCCCGCATTTTTGTGTGTGCAGATATACAGGATTAGGAGGGCAGTTGAGCTATCGCAATTGCTTGTGTTATCGCCATTCTATGGAGACTTTGAGGTAGCTGCCGTCGTCCGCACGACCCGATATTCCTTCCTACTGTCTTTGATTATGTATTGTTATTTCTTTCCGCTCTGAGCTTTGGTTGTAAACCTTATTACACTTATGTTCTTTAGAGGCTCATGACTCTTGACCCTTCGGTCTATGGGAGTCGGCACATGTTGGGACTTGGTTCCCTGTTTTAAATATATCTATCACTGTTGTGCTTAAATTGGATAAAGCGAGCTTGTGGCTCCGTGGTTATTGTTGATTGGTCGGGCTGGCCTAGCAGTGTGCTGGGCGCCATCACGACCGGATTTGGGGTCGTGACAAGTTGGTATCAGAGCCTAGGTTTACTAGGCCTCATGAGTCTTGAGCCGGTTAGTAGAGTCTTGTGGATCGGTACGGGGACGCCTGTACTTATCCTCGGGAGGCCGCGAACCTTTAGGAAACACTTCACATTTCTTGGAATTCTTATCGTGCGTACTTGATTCAGCTTGAGATATGCTTTTGAAATTCCTTCCGCACGTCTGTGTACGTATCAAGCGCTCAGTAATATAAGTGCCTTATGTGTAGTGGAACGAGTTCAAACTCAGGGAGACTAAAATGATTATGCTATGTGTATCCTGGTGGAAGGTATTGTGCTGAAATGCTAAATCGAGGCGAGATAGGTGGATTGGTTCTCATGTGTAATTGAAAGGTAATTGATATGTGTTATGATTCGAGCAGGTACAACGCATGTTCATGTACCAATATGATAATATGATTTGTGTAGTATTGAGACTAATGTTGTCGATATGCATTGTGATGTCTTGTCGAGTTGTGAATGTATTGCTAGGATGGTTTTGGTGATTCTCTGGCAGGTGGATAGGCCAATTTACAAAGGGAACTCTGCCGAAATTTTTGGAAAATTTGGGACTTAGAAAAGATTTTGTCACCTAAAGAGGGGGCGTAACTGTTGTGTGTGAATGAATGCAAGAATTGCAAAAGAGTTAATATCTCTGATGATTCGAGTCTCTGTCAAGGCTTGTAAATGACTTGAGTTTAATCTCATATTAACATTTCGGCATCACTTGAGTAATAATGATATGAGTGGTTGAAAGTGCTTTGATGAATGGCTTCGAGCTAAGTTGGGGAGGTTGCTATTGATTAACTGATTGCACTATTGTGTGCTATGTTGATTCTGTCTCTAAGTATGTTGGGAAATTCTGGTAAAGGTTATGGTGCTTCGTAGATCTGATGAAGTACTAGGGTGTTTTGAACTACTGTTGGTAAAGAATATTCACCATATAGAAAAGAAAGATAGCTGATTGTAATTGTAAGTAATCATGTTCTGCGATGTTAGAGTTCTAAAAAAAAAACGAGTGGTTCTACTCAATAGGACAGTTGAATTACAGCTGAATAAGGGTGAATGATGCCCGAGAATGGTTTTGCAGTGTTCAAGATTTTGCTTGTAACAATCAGGTGCCTTAAGATTTGTGTATGTGGCTAAAGATGGCGGTTTCGTTAGAGAAGATCAAGGCTTGTGTTATATCATGTGAATGATGGGATTCTAGGTATCCGTATTGGGAAGTAATGATAACAATTTAAAAAAAAAAATCGCGGGAAGTTCATCAAAAGAAAGTGTGGTAGAATGTGGTACTTTTGGGAAACATTGAGAGAGTATTCAGTGGCCTATGGGTCTTAGACCGTGTGGTCTTGTGTACGAGTCTCGTGTGGTAACATGAGTTGATGTATTATGGTACTATAGTAAAGAATGATATGAAATTAGAGATGAATCAGAAAGGAAACTGGGTAAATGGAACGACTTGTTAATAAACCAGAATGGTATAAAAAGGAATACGATTGATTCCCGGTGTGTGGTTGAAGTAATGAGTCTTGCAGACATTGCAGCAAAGCTCTTGAATGCTGGCAGTTGTGTAACTTGATATGGGTATAAGGACTCAGTCCTGGCAGTTAAACTTATGCAATGAATGGGAAGAAATAGTTTGTGATGTGTTTTATCATGGTTTGAAAATGAGTATACTCCTGTCGGTATGCGAAGCGTGGAATGTGCAATGAGTTTTCTTCTATATGGGATCACGAAAGTCCTTGACTAGTTGAGTGCGCCGATGTGAGGCGGAGGAAAGGGATATGAATTTCCATGTTGTCTTAGTGTGATATGGTATACACGATGTGTTACGGAAAGTTGATAATGGTATATTCTAGGTTTTGAGATCAGTTCATAATATATGTGAAGTCAATAAAATTATTGAGCAGCGCGGACAACTGCAGGTGAATTAAGAATCGATCTTTCCGATGATTTAAGAAAATGGTACTGCTATTCTATTAACTTGGCAGGGAATATGGTCCAAAAAGGGCCAGGTAATATAAACTGATAATCTTTAGTGGTGTGGCGGTATCCTCTTGTTAGATTGACATTGATGATTGAGTTGTAAATGGCATAAGGAAATTTCTGAATGGCTTTCGTGGTATGAATAGATGCTTGATGTGTGTTATGTAATCGTACGGTGGAGTGTGGGATCAGGCATAGTGATCCATGTGTAATACATGTGTTAGAGTCTGAAAGTTCTCGTAATCCGCCTACGCAGTGGTGGTATATCGAGTGGATCGGCTTCGTTTAGCGATTGTTCGAAATTGGAAGCCCTAGTGTCTCTCTCGTTACTTGATAAGACGAATTCGGATTATGATACTTGATTGCTGACCGGTTGTCATGGGTTAGATTGTCTAGACTAATGTGATATGGAATATGTCGGAAAATGGCACAAATTGTGTAGCAGAGAGCATCAGAGTATGCTCCAACAGAGTAGTTGTACCCAGGACCAGCGGACGACTGGTAGGTATTGCTTTGTCAATTGGACCTTAGTGGCGGATGTTAGTGTAGAGGTATCTACCATTGCTTCAGTTCCAGTATTGAGAAACGTTGTCAGATGCGTTTCATGTGGCCGAGCTTGAGGCTATATGTATATATATGTTTGTTGTAATGAGAAAAATTCGACTCGATATGCATTTCCTTTTTGCGAGATTTATGCGTGGATCGGGTGGCACGCCGCCACGGGTTATTTGGATCGGGTGGCACGCCGCCACATGTATGGTATCCGGATCGGGTGGCACGCCGCCACGGGTATGTCATTGGAGCGGGTTGCACGCCGCAACAGAATATTGTGAAAATATAGTTAGTTATATGCTACTTGGTATACAATACTTCCTTGCTTCTGAGGAAAAGTCCATTTTGAGTATCGCTTGGCGAATGGCACATCGGTTGTGTCCTTTCGGGATTTAATAGCATACGTTAATTGTTTCACCGTGGGTGAGGTTGATTGCTTGGGTTCAAGACCTAGATCTGTGCGTGGCTAACCGTTTGAGCTTAGTGGCTTGAGGTGCTTCATGAGTAATAATGTTGGGATAGAATCACGAATCGTGGCAAGGCCACATGATGTGATGACCTTTCAAGAATGAGTCGTGCACTCCATTCCTATGATGTGAGATGGGATCTCAGTTATATATTATGATGGTACAAAGGAATTGAATTACAACCCTGTTGTTGGAGTCAGTTGTCATAATTTGAGTATGTTTAGATGTTTCTATTGGAGCTCATGTTGTGCTCATCGTGGCTTAGGCCGGTGTTGAGGTGTCATATCACCAGTGCGGTGTGTTATAATCGAAATGATCGTCGAAGCCAATAATGAGTGTGAGTATATGTGATTTGAGCTAGTTAGAAAGGCAATACCGAGATTTGGCTCCGAATTTTGTTGTAGTATCAATTAAATGGGAAATGGATTCATGAATGGTTGACCTGAGAGATGGGTTTGATATATCGCGTGTGCGGTTGCCGTTGGCAGGATATGAAGGTGTTGGAATAAGACTCTATCTAATGAAAAAGGTTTTTCAGTTGGTATTTGGTTATCGTGGGAAATTGTTGTGATTAGGGATTATTGTTCCGAGTGATTGGGTTGTTTGACACATCATATTATCTCACCGAGGTGGCGAGTATGGACTATTACAGTTGGATCGTGTGTATCCCGAGTATAGGCATGGGATTAGCATTTGGCATATGATTTCAGAAAGTACAATGTGATTTATGGTTCAGATGGTCCGTGAAATTTTGACTATGTGGTGTTTTCGGACTTATGTGAGATAGGGTGACGTATGATCACCCGGATATATGCTTGGTAAGGTCATTCGGTTATTGGGTGGCTTCTAGTACAACTCTGAGTCCGCTCGAGGACGAGCGTTTGTTTAAGTTGGGGAGAATGTAACGACCCGCCCCGTCGTTACGGGAATCTCCACCCCGTTACCTTGAATTAACATATCTTATGCTTCTATATCAGTGTTAGAACCTATCGGGTGAGTTAGGAGTGAATTGAATTGAAAATGAAGCAAATAGCATGTTTGAAGGAAGTTTGAATATGGAAAGTCAACCTAGAGTTGACTATCGAGTTAGAGTGCTCGGAATCGGATTCCGATGATTCGACTAGTTTCGAGGGATCATTTATGACTTAGGAGAGTAATCGGAATTGAATTTGGAGATCCGGTGTAGAAATAGGCTTGAATTGGCTAAGGTTGAATTTTGGCGAAATCCGATCGATAGGTGAGATTTTGATCCGGGAGTCGGAATGGAATTCCGACAGTTGCAGTAGTTCCGTTAGGTGATTTTGGATATGCCTGCAAATTTTCAGGTCATTCG
Source organism: Nicotiana noctiflora (assembly GCA_032618575.1). Taxonomy (NCBI): domain Eukaryota; kingdom Viridiplantae; phylum Streptophyta; class Magnoliopsida; order Solanales; family Solanaceae; genus Nicotiana; species Nicotiana noctiflora. The sequence goes on from JASVEL010011852.1 coordinate 5,477, forward strand.
GACATCGTTTGGTCGGGTTTTTGATCGAATGTGAATTTTTGAAGTTAAAGTTAAACTTAAGCTTAAATTTGTTGAAAACGGACGATTTTGATGTTAACGATAGAGTTTTGATGATTGGAACAAGTTCGAATAAGGTTATAGGGCGTGTTGGTTCTTTTCGTTGAGGTCCCGGGGGCCTCGGGTGAGTTTCGGGGTGGTTTCAGACCATTTTTAGGCCATTTTTAACTGCAGGTTTATGTGTGTAGCAGTGTTCTACGCGATCGCGGACAATGGGACGCGATCGCGGTGAGTAAAATGTGCGAAAATTATTAATGAATCGCGATCGCGTGAAATGCTCCGCGATCGCGAAGAAGGAAAATTTCTGTGCATTGATCCTACTTCGGAAGCTCATAACTTTTTATCTACAAGGAATTTTAAGGTAATTCAAAAACGAAAGTTATAACCCATCGTGTCTAGTTTTCAGAAAGATAAAGAAATCATGATTTGGACATCTGTGAAAAGAGATATGGACGTTACACTATAGGGTGTCCGAGAAGGATCTCTAATACACATGTATAACTTGGGAAGCTTATATCTAGAAATATATACGGATTCAGGAAATGACCATCAAATGAACGTTATAGCCCTATGTGTTTAGTTTCCATAACATCAAACCATTCATCATTCGGAGTTGTGTGCAAAGAGTTATGACCATTATACTGAAGCCTGTCCGGAGGAACCGGAGTTTGTTCACCGCGATCGCGAAGCCTTTCCCGCGATCGCGAAGGGTAAATTTTGGGCCAAATTTTGTTCTCCGCGATCGCAGAGCCATTCCCGCGATCGCGATGAGTAATATGCCCGGGCAGAATGTTTTTAAAACATTCCAGTCGCGAAATCAACCCATTTTTCCACCATTTTTGGTCATTCTTGAGAGCTTTTGGACGGGAATTGAAGGGATTTCGACGGGGAATCATTGGAGGTAAGTTTTATGAGTTAAATACATGATTTTATCAAAGAATCCTCCATTAATTCTCTGAATTTGGGTAAGAAATCAAGAAAATTAGGGCTTTGAGCAAAAATCTTAAAATGGGGATTTGAAGGACCATTTGTGGTCCGAATTGGGAGTTCTTGGTATGTACGGACTCGTGGAGAGACGAGGATTCCGAAAATGTGAGTTTCATAATTTTTCGAGATGTGGGCCCGGGGCTCGGGTTTTGGCAACTTTGGGAATTTTGATGTAAATTGAGTTATTTCGACTCGGTTGTGTTTAATTAGCCTATATTGATGTATTCTCATTGATTTTGAGCAGATTCGGCATTCAAGGTGATTGAATTGCGAGGCGAGCGCAAGGCGGATTAAGGCTTCTATCGGATCGAGGTGAGTGGTGGTAATAAATAATGTACTGAGGGTTTGAAACCCCGTACTTGCACTTTACAGTGCTATGTAGAGATGAGACACACGTCATGAGACTGGCGTGGTGGCATTGTGATTTGGGGATTGGACTTGGTCATTCCCGACTAATAGTATTCTGTGTATTATGACTGATAATGAGATTATAAATGTATAGTTGGGCTAATAGCCATGTTTGGGGCCTTGTGCCGATCTGTAGAGTATTAGGGAAGCCTGTAGAGCTAAGTGACCCTTATATCATGTTGGACACATACACTCAGTCGTAATCATAGCTGTATAGCATATCACGAGCCAATACTAGATGTGTACTCTAAGAGAGACTACCTGGGGTGGGATTCCTTGTTCTAGCTGAGTGGGCCTGAGAGGCCAAGTCTATATTGACTGAGATAGGGTCGAGGACCTACTGTGAGATATTATATATATCTATATTGGATCGGGCTGCACGCCGCAGCACTATATGTATTGGATCGGACTGCACGCCACAGTAATATATATATGGATCGGACTGTACGCTGCAGTAATATACCTGTGGATCGGATTGCACGTCGCAGTATTATTGAGCTTGGGCTGTCGGAGCCCCTTCGGAGTCTGCACACATTCCCAGTGAGCGCTGTTATATATTGTAGGATCCGGATGCACGCCTCTGCAGTATATCTATATAATATATATATATATATGTGGATCGGACTGCACGCCGCAGTAATATATATGGACTGCACGCCACAGTAATATATATGGACTACATGTTGCAGTATCATAGTGCTTGGGCCGAGGGAGCCCCTATGAAGTCTGTATACACCCCAGTGAGCACCGTCGACGTTAAATGGAGCGGGCTGCATGCCGCAGCGTTATATATATGGAACAGGCTGAGGTTACCCTTAGAACCGTATAGTGATAGTACAGGTGTTCTCACTTCCAGTCGTTGTTTATTATTGTTACTCACCGAGTTGAAATATACTCACCCCACTCCCCCGCATTTTTGCGTGTGCAGATATACAGGATTAGGAGGGCAGTTGAGCTATCGCAACTGCTTGTGTTATCGCCATTCTATGGAGACTTTGAGGTAGCTGCCGTCGTCCGCACGACCCGATATTCCTTCCTATTGCCTTTGATTATGTATTGTTATTTCTTTCCGCTCTGAGCTTTGGTTGTAAACCTTATTACACTTATGTTCTTTAGAGGCTCATGACTATTGACCCTTCGGTCTATGGGAGTCGGCACATGTTGGGACTTGGTTCCCTGTTTTAAATATATCTATCACCGTTGTGCTTAAATTGGATAAAGTGAGCTTGTGGCTCCGTGGTTATTGTTGATTGGTCGGGCCGGCCTAGCAGTGTGCTGGGCGCCATCACGACCGGATTTGGGGTCGTGACACATTTCTTCATCAAAGTTCATTGGGTAAGTATTGTTAACTCGTTTTCTTCATTTTTCATCAACATCAATCAAATCCTTAGGCTTAAACATGTATAAATTGGTTGAAAATTGGAGAAATGGGTATAGTTAGGGCTTTCAAAGAATTTGCGATTTAGACCTCGTTTTGGAGTCGAACTTAAGAACAAATTGTATATTTGAACTCATGGAAGATTGGATGAAATTATTTTGGTTCGAAACTTGAGTTTCGATTATGTGGGCCCGGGGTCGGTTTTTACTATTCCGGCAGAATGTTGTAAAAATCATATTTAGCAATATGAACTAGTTTGTTAAGTAGAATTGATGATATTAAATCAATTGTGTATAGATACGATTGGATTGGAGTCAAATTCAAAAGGAAAAGGCATTGCTACGGATTGAATCGTTCGTAAACTTTCGAGGTAAGTGTTTGTTCTATCCTAGCTTGAGGGAATAGGATTATGTGTTATGTGTTATGTGATCGAGTGCGGTGTATGGGCTCTGGTGACGAGCATCCATACACTGGCGTCTAGTATGACCGTGAGTCGTTGGAAAATGATTATTTTGAGATATATTACGGATGAATTGTTATTGTTCTCCCTTGTTGGGACTTGTTGTGAAGATAATTATTGATTGCCCTTGATGGGGCGGTTTATGAATTACTGTTTCTTTCTTTGCCCTTAACTGTGATTGTTATTTGGGTGAGGAAGAGAGATAATGCACGAAGGGTGATGCCGTGCCATGTTTATTATTGATTATGCACGAAGGATCATGCCGTGCCATGTTTATTATTGATTATGCACGAAGGATCATGCCGTGCCCTATTATTGATTATGCACGAAGGATCATGCCGTGCCCTATTATTGAACCATGTACGAAGGATCATGCCGTACTATGGATGTGAGGATGAGAGTAAAAGCACGAAGGGTGATGCCGTGCAACTGTTTACTATTCCTTGAATTGATATTATTTGGGTTTACATTACACTTTGTTTTTCCTTGCGAAACTAGTAACTGTGGTTAATTGTTGAAGTCTTTAAGATATTCCTTATTGTGTTAATACTTGATTATTCCTTGTTATTTTGTGGTACACATACATATATATTGAATTGCACAGGTTTATGTGGGTGTCTGGTCCTAGGCTTGTCACTACTTCGCCGGGATAGGCCAGGCACTTACCAGCACATGGGGTCGGTTGTGCTGATGCTACACTTCTGTGCGTTTTTGCACAGGTCCAGGTTACGATCAGGAGCAGCAGCACCAGCAGCAGCAGTAAATAGATTGCGCGGGAGTTGATTACATTTGAGACCGAGGTAGCTTGCAGACGTCCGCAGGCCCGGCGTCTCTTTCTTTATTTATGTTTATAGCTGTAGTCTCATTATTCCGAGACGAACAGAATTATGTTGTATTTTCTTCAGACTTTTATGTGTAGTATTCCATAGTAGTTTGTGAGTTGGTGACTCCAAGTCTTGGGTAGAGGATTTCAATATGATTTTTACCGTGTGATTTATTATTTCCATTTCGATAAAGTATTCCGTATTTATTTAATTAAAATTGTGTCAGAAACAGGATCGTACGAATACAGTGGCTTGCCTAGCTACCACGAGTAGGCGCCATCACGATCCCGATATTGGGGGAAAAATCCGGGTCGTGACAAGTTGGTATCAGGAGCTCTAGGTTACATAGGTCTCACCACTCACGAACAAGCTTAGTAGAGTTTGAGAGGTAGGTACGGAGACGTCCGTACTTGTCCTTCAGAGTCTATTGAGTTAGGAAAAAGTCTCTCATTTGTTCTTTCTTGTCGTGCTACTTGATCCTCAATTACTGATTGGAATTTCTATTCTGTCCTTTCGCAGATGGTAAGGACACGCGCTTCTTCGTCCGCTGACCAGCAGCCTGAGCCCCAGGCAGCTCCCGCGAGGGGCAGGGGTCGAGGCCGTATCGTAGGCCGTGGTAGGGGAAGAGCTCAGTCCCCGGCAGCTATTCCAGAGGTGGAGTCTCATATTGAGACCAGCGAGGAGGTTCCGATTCCAGCAGCTCCAGTGGGCCCAGCTCAGGTCCCAGGAGAGGCTTTAATTACCCCAGATCTCCGGGATGCCTTGATCAGAATAGCGGGATTCATGGACAACATTGCCAGAGCGGGTTTATTATCAGTTGCCCCAGCTACTTCTCAGGCTGGAGGAGGGGCCCAGACTCCTATTGCTCATACTCCGGAGCCAGTAGCTCCTCAACCTCAGGCACCAGTAATTCAGCCAGCTGTGGCTACTCAGTCAGGTACCACAGCTCATGCCGGTGATGGAACGGCAATGACTTCTGATTCGTTATGGAGGCTTGATCGGTTCTCCAAACTATTTACCACTACTTTCGGTGGAACGGCATCAGAGGATCCTCAGGACTTTTTATTCAGTTGCCATGAGATTCTCAAGACTATGGGGATCGTGGAGACAAACGGAGTTGATTTTTGTACTTTCAGACTTGCAGGATCCGCCAAGACTTGGTGGAGAGATTATTGTCTGACTCGACCAGCAGGGTCCCCAGCTCTATCATGGGACCAGTTTGCGGAACTATTTATGGAGAAGTTTCTCCCTACTACTCAGAGGGATGTACTTCGGAGGCAGTTTGAGCGCCTCCATCAGGGCACTATGACAGTTACACAGTATGAGACGAGATTTATCGACTTGGCTCGTCATGCAATGGTGATACTTCCCACTGAGCGGGAGAGGGTCCGCAAGTTTATAGATGGGCTTAATCATCCGATTAGACTCCGGATGGCTATGGGCGTGGGGAGTGACATATCATTTCAGGAGGCAGCCAATGCAGCACGCAGAGTTGAGATGGCTCTTGCTAGGGGAGGCGGTTATTCTTCAGATAAGAGGCCTCGTCATTCAGGTAGATTTGGTGGTTCTTCCTCCGGTAGCAGAGAATCCTTTGATAGAGGCCAGTCCTCCAGGCCTTTTCATTCCGCCCTTCAGGCTTCACAGGGTGGATCAGGTGATCGTGGTTCTCGGGGGTATTATTCAGACCAGTCTCCTATTAGTGCTCAGCCTCTTCAGAGCGTTCGTGGAGGCCATTCAGGTCGTCAGGGCCAGCAGCCCTATCAGTCTAAGAGTTGCTACGGTTGTGGCGACCCAGGTCATTTTATCAGGAATTGCCCTATAGCAGCGGGCAACTCTCAGCAGCGAGGTCCTCGTCCTATGATTCAGGCCCCAACTGACCCTCAGCCTGCCCAGCCAGCCAGAGGCGGGGGTAGAGATTATAGAGGTGGAGGTCGAGACCGTAGAGGTGGAGACCGTCCAGCGAGAGGTAGAGGTCAGCCAGTTGATGGTCGTCCTAGAGACGCAGCTCAGAGGGGAGGTGCAGATCCCCGATTCTATGCTTTACCAGCCAGGCCAGAGGCAGAGGCATCAGATGTCGTGATTACAGGTACTATTCTTATGTGTGGCAGAGGTGCTTCAGTATTATTTGACCCCGGATCTACATATTCCTATGTGTCTTCCTACTTCGCACCGTATTTGGCCGTGCCCAGTTATGCTCTGGATATTCCAGTTTATGTGGCTACACCAGTGGGTGACTCCATTGTAGTCGATCGGGTGCATCGTTCGTGCGTAGTTATATTTGGGGGTCTCGAGACCCGTGTTGATCTGTTGCTCTTGGATATGGTAGATTTTGATGTCATATTGGGGATGGACTGGTTGTCCCCATACCATGCTATTCTTGATTGTCATGCTAAGACTCTCACCTTAGCCTTGCCAGAATTACCCCGATTAGAGTGGAAGGGTACCTCAAGCCACTCCGTTCGCACTGTTATTTCTTATGTTAAGGCTCGACGTATGGTCGAGAAGGGGTGTCTAGCTTATCTGGCTTATGTTCGTGATTCCAGCGTAGAGGTTCCTTCCATTGAGTCAGTCCCTATTGTACGGGAGTTTCTTGAGGTTTTTCCTTCAGACCTGCCGGGTATGCCACCCGACAGGGATATTGATTTCTGTATTGATCTGGCACCTGGCACTCAGCCCCATCTCTATTCCACCCTATCGTATGGCCCCGCCGGAACTAAAAGAGTTGAAAGATCGGTTGCAGGACCTTCTTGAGAAGGGCTTTATCAGGCCCAGTGTTTCCCCCTGGGGAGCACCTGTGTTATTTGTAAAGAAGAAGGATGGCTCGATGCGGATGTGTATTGATTACCGGCAGTTAAACAAGGTGACTATCAAAAATAAATATCCACCGCCGAGGATTGATGATTTGTTTGACCAGCTCCAGGGAGCGAGGGTATTCTCTAAGATAGACTTGAGATCAAGCTACCATCAGCTGAAGATCAGGGCGGCTGACATTCCTAAGACAGCCTTTCGCTCTAGATATGGGCATTATGAGTTCTTGGTCATGTCCTTCGGGTTGACCAATGCCCCAGCGGCAGCATTTATGGAGTTGATGAACTGAGTGTTCAGGCCTTATCTAGATCTGTTAGTGATAGTCTTTATAGATGATATTCTGGTATACCCCTACAGCCAGGAGGAGCACGAGCAGCACCTCAGAGTGGTTCTTCAGACCTTGAAGGATAATCAGCTATATGCCAAGTTTTCAAAATGCGAGTTCTAGTTAAGTTTGGTTGCATTTCTGGGTCATATCGTATCAGTAGAGGGTGTTCAGGTAGACCCAAAGAAGATTGAGACAGTCAAGAATTGGCCTCGACCAGCTTCAGTGACCGAGATTCGGAGTTTCTTGGGATTAGCAGGTTACTACCGTCGGTTCGTAGAGGGGTTTTCTTCTATTGCAGCCCCGATGACCAGGTTGACCCAGAAGGGTGTCCAGTTTCAGTGGTCAGAGGAGTGTGAGGCGAGCTTTCAGAAGCTCAAGACAGCCTTGACCACCGCACCGGTGTTGGTACTACCTACAGGTACAGGGCCTTATACAGTTTATTGTGACGCATCTCGTACAGGGCTTGGAGCGGTATTGATGCAGGATGGTAAGGTTATCGCTTATGCTTCGAGGCAGTTAAAGATACATGAGAAGAATTATCCAGCTCATGATCTTGAATTAGCAGCAGTGGTTCATGCCTTAAAGATCTGGAGGCATTATCTATATGGTGTGACATGTGAGGTGTACACTGATCACAAAAGCCTACAGTACTTGTTCAAACAGAAGGAGTTGAATCTACGACAACGGAGATGGTTAGAGTTGCTAAAAGACTATGATGTTACTATATTATATCACCCAGGTAAGGCCAATGTGGTGGCCGATGCATTGAGTAGAAAGTATGCTAGCATGGGTAGTCTTGCATATATTCCGGTCAATCAGAGACCATTAGCTCTAGATGTCCAGGCCTTAGCCAACCGGTTCGTGAGATTAGACATTTCTGAGCCTAGCAGGGTGTTAGCCCTGCACGGTCGCTCGTTCTTCATTATTAGAGCGTATCCGTGAGAGGCAATTTGATGATCCTCATTTGCGCAAGTTAAGAGATTCAGTACAGCGGGGAGGTGCCACACAGGTAAATCTAGATGATGATGGAGTATTGAAATTGCAGGGTCGAGTTTGTGTGCCCAATGTCGAAGGAATTCGAGAGTTGATCTTAGCAGAGGCCCACAGTTCGCGGTATTCTATTCACCCAGGTGCCGCGAAGATGTACCGGGACTTACGGCAACACTATTGGTGGCGCAGAATGAAGAAAGATATCGTTGCGTATGTCGCTCGGTGTCTAAATTGTCAGCAAGTGAAATATGAGCACCAGAGACCTGGTGGTGTATTCCATAGGATTGAAATTCCCGAGTGGAAATGGGAGCGGATCACTATGGACTTCGTTATTGGACTTCCTTTGACTCGGAGGAAATTTGATGCTATTTGGGTCATTGTTGATAGACTGACCAAATCAGCACACTTTATTCCAGTATCTGTCTCCTACTCGTCGGAGAGGTTAGCGGAGATTTACATTAGGGAGATTGTTCGTCTCCATGGGTTGCCAGTATCTATTATCTCTGATCGGGGTACGCAGTTTACCTCGCGGTTCTGGAGAGTGGTCCAGCAGGAGTTAGGCACCCAGGTTCAGTTGAGTACAACATTTCATCCTCGGACGGATGGCCAGTCCGAGAGGACTATTCAGATTCTAGAGGACATGCTTCGAGCCTGTGTTATTGATTTCGGAGGCTCGTGGGACCAGTTTCTGCCATTAGCAGAGTTCGCCTACAATAACAGTTACCAATCTAGCATCCGGATGGCTCCGTATGAGGCGTTGTATGGTAGGCGATGTCGATCACCAGTAGGATGGTTTGAACCGGGAGAGGCTCGGTTGTTAGGAACAGACTTAGTTCAGGAGGCCTTGGATAAGGTCAAGACTATTCAGGAGAGATTGCGTTCAGCTCAGTCTAGGCAAAAGACTTATGCGGATCGTAAGGTTCGAGATGTAGATTTCATGGTTGGTGAACGAGTATTGCTCCGGGTGTCGCCTATGAAGGGCGTGATGAGGTTTGGGAAGAAGGGCAAGCTCAGCCCTAGGTATATTGGCCCATTTGAGATTCTAGACAGAGTGGGAGGGGTGGCTTACGGATTAGCTTTGCCGCCTAGCTTATCAGCCGTGCATCCAGTTTTTCATGTATCTATGCTTCGGAGATACCACGGCGATCCCACACATGTGTTAGACTTCAGTACTGTCCAATTGGACAATGATCTATCTTACGAGGAGGAGCCGGTGGCCATTCTAGACCGGCAGGTTCGGCAGTTGAGGTCGAAGAGTTATCCTTCTGTGCGTGTTCAGTGGAGAGGTCAGCCTCCTGAGGCATCGACCTGGGAGTCCGAGTCTGATATGCGGAGCCGCTACCCACATTTGTTTCCTGACTCAGGTACTTCTTCTTTTATCCGTTCGAGGACGAACGGTTGTTTTAGAGGTGGAGATTGTGACGACCCAAAGGGTCATCACTTGTTTATTTAATCATTTCGAGCTTTTGAGGTCTTGAAAACCTCATTTATAGTTGCCTCGATTTGCGTGCACCAGTCCGGGCACAAAGCTGGAAAAGATTTATGTTGAAATATGTAAAATATGTGAAAAAGTAGAAGAATTTTGATATTAATATTGATATGGTTGACTTTGGTCAACATTTTTGGTAAACGGGCCCGGATCCGTGATTTGACTATTTCAGAAAATCCGTAGAAAAATATGGAACTTGGGCATATGTCCGGAATTTAAATCCGAGGTCTAGAACCCCGATAAAAGAATTTTTCTGTTAAATTGTTTTCTGAAAATGTTTAAGAAAAATGAAACTGATTTTTTATTAAAAAGTACTGGTATCGGGCTCGTATTTTGGTTCCGACGCCCGGTACAGGTCATATATATTGGTTAAGCGCTTCCCGTAAAGTTTGGTTGAAAACGGACGTCGTTTGACGTGTTTCGGCCTTAAATTGGAAAGTTTGGAAATTATGAAATCTTAAAGAATTCTTGAGCTTTAAGGCTCAATTCATTGATTTTGATGTTATTTTAGCGATTTGATCGCGCGAGCAAGTTCGTATGATGTTTTTGAGTTAGTGTACATATTTGGTTTGGAGCCCCGAGGGCTCGGGAGTGTTTCGGAGGTGGTTCGGGGTGTTTTTGGACTTAGGAAACTGGCAGATTTTCTGCAATTTTTACACAGATATTTTACCCTACGCGATCGCGGACTTGTTCACGCGATCGCACTGCCTTGTCTCGATACTCAACGCGATCGCGGCTGTCTTCACGCGATCGCGAAGCTTTACGTCTTTCTTCAACGCGATCGCAGCCGTCTGCACGCGATCGCGTAGCTTTCCGTTTTCCTTCACCGCGATCACGACCCTTTTCACGCGATCGCGTAGTACAAATGTGCCACCCAGCGAAATTCTTCTACGCGATCGCATCATTGTCCACGCGATCGCGTAGTGTTGAACAATTGCCTTCCGCGATCGCGACCCAGTTCACGCGATCGCGTAGAACAAAAATTTCGCCCAATGAATTTAAGACAGAAAACAGAACAGAAACGGGATGAAAATCCCATTTCTGTTCAAACCCCTTCTCCACAGCATTTTATACGATTTTGAGGCATTTCTTCATCAAAGTTCATTGGGTAAGTATTGTTAACTCGTTTTCTTCATTTTTCATCAACATCAATCAAATCCTTAGGCTTAAACATGTATAAATTGGTTGAAAATTGGAGAAATGGGTATAGTTAGGGCTTTCAAAGAATTTGCGATTTAGACTTCGTTTTGGAGTCGAACTTAAGAACAAATTGTATATTTGAACTCATGGAAGATTGGATGAAATTATTTTGGTTCGAAACTTGAGTTTCGATTATGTGGGCCCGGGGTCAGTTTTTACTATTCCGGGCAGAATGTTGTAAAAATCATATTTAGCAATATGAACTAGTTTGTTAAGTAGAATTGATGATATTAAATCAATTGTGTATAGATACGATTGGATTGGAGTCAAATTCAAAAGGAAAAGGCATTGCTACGGATTGAATCGTTCGTAAACTTTCGAGGTAAGTGTTTGTTCTATCCTAGCTTGAGGGAATAGGATTATGTGTTATGTGTTATGTGATCGAGTGCGGTGTATGGGCTGTGGTGACAAGCATCCATACACTGGCGTCTAGTATGACCGTGAGACTTTGGGAAAATGATTATTTGAGATATATTACAGATGAATTGTTATTGTTCTTCCTTGTTAGGACTTGTTGTGAAGAAAATTATTGATTGCCCTTGATGGGACGGTTTATGAATTATTGTTTCTTTCTTTGCCCTTAACTGTGATTGTTATTTGGGTGAGGAAGAGAGATAATGCACGAAGGGTGATGCCGTGCCATGTTTATTATTGATTATGCACGAAGGATCATGCCGTGCCATGTTTATTATTGATTATGCACGAAGGATCATGCCGTGCCCTATTATTGATTATGCACGAAGGATCATGCCGTGCTCTATTATTGAACCATGTACGAAGGATCATGCCGTACTATGGATGTGAGGATGAGAGTAAAAGCACGAAGGGTGATGCCGTGCAACCTGTTTACTATTCCTTGAATTGATATTATTTGGGTTTACATTACACTTTGTTTTTCCTTGCGAAACTAGTAACTGTGGTTAATTGTTGAAGTCTTTAAGATATTCCTTATTGTGTTAATACTTGATTATTCCTTGTTATTTTGTGGTACACATACATATATATTGAATTGCACAGGTTTATGTGGGTGTCTGGTCCTAGGCTTGTCACTACTTCGCCGGGATAGGCCAGGCACTTACCAGCACATGGGGTCGGTTGTGCTGATGCTACACTTCTGTGCGTTTTTGCACAGGTCCAGGTTACGATCAGGAGCAGCGGCAGCAGCAGTAAATAGATTGCGTGGGAGTTGATTACATTTGAGACCGAGGTAGCTTGCAGACGTCCGCAGGCCCGGCGTCTCTTTCTTTATTTATGTTTATAGCTGTAGTCTCATTATTCCGAGACGAACAGAATTATGTTATATTTTCTTCGGACTTTTATGTGTAGTATTCCATAGTAGTTTGTGAGTTGGTGACTCCAAGTCTTGGGTAGAGGATTTCAGTATGATTTTTACCGTGTGATTTGTTATTTCCATTTCGATAAAGTATTCCGTATTTATTTAATTAAAATTGTGTCAGAAACAGGATCGTACGAATACAGTGGCTTGCCTAGCTACCACAAGTAGGCGCCATCACGATCCCGATATTGGGGGAAAAATCCGGGTCGTGACAGTTGACTTTTCCAAATTAAGCCTTCCTTAAAGAGACTAAGTGTCTCATTTCCATCTAAAACCAATCCAATCCGACTCGACCACCTCAAATATCGATAATGAAGCATAGAGAAACACAAGATGAGGCAAATTAGGTGGTAACTCACGTGCCGACGGGCCGAGTCGTCACACGCTATTTGTGGTTATTTAACAAAAAACTTGATGATTTAAAAAAGAAACTAATTTATAAAATTTTCCAAAAACGTTAGTCACATAATTTACATATAATGGTAATTCAGTACATACTAATTACAGAACCAAAAGCTAACAGATCAATGTGTATGCAGTTAGTAAATAATGACAATTGTAATAATATGAATAGTTGGCAAATGCAAATGGTGAGAGACGATTTAGGTAGGGATGGATGTGGGATCCATGTGGGGGAGAACAAATTAAAGCTAGTGTGAGAAGTATGCAATGACAGACTGACATAAATAAAAGTCAATTTAGACAAGAGGGGTTGCTCTGATGGTAAGCAACCCCCACTTCCAACCGAGAGGTTGTGAGTTCGAGTCTCCCCAAGAGCAAGGTGGGAAGTTCTTGGAGGGAAGGATGCCGGGGGTCTATTTGGAAACAGACTCTCTACCCTATGGTAGGGGTAAGGTCTGCGTACACACTACCCTCCCCAGACCCCACTAAGTGGGATTATATTGGGTTGTTGTTGTTTAGTCAAGATACTCAAAAGTTTATATCGCAGCTACAGTAATATTCCTTTCTAGCCAACCATAATATTTTATTTTACCTGAAATGACCAAATTATCCTTATAACCCCAAGCGGACATGTTGTCCAGCTGTGTGCTATAAATCCGTTTTATTAGATAGTAAAATGTATATTCAAAGGATTTTATTATCCTTTATTTAACGTATGACGACCCGGCCCCGTTTCCCTCTATTTGTGTCGCTTCATATTCTATATCAGTATTAGAGTCTATCGGGTATAATTGGATTGATTCTGGTTGAAAATAAGGCATATAGCCTCTTAGAAGGGAGTTTGTTTCAGAAAAGTCAACTAAAAGTTGACTATATAGTTAGAGGGCTCGGATGTAAATTTCGGTGGTTCGGTTAGCTTCGAGAGGTAATTTGTGACATAGGGGAGTGATCGGAATTGAATTTGGAGGTCAGGTGTAGAAATAGGCTTCAATTAGCAAAGTTGGAATTTTTGGCGGAAACTGGTTGATAGGTGAGATTTTGATTTGGGAGTTGTAATGGAATTCAGACAATTGCAGTAGCTTTGTTAGATGATTTTGGATATGTCTGCAAATTTTCAGGTCATTCGGACATCGTTTGGTCGGGTTTTTGATTGAATGTTGGTTTCGGAAGTTATAGTTGAAGCTTAGGCTTGAATCCGCATTGATTTGATAATTTTTGTGTTTAAGGACGCGTTTTTATGATTGGAACAAGTTCGTATGGTATTTTGGAGTAGGTTGGTGGTTTTGGTTGAGGTCTCGGGGGCCTCGGGGTGATTCCGGGAGTTCAAACGAATCATTTTTAGTCAGGCTAAGGATCAGATTTTGCCGTCATGAATTGCAGAGATTTAATGCATCGCATTCGCATAGGTGATGGACGCGAACACGTAGAAGGAAATCAGGGGTCTGAGAATTTGGCCTATGCGTTCGCGAAGGTGCTCATGCGAACGCATAGAGGAGGAAGCTGGAGGTCCGCGTTCGCGAGAGGGTTCATACGTTCGCGAAGAAGGATTTGGTGGCCAGTGATTTTTGTTGTACGCGATCCCGTAAGGTGTTGCCGCGTTCGCGTGGGTTCAAGTCTTTGTGTATCGCGATCACGGACAGGAGGTCGCATTCACTTAAGAGGATTTTAAAATTTTAAATGGTTGCTCATCACGTTCGCGTGGGCTGCGTCGCGAACACAAAAAAGGAAAATCAGGTTAGGCAGACCAGTTTAATATCATATTAGTCGCGAGCAAAACCCATTTCCTCCATTGTTGGGCATACTTTGGAGCTATTGAACGAGAGAGTAAGAGATTTTCACATAGATTTTGATTGGAGGTAAGTTTTATGGACTAATTACGTGATTTTATCATAGAATCTTCATCTAATTCACTGAAATTGGGGTGTAAATTGGAGGAGTTAGGGCTTGGGTTTTGATTTTGAGAATTTGGAATTTGAAAGGGCTATTGGACTCCGATTTTTATAAATTTTATATGTATGGACTCGTGGCGAGACGAGGACTCAGAAAATGTAAATTTTGTAATTTTCGAGAAGCGGGCCTGGGGTTCGGGTTTTGCTAACTTCGTATTTTGGGTGTTCTTCGAGTTATTTCAATTAGGTTATGTTCCATTAGCCTATTTTGATGTATTCCTATTGGTTTTGATCAGATTTGGCACCCGTGGAGGTCGATTCTAGAGGGGAGGTCGATTCTAGAGGGAAAGGCATTATGAACTAGTTTCTGAGGCGGTTCGAAGTGAGTAATAGATGTGGATGATGACCTGAGGGTTTGAAACCCCGGTATATCACTATGTGACGCTGTATTGAGGCGAGACACGTACTCTACGGTGAGTGCAAGGTCGATTGTGATTGGGGACTATGGCTTAGTCTGACCGAGTGGCATTGTACTGTGTTGTTGGCTATGAATGAGCCGGTGAACCTCCTACTTGGATGGTTATGGATATATTTGGGTTATATACCGGTTATTTGGATCCCGTGAGGATCGTTATCACTGTTTTTATGATTATAACATATTTTCATGATATCAGTCCTCAGCTAAACACTGTCTAAGAAAATAATTTGCAAATTCTGAGATTTCTGAACACTTAATCCTATAATCTCTGTTAAATGGAACTAAAAATGGTAAGTATTTGTGCCTGTGAGGCTTGCATTGCATGTAGCTGGACTGATAGTGGATCAGGCTGCACGCCGCAACATATGTCACTGATATTGTGCTTGGGTTGTAGGAGCCTCTCCGGAGTCTGAACCCCTACAGTGAGCGCGGGTACCCAAATGGATCGGGCTACGCGCCGTAGCGTCATGTTCATGCATCTACATTGTGTCACACCTCCTTTTTTTCCGGCGCACATAACGTGTAAATACGTAAATGTGCCACTGTTTAATACTACACCCCGAGAAGGGATATAATAATAATCAGGGAAGGAGTTTTTCCACTTGAAGGACAGTCGGAACGGGATCAATTTATTTAATTTTTTCAGAGTCACCACCTGGAAAAATAATGGTGTCCCAAGTCACCAGTTTAATCCCGAACCGAGGAAATTTATGACTCTGTATTACAGTCTGCGAAACTAGAAACCTGGATAAGGAATTCTGTTAACCCGGGAGAAGGTGTTAGGCACTCCCAATTTCCGTGATTTTAGCACGGTCGCTCAATTACAAGTTTTGCTTTTATCTGATTTATTTATATATTTTAATTAAGCGCTATTAATGTTCCGCTTTTCAATTTTAGGAGAATTGCGACGTCACAAAAACACATTTCAAATCACACCGCAACCAGTACGCCTGTGACTTTAATGTATTTCAGTTTCGTCGGAGTAAGATTTGGGTCACATAAATGCACACCCGTATTTAGGAAGTTAAGCATCACAACTACGTCACGAGAACCGTACCTGTAGTTACGACAATTTATTTAATTAACGCGCCTAAAGCAACTACGAGAGCTCGATTTCCATTATCCTATTGCATATTATGGAATTGACATAGTGAAAGAAATGCTTGATTTAACTAAAAGTTATGAACAATATCAATTATGTGCTAATCATTATCCAAATATTACACAAAACTACAATTAATTCTTAGAATTAATCATGCTAATAGTAATGAAAGAACCTTTAAACCTTTAATCATATTTTTCGATAACAAGAACATCCAGCATAGCGGATGAAAATTAAACTAATAAATTATTCCAAAGCTCATTCTTTCTTCCATTATCAAAATTGTTTAAATCTTAGAGATACTAAGTAATACTAGAACAAAAAATATAAGGATATGGAATTTATTAAATAAAGCACAAGTATAACACATATTCACTTAAACATTCAGTTAAAATAAGCTCAACAGCACATGGCATTAAGCTAGGTTCATAAGAAACGAATAAACACAAAACAAAACAAATAACAACAAGAAAAAAACAATAAAATATTTAAGTTAAAATAAGGCAAAAGAGCTAATAAGTCAAGGAAACTGTAGGACATGCAATAAAAAAAATGGACCTTTATATTATGAAATGTGATGCCAACTATTTTTGAAGCACAAGAGCAGTAGAAACTATTAACCAAAGTTTCGAACATATACCGCGAACCAAACTTCTCGAAACGGCAACTGGACGATGACCTCAAATCATTTCCGACATCTCATTCTAGGGCAACACAGTAGAAAAACGTGGTGTTGAGTGTGTTCTCTGTCCGTGTGATTTCCGGCGAGTGAATGGTGAAGGTTAGGACTATTGGTAACTGGTGTTGAAGCGAAGAAGCTTGGATGGTCGTTTGGATTTTTTCCAGTTTTCTTTTTGTTTTTGGTTTCCTTCGTTGGAGAAGATGAAGAACAGTAGTATCGTTGTGTTTTTTTTTTTCACTTCAAAATGAATCTTCCCCACCTCTATTCTCGTGTAGTATGTGTATCTATATAATGTTTTTGTCATCTTTTCCTTTGTGTTTTTCGTCCGTGTACTCCACATCCGGAAATCTTGCCCTATAATGTGCAAAAGGTGTCTCTCATTACTCTAGGGTTTAGAGTAGTGGGGTTGGGTATGGGTATTAGGTTTCGGTTGTTATACGCTAGGTCCAAAAATTAAGTATAAATCGGGTAGTTTGAACTCGAATATTATTCTATGCCCGGAACCAAGAATAGGAATACGATTTTATTTGATTAAACCTATGTAAGTAAAATAACTATTAAAAATAGGACCGACAATTAAAATTAACCTATTTTTATATTTTTCAAAATTAAATTAACTAAAAAAAATATTAATGATACTATATTTATTTTTTTTAATTTTCGTTTTTTATATAAAAATAAAATATAGAGTATTATTTTTTGTATTTTTTCACAATTTAAAATGACTTCAAAACATTAATAAAACTATATTTTTGTTATTTTTCATTTTAAGGTAAAAGTAAAAATAAAGTGAAAGAGTCAAAATTAGCTAAGATAACTATATTAGGCCTAAACTAAATATTTTACGCTAAAAATATAAAAATCTCGGGTAGGGGCAAAATCACGCATCTACACATTGCATTTACTAATTTATACTTAACTGCTTTATCTGTTATTGCTTTCCCTAAGATTTATACTATTAAAAAGGAAAATGAGATATTGTATAACTTTACTATATGGTATTTTGGGTTTTTTTACCTTCAATATCATTATACATGCCTATTACTATTGAGTTGGAAGTACTCACTTTACTCCCTGCACCTTGTGTGCAGATCCAGGTACCTCTCAATAGGGTTGATATTCAGCTGCTCCTAGATCATACTTCGGAGTTGTCGAGGTAGCTGCCTGGCGTCCGCAGGACCCGACTCTCCCTTGTTTTTCCTATTTTTTTTTCAACATTTCGCGTTTTCAGATTTACTCTGTATATAGTATTATTGCTATGTTATTCGGTAGAGGCTCTTGACTCGTGGCCCCCAGATCTGTGGGAAGTGGTGTGCACTGTTATTGAGATAATTTCACAAATTTTTGCTAAACTTCATTTACCGCCTTGTTATTATTGATTTGAAACAAAGAATGCGAACTGGTAGCTGAGTAATGTGTGTGATTGGTCGGGCTTGACTATCAATATGATGGCGCCGTCACAATCGGGTTTGGGATCGTGACATAAAGGTATCCCTAGATGTAGTTGTAGATCTTATATCTTTAGACTTCATTGACAATATCAAACATACATACGTTATTTATTTAGCCACCTTCTTTGTAGAATTTCTCTAACTTATAATAGTGGACATGATGTTAATGAAAATGATTATTTGAAAATTACGTGTCATTGGTAGATGATAATTATTGTATGCAAGAACATATTATCGCTTTTAAATATGATAAAGATTAGAGTCATACCACCGTGTTTATAAGTACTACTATTTGCGAAGTCGTTACATTTTATAATCTCAAGCAAAAAGTATTGTGTATGTCTTTTGATAATGCTTCTAACAATAATGCTGCAATTTCAATATTAAAATTGTATTTACAATCACCACTTGATAAAAAAAGTCATGTAAGGTATGCATGCATGTTTATAATTTACATTGTTAAAAGTGACATTGATTTATTTTCATCCGAGATTACTCATGTTAGAAGAATAGTTGATGTTATTCAAGGAAATAGTAAACAATCTACAATTAGAGAATTTAAGAATAGGTGTAATGAGCATAACCTTAAGCCCAAATCCCAAATCATGCCAGACGAAATTGTGATTAGATGGAATTATACACATATATTTTTAAAATGTTGCCACAAATAAAAATTTTCAGTTACTGAAGTTGCTAAAGTGCATTGTATTGATCCAACCATATGTTAACAACTACTACTTGGGAGTCCATTAATGACTTGTTAAATTTTTACATAAATTCTATATAGCCACTGTTGAGTTTTCTGAAGCACTACCCTACTGTTACTATGGGAATAAAGAAAAATAAAAGGATGTTGTTGAAAAAATACAAGAAAAATTAAAAAAAATATTTCTTTTCAATTCCTCTAATTTACTTAGTTGATGTTGTTTTACATCCTTCTATTAAGATGTCTGATTTGTCACCAATTAATCAATGCTTTATATACATAATATGGAGATTGGACCAACCGTAACATATAAATATATACACATATATATATGAGAACCAGCTAAATGATTCTTTGCAATAATTATATAATTATTATGCAAATATAATTGATGATGATGCTCTTAATTTAGGCAATGTCAATCTCACTATGCATTGAACCACTTCTACTACTGTAAATGATGAAGAAGATCTTGACAGTTTTAATATTTTTTTTTGCATTTTCTAATACTCAAACCAGTAGCAGGAACATTGATGAATTTCAATTCTACTTACAAAAGCAAAATGAGACTCGCACAAAGGAATTTTTACCGTTGGGATGGTGGTATGAGGATGAAAAGTAATTTTCTGTTCTTTCCGCTACGGCTTGGGACATGCTGAATGTGCCAATTTCAACTATTGCATCAGAGAGTGTATTTAGACAATCAAGACAACAACTTGGAGACATCCGTCACTCATTAGGAAGTCATGCTTTGAAAGTTTTAGTATATTTTAGAGATTGGATCAGATCAAAACGAAAAAATCAAGGACGTGAAGAAGTTGATAACCAGAAGACGATGAACTTGGAGATATATTAACACATGGTAACCCATCTGAATTTAATACTCCAAAAGAATGCGACTCAGTTCATATTGATTACGACAAACTTACTAAGACAATGCAAAAACCTTTGAATTTATCTTTTTTCGTTAATTTACTTGTTGCTAAAGGTAAACCTTTTAATTTGTAAGTTTGAATTTTGAAATATATGTAGCACTTGTAATTTTATAAGTATAATTTTTTTCCATCTTTATTATATTCCTTTTATTCTCACTTTATATTAATATAACTTATAATGGTTATACAATATCCAAAAGCAAAAATTGAAAATTACACTAATCGGCCCCGGCACGGCCCGTACCCTTATACCCATGATCTTTACAGTTCTTTTTTTACCCGGATGAACCCGAACCCATTAAGCCCAGTAATCCCTAACCCGTAATCGGCCCGGTTCCCAACCCGTACGGTTCCAAATTTTTCCTACCTAGCCCAGCCCGACCCACCCATTATACACCCTTATTTTTGTTATTAGCCTTCGAGTTCTTGAATCTGTTGGGATTGAAAGTTGGTGAATTGGAAATGGAAGGAAGAAATGTGAACGGAAAATCAGTTGTTCCCTTATACTTTGTAAAGAGCAATTGTCCTGTATTGGTAGTGGAAAGAAAAGAGGGTGTATTTATATTAAGAAAGTACTTCTCTTGGTGCTAAATGGGCCAGAAAGAAGGTAAGCCTCGCGTCGTCATCGTTGCTCACTCATCTCGGGTCAGAGAGCTATTGGTATAACGAGTTCATGTACTTGAAGTTGGGTTACTACCATCCCCCTAACCATTAGATCACACTTGTAAATTCACGCCTCTTAGCTCACTTGTATGAGGGGAGCTTACTTTTTCTTGTTTTATTTAGTCACTTGCGATGAGGGAAAGTAGCAGATAAAAAGCACCATCACCTTACTTAACAAAGGGTTCGAGTTCGGTCAAAGACTGATTGATTAATCATTTTGGATAAAATTTCTTTCAATTTCTATTAATTAATTATCAAAAAGTCAATCCTGAATCATTCTATCCTCGGAGAATAATATTCCAACACCTCGGGTACTTTAGTGCAATAATTTTCTTAAGCACACATTATGTATTCAATGGGCTAGATCTCATTCCGAATATTATTTTCTGATTCTGGTATCTTAATATTTCCAATTTCTGCTTACTTCTATTTTTCTTGTGTCCACTTTTTGTTACAGAAATTTACTGTTTCATAATAATACAGTTAATACAGATTAATAATAACATTAAGAAAATTGTTTATACTTTAGTCTTTATCATGTTAATGGAGATTAAAATCTTTGTGATTTCTTACTCCTTGTAAATTTTTCTATTTATGATTTGAAGATATAAAAACTTCATTGAAATATTAAAGTTCATAATTCAGAAACGATTTGAAGAACATAAAAACATCATCGTTTTTTTTGTGAAACAGTATATAAAAACTTTAATTTTTGTTTATTAAACGTACTATTTATTATTTTATAGTGTTGTTTACCATTTTATTTCTGCCATTAATTGTTCTATTGTTGACATGTGAAATGGCAATTGAAAAAGGAAATCCTTCTGCGACTGTTGCTCTAACGACAATAGCCTTGTCAAGCGGAACTGTTGCCACTTGACCAAAAAACCAAGAACATTTTCTAGAGCCAACTTCAAAGTATGGCAGCAAAGGGTATTTTTTTTTGTCTTACCACACTTGGTATGCAAAAATTCACTAGTAAAGACCCTCTAGTGCATGCCGCTGATATGCCAGACAATGAAAACTTTATGATTGTTGAGGCATGGAAACATGCAGACTTTATTTGCAAAGAATACATTCTAAGTTCTTTGGCGGATGATTTTTACAATGTCTACAATGCTATAAATACTTCAAAAGAATTGTGGTATGTACTTGAGAAGAAGTACAAGACTGAAGATGCGTGGCTTGAAAAAATATCTGGTTTCCAAGTTTCTAGACTATAAATGATAGACATCATAACCGTTGGAACACAAGTTCAAAAGCTTCAACCTAATTTTCACGACCTTATTACTGAAGGTATGATAGTGAATGAAGCATTTCGAGCGGCTACAATGATTGAAAGTTTCCTCCTTCATGGACAGATTTCAGAAACTATCCAAAGTACAAGTGCAAAGAAATGAAATTGGAAGATCTTGTAATTCATCTCAAGATTGAGGAAGATAAAAAATCATCCGAGAAGAAGTCGAATGGAAATTCAACGATTATGAGAGAAAAATATCGTTGAAGAGGCTGCTCCAAAAAGTAAGAATAGGAAAATTTCTTATCGACAGACTAAGGAGCAGAACAAGAAAATATTTAAGGGAAATTGCTATAATTATGGAAAAGATGGTCACAAAGCACCTAATTGGGTCTCCCGAAAAAGGGACATGCCAACATAGTGGAACCGAATGATGACATTAATGATCTATGTGCAATGCTTTTGGAATGTAACTTAGTTGAAATCCGAATAAGAGTTGAATTGACTCGGGAGCCATTCGACATGTTTGTGCTGTCAAAGAAGCATTTGCGGCTTACTCTACTACTGGTCCCAAAGAAGAACTTTCCATAGAAAATACTACAACAACCAAGAATGAGGGTTATGAGAAGAAAACCTAACTTAAAAAATTTCAAAGTTGGGGGAGAGGGGGGTGTTTAGCAAATACAAGTACCTTTACCCAAAAGGGTAAAAATCAGACGAAAAATTGATGATTGTGTTATTATTGGATATGCTACAAATAGTAAAGCATGTCATCTTTTGGTTCATAAATCTCATAATCCCAAAATTCATGTTAATATCGTAATTGAATCAGATAATGCTGAATTTTTTGAAAAAATTTATTATCCATGTAAAATTGAATATGAGCCGTCTAGTGAAAAATCTAAGCGACCACAGAAGAACCAAAGGAAAATACTCCAAGTGAAAAGGATTCAAAGAGTAGAAAATGTCAAGAACATCTACTTCATTTAGACAAGATTTCGTGATATTCTTGCTTGAAAATGAGCCTCAAACTTTTAAAGCAGCTATATCATCTTCTGATTTAGCATAAGGGAAAAAAGCGGTCAATAGTGAGATTGAATCAATTTTGGAGAACCATACATGAGAATTGGTTGATCTTCCTCCAGTAATGAGCCGTTAGGTTCGAAATTAATCTTTAAGAGGAAAAATGAAAGTTGATGGCACTAATGACAAATATAAGGAAAGACTTGTTGTCAAGGATACAGACAAAAGGAAGGCCTTGATTACTATGACACTTACTCCCCAGTAATGAAGTTGATAGGTTAAAAGTACTTTACTTTATGCTTTGATAAAATAACAAACTTACTATCCAGAACCAGATAAGGAAGGTTACACATATAGAAGTGTCACGACCCCAATCCGGTCGTGATGGCGCCCAGCACATTGCTAGGCCAGCCTGACCAATCAATAACAACGACGGAGCTAAAAGCTCGCTTTATCCCATTTAAGCATATCAAAATATGAAACAACAGTGATACATATATCGAAAACGGGGAACCAAGTCCTAAAATATACCAACTCCCATAGACCGAAGGGTCAAGAGTCATGAGCCTCTAATGAACATAAGTGTAATAATGGTTTACAAGATACCAAGTGCGGAAAGAAATAACAATACAGAATCAAAAGACAGTAAGAAGGAATATCGGGTCCTGCGGACTCTGCAGCTACCTCGAATATCCTACAGATGTCGCCTCGAACAGCTACCGGATCACTGCTGAGAGGTACCTGGATCTGCACACAAGGTGTAGGGAGTAAAATGAGTACTGCCAGACTCAGTGGTAATAAACAGGGGTAAGACAGCGCAGATGAGAAATCCGCAATAAAACACTATGTAAAGTTGTAATTAAATACCCTATCACAGAATCAATACCAACTGTATCTGTACCAACAAGTACCAGCAAAACAGTATAACAGCTATCATATGTAGCTAAATGCAATGCAATGCATGATATGACCGCTACAGCGCGTAGCCCGATCCAATTTGGGTACCCGTGCTCACCGTGGAGGTTCAAACTCCGGAGGGGCTCCTACAACCCAAACACAATATTACTGCGGCGTGCAGTCCGATCCAACATATATACCGCTGCGGCGCGCAGCCCGATCCACTACCAGTCAACTAATATGCAATTACAGCCTCGCGGGCTCAAAATAGTTTTGAAAACTCTTTTATCATTTTTTCAGTTGAAAATAGTACTATCAAGTTCCAGAGATTGGAAATAACATGATAATAGTAAATAGTTACGGACTAGTAGTAAATTAGCATGTCAATATCACAAGACAATGATAACGATCCTCGCGGGATCCAATAGCTGGCTCACAGCCCATAAATATGCTCGACCATCCGAGAAGGTGGTCTAACGGCTCAAGAATAGCCTAATATCATAACACAGTAACAACAGGTCGGACTAAGCTATAGTCCCCAATTCATAATCAACCCCGCACTCACAAGAAAGTGCGTGGCTCGCTGCTATACAGCGTCACAAAGTGGTATACCGGGGTTTCGAACCCGCTGGTCATCACCCACATCTATTACTCACCTCAATACAGCGCGACGACTACTCCGCAATGCCCTTGCCACTAGAATCAAGCTCCGCACGCATAGAATCTGATCAAATATAGTAGAAATACAACAAATTAGGCCAATGAGACGACACCCAATCAATACAATTCGATTTACACCAAAAATGGCAAAGTTGCCAAAACCCGACTTTCGGTACGCTTCTCGAAAAATTACAAAAGTCACATATTCGGAATCCTCATCTCGATACGAATCTAGGCATATAAAATTTACCAAAATCGGACTCCATTTGCCCACTCAAATTAGTGTTTTTCTTCAATTTTTGGCCTAGGGCTCAAACCCACCTTTAATCTTCCATTTACGGGGGATTAACCAAGGATTTCATGTTAAAATAATGTAATTAAGCCACAAAACTTACCTCCGATGAATCCCCGATGATTTCCCAGCAATCTCCCATCAATACCTTCTATTGGAACTCAAAAATGGTGTTTTGAGTGTTAAACCCGTGACTGACCAGTTCTGGTTTTTAATTTCACTGCCAGCCATTTTTGTCTTACGCGTTCGCGATGCACCCTACGCGAACGCGATGCCTTGCTCATTTCCTTCATCGCGAACGCGACACACTTTCACGCGTCCGCGAAGGTCAACTCCCCAGCCTCCGGACTTTTCCTCTACGCGAACGCGTGGATTCGCCTATTCCTCCTTCGCGATCGCGGCCTTATTCCACGTGAACGCGATGCGTTCCAACTTCCTCTTTCGTGAATGCATTACCATACCTTGCGAATGCGATGGCCAATATGCTCCAGCCTATGTGAACGCGGGCCTGGCCCTCGCGAACGCGATGGCTTAATTTTTGCACAGAGGTCTGCAATTTACAGCAGACTTCCAAGTTTAAAAAAATGCCGGATGAACCTCCCGAAACCACCCCGGGTCCCCCGGGACCCCAACGAAAACCACCAACATACTCCAAAACACGATACGAACTTGTTCCAAGCATAAAAACACCATTCTAAACATCAAAATCACCAATTACACACGGATTCAAGCCTAAGTTTCTTCAAAACTTCCGAAACCGACATTCGATCAAAAACCCGACCAAACGACGTCCGAATGATCTGAAAATTTTGCGGACATATCCAAAATCACATAACGAAGCTACAGGAATTGTCGGAATTCCATTCCGACCCCTGGATCAAAATCTCACCTACCGTTCGGATTTCGCCAAAATTCAACCTTAGCCAATTCAAGCCTATTTCTACACCGGACCTCCAGATTCAATTCCGATCACTTCCCTAAGTCACAAATCACCTCCCGGAACTAACCGAATCATCAGAATCCGATTCCGAGCCCTCTAACTAAATAGTCAACTCCATGTTGACTTTCCATATTCAAGTTTCCTTCAAAAAGGCTATATGCCTCATTTTCAATCTAATCCGCTCCTAACTCACCCGATAGACTCTAACACTGATATAAAAGCATAAAACATATAATTGTAACATGACGGGGTGGTAAATTCCCGTAACGACGGGCCGGGTCATTACATTCTCCCCAACTTAAACAAACGCTCATCCTCGAGCGTACCAGAGTGGTACTAGAAGCAACTCAATAGCTGAACGACCTTACCCAGCATATATTCGGGCGATCATACGTCATCCTATCTCTCATAAGCCTAAAAACACCATATAGCTGAAATCTCACATACCATCTGAACCATACACCACATTGCACTTTCCGAAATCATATACCAATTGCTAATCCCATGACTATACTCAGGATACACTAGAATCCACTGCAATAACTCATACTCACCACTCCGGGTGAGATCATATGATGTATCAAACAACCCAATCACTCGAGACAATAATCTCTAATCATAATAATTTCCCATGATAACCAAATACCAACTGAAAAACCCTTTTCATTAGATAGAGTCTTGTTCCAACACCTTCATATCATGCCCACGGCAACCGAACACGCGATATATCGAACCCATCTCTCAGGTCAACCATTCATGAATCCATTTCACTTTTAATTGATACCACAACAGATTTCGGACCCAAATCTCAGTATTACCTTTCTAACCCACCGAAATCACATATGCTCGCTCTCCATAATGACTCAAATGATCATTTCGATTATAACACACGCACTGGTGATATGTCACCTCAACACCAGCCTAAGCCACGACGAGCACAACACAGGCTCCAATAGAGACATCCGAACATACTCAAATCATGACAACTGTCTTCAACAAGAGAGCTGTAATTCAATTCCTTTGTGCCATCATAACATAGAACTGAGATCGCGTCTCGCATTATAGAAATAGAGTACATGACTCCTTCTCGAAAGGTCATAACATCACGTGGCCTTGCCACGATTCATGATTCTATCCAAACACTATTACTCATGAAGCACCTCAATTTACCAAGCTCAAAACGATCAGCCACGCACATATTTAGGTCTGAACCCAAGCAATCAACCTCACCCATGGTGAAACAATTAACGTATTCTATCAAATCCTGAAAGAACACAACCGATGTGCCATTCGCCAAGCGATACTCAATACAGACTCTTCCTCATAAGCCAGGAGGTATTGTATACCAGGTAACATATAACTAACTTTATTTTCATATTACACTGTTGCGGCGTGCAACCCGCTACAATGACATACCCGTGGCGGCGTGCCACCCGATCCAGATACCATACCCGTGGCGGCGTGCCACCCGATCCAAATAACCGTACCTGTGGCGGCGCGCCACCCGATCCATATAGAACCCTCGCTAAAGAAATGCGCGTCGAGTCAAGTTGCTCATTATGGTAAACATATATATAGCCTTAAGTTCGGCCACCAGAAACGCATCCGACAAAGTTACTCAATACCAGAACCAAATCAACGATAGAAACCTCTGCACTGATATCCGCCACGAAGGCCCAACCGACAAAGCAATACCCACCAGCCGTCCGCTGGTCCTGAGGTACAACTACCCCGCTGGAGCATACTCTGATGCACTCTGCTACGCAATTTGTGCCACACCATTATAGTCCATATCACCTTAGTCTAGACAACCTGACCCATGACAACCAGTCAACAATCAAGTATCATAATCCGAATTCGTCATATCAAGTTGAGAGAGAAAGCCACTAGAGCTTCCAATTTTTAATAATCACCAAACGGTGTCGATACACATGATATACAACCACTGCGTAGGCGGGTTACAAGAACTTCTAGTCTCCAACACACATATAACACATGAATCACCATGCTTGATTCCGTACTTCACCATACAAATACATAACGCACATCAAGCGTCCATTCATACCACGAAAGCCATTCATAAATTTCACTATGCCATCAACGACTCAATTATTATAGTCGATCCAACAAGAGAATACCACCATACCACTGGATATTATCAGTTTACATTACCTTGTCCTTTTGGACCATATAACCTGTCAAATTACTAGAATAGCAGTACCATTTTCCTTAATCACTAGAAAAATCGATTCTTTAAATCACCTGCAGCTGCCCGCGCTGCTAAATAATTTTAATGACTCCCCATATATTATGAACTGATCACAAAACCTTGAATATGCCATTATCAACTTTCCATCACACATCGCATATGCCACACCACACTAAGATAGCATGGAAATTCATATTCCTTTCCTACGCCGCAAACATCGGCGCACTCAACTAGTCAAGAACTTTCATGATCCCATATAGAGAAAACTCATTACACATTCCAAGCCTTACATACCAACAGGAAATACACTCATTTTTAAACCACGTTAAAACACATCATAAACTCTTTCTCCCAATTACATTGCATAAGTTAAACTGCCAGGACTGAGTCCTTATACCCATATCGAGTTACACAATTGTCAGCACTCAAAGGCTTTGTTGCACAATATTTGCAAGACTCATTACTTCAATCACATACCAATAATTAATCGTATTCCTTATCATACCGCTTCGATTTATTAACAAGTTGCTCCATTTACTCAATTTCTTTTCTGATTCATCTTTAATTTAATATTAGCCCTTACTGTAACACCATAATACATCAACTCATGTTACCACACGAGACTCGTACGTAAGACCACACCGTCTAAGACCCATAGGTCACTTAATACTCTCTCAATGTTTCCCAAAAGTACCACATTCTACAATACTTTATTTTGAAGAACTTCCTGCGATTTTGAATTCGTTATCATTACCTTCAAATACGGATTACATAGAATCCCATCATTCACATAATATAACACAAGTCTTGACCTCTTCTAACGAAACCACCGTCTTTAGCCACATACACAATCTTAAGACACCTGACTGTTATAAGTAAAATCATGAACACCAAAAAACAATTCTCGGGTGTCATTCACCCTTATTCAACTGTAATTCAATTGTCTTATTGAACAGGACCACTCGTGCCTTGCTAAAACTCTAACACCGCAGAACATGATTACATACAGATACAATTAGCTATCTTTCTTTTCTATACACCGAACATTCTTTACCAACATAAGTTCACAACATCCTAGTATTTCTTCACATCTACGAAGCACCATAACCTTTATCAAGATTCCCCATCATACCTAGAGACAGAACCAACATAGCACACAACAATGCAATCAGTTAATCAACAACAGCCTCCCCAACTTGGCTCGGAGCCATACATCAAAGCACTTTTAGCCACACATATCATTCTTACTCAAATGATGCCACAATGTTCTAGTTAGATTAAACTCAAGTCATTTGCAAGCTTCGGCGAAGATTCGAATCATCAGAAATATTAATTCTTTTGCAATTCTTGCATTCATTCACACACAACAGTTACGCCCACTCTTTAGGTGACAAAAATCTTTTCTAAGTCCCAAATTTTCCAAAAATTTCGACAGAGTTTCCTTTGTAAATTGGCCTATCCACCTGGCAGAGAATCACCAAACCATTCTAACAATACATCCACAACTCAACAAGATATCACAATGTATTTCAACAACATTAAATCTCAATACTATACGAATCATATTATCACAATTTATACTTGAACCTGCGTTGTACCTGCTCGAATCATAACACATATCAAATACCTTTCAATTACACATGAGGATCAACCCTCCTACTTCTTCTCAATTTAGCATTTCATCACAATACCTTCCACCAGGATACACATAGCAAAATCACTTTAGTCTTCCTGAGTTTAAACTCGTTCCACTACACATAAGGCACTTTACCTTCCAATTACGAGATATGATAAATAGTCACTCCGCCCATAGCTCGGGGCTACACAACAGTTTAGATAAGAGTCAAACAATTAACAACTCATCCATTAGTAAGCCTCCATAATACTCTACAGATCGGCACAAGGCCCCAAATATGGCTACTAGCCCAAGTACATAGATATAAGCCCAGTCTTAGTCACTTTACACAGTAATTTATCAATTGGGAAGGATCAAGTCCAAATCCCCAGTCACAATACCACCACGCTCGTCACACGACGCGTATTCCATCTCAGCACATCACTTTATAGTGCAAATACGGGGTTTCAAACCCTCAATACATTATCTATTGCCACCACTCACAAAATCAGCACCTCGATGCTCAAGTCATAAACAAGGTCCAGCCTCAAGTCTTTCCGACTGGCCCAACATGAATTCACAGAGATTATATCTCGCCCCTCGTTCGAGGAAATCACAAGCCATAAGGCAATTACATTACCGAGCGCTCGATGCGTACACAGACGTGTGGAAGGAATTTCAAAAATTATATCTCAAGCTGAATCAAGTGCGCACGATAAGAATTCCAAGAAGTTTGAAGTGTTTCCTAAAGGTTCGCAGCCTCCCGAGGATAAGTAAAAGCGTCCCCGTACCGATCCACAAGACTCTACTAACCGGCTCAAGACCCATGAGGCCTAGTAAACCTAGGCTCTGATACCAATTTGTCACGACCCCAAAATCCGGTCGTGATGGCACCTAGCACACTGCTAGGCCAGCCCGACCTATCAACATCAATTTACGGAGCTATGAGCTCGCATTATCCCATTTAAGCATATCAAATCATAAAATAACAGTGATATATATATCGAAAACGGGGAAACCAAGTCCCAAAATATACCAACTCCCATAGACCGAAGGGTCAAGAGTCATGAGCCTCTAATGAACATAGTGTAATAATGGTTTACAAGATACCAAGTGCAGAAAGAAATATCAATACAGAATCAGAAGACAGTAAGAAGGAGTATCGGGTCCTGCGGACTCTGCAGCTACCTCGAATATCCTACAGATGTCGCCTCAAACAGCTACCGGATCACTACTGAGAGGTACCTAGATCTGCACACAAGGTGCAGGGAGTAAAATGAGTACTTCCAGACTCAGTGGTAATAAACAGGGGTAAGACATCATAGATAAGAAATCCACAGTAAAGCACAATGTAAAGCTATAACCAAAACCCTGTAGCAGTTCAATATCAACAGTAGATAGCCAACAATATCAACAACAAGTATAACAGCTAGCAGGTGTAGCTAAATGCAATGCAATGCATGAAATGACAGCTACGGCGCGTAGCCCGATCCAATTTGGGTACCCGTGCTCACCGTGGGGTTTCAGACTCCACAGGGGCTCCTACAGCCCAAGCACAATATCATGAATATATGCTGCGGTGTGCAGTCCGATCCACTACCAATCAGCGAAATGCAAATGCAGCCTCGCAGGCTCAAAAGTAGTTTTGAAAACTCTTTTATCATTTTTCAGTTGAAAACAGTAATATCAAGTTCCAGAGATTGGAAATAGCATGATAACAGAAATAGCTACGGACTAGTAGTAAACTAGCATGTCAATATCACAAGACAATGATAACGATCCTCGCGGGATCCAATAACCGGCTCACAGCCCACAAGTATACTCAACCGTCCAAGAAGGAGGTTCAACGGCTCAAGAGTAGCCAATATCACAATATAGTATGCAACCATCCGAGAAGGAGGTTCGACGGCTCAAGAATAGCCAATATCATAACACAGTGCCAACAGGTCGGACTAAGCTATAGTCCCCAATCACAATCGACCCCGCACTCACAAGAGAGTACGTGTCTTGCTACTATACAGCGTCACAAAGTGGTATACCGAGGTTTCGAACCCGCTGGTCATCACCCACATCTATTACTCACCTCAATATAGCGCGACGACTACTCATCAATGCCCTTGTCACGAGAATCAAGCTCCGCACGCGTAGAATCTGATTAAATACAGTAGAAATACAACAAATTAGGCCAATGGGACGACACCCAATCAATACAATTTGATTTACACCAAAAATGGCAAAGTTGCCAAAACCCGACTTTCGGTACGCTTCTCGAAAAATTACAAAAGTCACATATTCGGAATCCTCATCTCGATACGAGTCTAGTGCATATAAAATTTATCGAAATCGGACTCCGTTTGCACATTCAAATCAAAGTTTTCCTAAATTTTAGGCCTAGGGCTCAAACCCACCTTTAATCTTCCATTTACAGAGAATTAGTCAAGGATTTCATGTTAAAATGATGTAATTAAGCCACAAAACTTACCTCCGACGAAACCCCGATGATTTCCCAACAAATCTCCCGTGAGTCTCTCTCTCTAGAACTCAAAATTTGTGTTTTGGGTGTTAAACCCGCGACTGACCAGTTCTGGTTTTTAATTTCACTGCCAGCCATTTTTGCCTTACGCGTTCGCGATGCACCCTACGCGAACGCGATGCCTTGCTCATTTCCTTCATCGCGAACGCGACACACAGTCACGCGTCCGCGAAGGTCAACTTCCCAGCCTCCGGACTTTTCCTCTACGCGAACGCGTAGGCTCTCACGCGAACGCGTGACTTTGCCTATTCCTTCTTCGCGATCGCGGCCTAATTCCTCGCGAACGCGATGCATTCCAACTTCCTCTTTCGCGAACGCGTTACCATCCCTCATGAACACGATGGCCAATATGCTCCGGCCTACGCGAACGCGGACCTGGCCCTCGCGAACGTGATGACTTAATTTTTGTACAGAGGTCTGCAATTTACAGCAGACTTCCAAGTTTAAAAAAATGCCGGATGATGGTCCGGATTCACCCCGAGGCCCCCGGGACCGCAACGAAAACCACCAACATACTCCAAAACATGATACGAACTTATTCCAATCATAAAAACACCATCCTAAACATCAAAATCACCAATTTCACACGGATTCAAGCCTAAGTTTCTTCAAAACTTCCGAAACTAACATTCGATCAAAAACCCGACCAAACGACGTCCGAATGACCTGAAAATTTTCGGACATATCCAAAATCACATGACAAAGCTACAGGAATTGTCGTAATTCCATTCCGACCCCCGGATCAAACTCTCACCTAGCGTTTGGATTTTGCCAAAATTCAACCTTGGCCAATTCAAGCTTATTTCAACACCGGACCTCCAAATTCGATTCCGATCGCTCCCCTAAGTTACAAATCACCTCCCAGAACTATCTGAATCATCAGGACCCAATTCCGAGCCCTCTAACTGAATAGACAACTCCAGGTTGACTTTCCATATTCAAGTTTCCTTCAAAAAGGCTATATGCCTCATTTTCAATCCAATTCACTCCTAACTCACCCGATAGACTCTAACACCGATATAAAAGCATAAAACATGAAATTACAACATAACGGGCTGGTAATTCCCGTGACGACGGGCCGGGTCGTCACAAGAAGACCATAAATCACAAGGTTCCAGGTTGAGATTTAACATGGGATATGACTAAGTCAACTCTCTAGTAGGAAAGTTGCTGCCTACACACACTGCAGTGTAACAGTCAACTTTTTGTGGAAGAATTTTTACCTACCTTGCTTACATCATTATAAGTGATGTCACACATGTATATATATATATATATATATATATATATATATATATATATATATACAACCAAGGAAGGTAAAACACATTCACTTGAACATTTGACAAGCTCACTCACATGATTATCCAACAAGCAAGTTTCAAGAGCTTCGAGAACAAAGAACATAACAACTACAGACCAGTTTCTATATCGAGTCATTGTATGTCCTTAGTTGAGTTATTACTTTATATAGTTCTTCAATTGTAATACCTACCTAGCTTGATTAGAAGCATTCTGTAGGAAACTCTTTGTAAACCTTAAACTTGTGTGCTTGAGTCTTGGCTATTAGTCATGTTGTAAAGTCTTTGTAATATAGTTATTACAAAGTTGTTTGTAATAGAGTATTACAAGTTAATGAGGGATTAAGATGTTAATTCCTAGGTTGCATAAGTTGTAATCTAAAATTTGCTCAGTAGTCAAGTTGAAATCCTACAAGGGTAGGTCGTGGTTTTTAATCTTGTTGAGCTGGGAAGTTTTCACGTAAAATTCGTCCTGTCATTTACTTATTGCTTTGTGCGTGTGTTCTAGTGGATTTGATAGAGAACCGGTTTCTCAATAGAGTTTGGAGAACACTCATCTTCTATCAATTGGTATCAATGCAGGTTCTTTCTATCAGGTTAACACCTAGAAAGAATCCTCATGCCTGCTCCTCTAAACTTCGAATAAGGCCAGTCTACTTACAAACCTCCAAGGTTCAACTAGCAATATTATGGATGGTGGAAAATGAGGATGCACTACTTTATCATGGTTTAAGATTCTGAGCTATGGGATGTTATATGTGATAGACCCTTTAACCCTATAAAGAACCTTCGCGAATCACGTGTAGTCATCCCTAAGACCATGAATGAATTCAATGCGGTGATAGAAAGGCCATAGAAAAGAACTTTCGTGCCAAGAAAATTCTTGTTTGTGGCATTGATCCTGACGAATATAACAAGATATCAGCATGTCAATCAACAAAATAGATCTGGGAGAATCTTTAGATAGCTCACGAGAGAATAACACAGGTAAGCAATCCATGGTTGATATGCTCACAATTGAATATGAGTTTTCAGAATGAAAGATTATGAATACATCTAAGAGATGCATACTTGATTCACATCTATCATCAATGTCTTGGTGAAAGTATTCTGAGAAACAAGCTTGTCAAAAATATCCTTAGGTACTACCTAGTTCTTGGGAAAGCAAAGTTAAGCCATTACAAAGGCTAATGACTTGCAAATAGTGACCATGGATGAACTTGTTGGAAACTTGAAAACCTATAAAATAAAGAAGAAGAAGAAGAAGATGATAAACCATTTTGCAAGCCTTGCTAGAGTCAACTTGTCATAGCAAACATAGTTAGAAATGGGATAATTGCATCCAACTCCTTTAGAAGAAACAACATAACCTTTCATCCAAATTGGAGGAACAGATGTTTTAGATGACTTTCTAAGAGGAGGAGAAGAAGCAATAGAAGAAGTAATTGGTGCAGGAGTTGAACATGAAGAATAAGGTGATAGATGATGTGAAGTAAGAAGATGAGGTGAAGTAATTGAAGGATCAACAGAAGAAGAAGAAGAAGAAGAAGAAGAAGAAGAAGAAGAAGAAGAAGAAGAAGAAGAAGAAGAAGAAGAAGAAGAAGAAGAAGAAGAAGAAGAAGAAGAAGAAGAAGAAGAAGAAGAAGAAGAAGGACAATGAAAGAAGAGAGCACAAGAGGGAGAAGAGCATGGTTCTTAAGACGGACAACAACAACTAAAGTTGTGAAGATAAGGACATGGCCTACTTGATAAGAAGATTCCGAAAGATGGTTCGCACGAATGAAGGCATTCCAAAAAGGGGAAGTTCCAGCACGCCAAGAAATTATGACCTCTTTCATAAATGTGGCAAGCCAGGACACTTCATCAAGTATTTCCCCCTCCTAAAGCAAGATCTGTACAACTTTCACAAAGTATCCAAGAGGAAGCAGGTTCCTGACAAACACTTCATGAGGAAGAATGATGTTGACAATGTTGTAAAGCAAGCTCTTGCTGCATGGGGAGACTCCTCCAGCAAATCTGAAGAAGAAACGACCATGGTGGTAGTTGAAAATGAAACAAGTGAGTATCAGTCTTAGCTTTAATGACTCAATCTGATGACAATGAACATGAGGACGACAATGAGGTAAAGTTTTTGGATGTTCAGAGAAATTTGAAATCTTATTATCCTAAAAAGCTCATGTCATTAAAAAATGTGCTAATTGATGCATACCATAGTATTATCAATAATAAAGCTGCATTAACTATGGAACTAGGGGAAGGTGAACAAACCAGAGATGACTTAGTAGTCGATATACTCGATTTGAAAGAAATAATAGAGAACTTGAAAAAGGAGAAGAATGCCTTAGAAGAGAAAATTGTGTGGCGACCTGACCCATCGTCGCATGAGTTACTACTTCATTTCCCCCATTTTTCTACTTTTTTATGCTTCATTATTAGTGCTTTATGTGATCGAGTTCGTTTTGGATTGACTTTAGAAGGAAATAAGACACTTAGTCTCTTTAAGGAAGGCTTAGTTCGAAAAGGTTAGCTAGATGTTGATTTATGTGTTAAAGGGCTCAGATATGATTTCCGATGACTCTGTTAGCTACGGGGGATGATTTGTGACTTAGGAGTGTGATTAGAAGTAATTTTGGAGGTCCGATGTAGAATTAGGCTTAAATTGGGGAAGTTAGTATTTTAGCGAACTCCGATTGATAGGTGGGAGTTCGATCTGAGGATCAGATGGGATTCTGAGAATTGCGGAAGCTTCGTCATGTAGATTGGGATTTGTGTGTAAAATTTCAGGTCATTCAGATGTGATTTGGTTGGGTGTTATTTATCAAATGCGTGTTTCGGAAGTTTTGGAATAACATAGGCTTGAATTCAATGTAATTTGGTGGTTTTGGTATTGGTTGAGGTGTTTTGATGATTTGAACAAGTTTGGAGAAGTTTTAGGATGTGTTGGAACTTTTGGTTGAGGTCCCGGGGTCCTCGGGGTGATTTTGGATGGCTAATTGGACAATTTTTGGACTTAAGAGAGCGCAGAAAATTGTTGCTTCTGGTGTTTTCGCACCTGCGGTTTGGGAACCACAGATGCGGTCTCGTAGATGTGAAAGGGGAGGTCGTAGGTGTGAGTTTTGGTTTGGGAAGCTGTTTTGCATATACGAACGAGGAACCGCATTTGCGAAGCCGCATATGCAAAAAAAATTTCGCAGAAGCGGGTATAGGGGAGTAAAGCTGGAACCACAGGTGTGGGTGAAAACCGCATTTGCGGAGTTGTAGATGCGACAGTTGGACCGCAGATGCAGATGCTAGGTTTTATGTGACTTCTACAGATGCGGAGATTGGGCCGTAGAATTAGTACCGCAGAAGCGGATTTTTGGACCGTAGATGCGGTTTTTCCTGGGCAGAAATATTTAAGTTCTTCTTAGTGAATTTTGAAGGGTTTTCATTTCTAACTTCGGAGTTGAATAATTGTTAGAGATTTTGAAGAGGTATTTCAAGGAGCTTCGATAAGTTATGAATTTTTGGACCCAAAACATGATTCTATGGTGCTATTTCATGGATTACGAATGAGAACTTATGAAATTAATGGACAAAAATGGTGATTTAGAGCTTAATCTTAAGAGAGAAAACAATTGGGGATGTGAAGGGTCAATTGAACTCCGATTCTTGTGTTTTTGATATGTATAAACTCAGGGGGAGATAAGGAGTCTATTGATGTGAAAATTTCTAACTTTCAAGAAGTGGGCCCCGGGCTTGGGTTTTGCAATTTTGAGATTATGTTTTTCGATTATTTTCAACTGAGTTTTGTTCCCTTAGCCTATTGTGATGTATTCGTTGTGGTTTTGGTTAGATTCAACACGCAAGGAGGATGATTTTAGAGTAAAAGGCATATCGAGCAAGAGTTTTGTCCGGCTTGAGGTGAGTAATGATTGTAAATGATGTTCTGAGAGTTTGAAACCCCAGATCGCACAACATAGTGCTATATTGAGGTGAAACACGCGCTTAATGACGAGCGCGAGGTTGTTTACTATTAGGTATCGTGACTTGGTCCATCCCGATTGATGTTTTTACTACATATTTGACTAAGACTAGTTTGTTATCATCATGATTTGGGCTTATTGCCATATTTTGGATTCATGCCAACTACTTGAATCCTTCGTGAATCTTTTATCACTGTTTCCTCACCATTTTGACATATTAGTTGAACTCATTCCTATTGATTAATATTGTTTTACAAACTCAACCACTTCTACTTAAATTTTGAGACTTAAATGATATTCCAATGTTGTTTGGGCTGAGTGTTGCTATTTTACTGATACCCGAGGGGCTTGTGATGATTTCTGGACTGAGTGAGGCTGAGGGCCATATGTGAGAATATGTTGAGTGATATGAGATACTTTATATGCCACGAGGTGGCTTGAGTGATGTGAGGCCAAGTGTTGAGTGGCGTTGCCACGAGGTGGCTTGATATAGCGCTTGGGCCGTAAAGGGCCCCTCTGGAGTCTGCACACCCACCGTGAGCATGGGTACCCATATGATCTGAGAGTGAGCCTGAGGAGCTAATACTATTCTACGCAATTGATATTGGCCCCGAGGGGTAGATTTATTTTTACTATTTACCTGTTATTTTACCTGATTTACCTATTATTTTTAAAAGGAGTTTTCATTTCATTCTTCATGATTTTACTCCTTTAAGTGATGTACTGACTGATATAGAACTGCTTTGTGCCTTAATGTGTTTTCATGATTTTAGCCATTATTTATAATTATTACTCACTGGATCGGAGTACTCACATTACTCCCTACACCATATGTGCAGATTCAGGCATAGTAGAGTCCGTTCCTGAGCGTTGATCCTTCCAGAACAGGCAGTGATTTGGAGTTACAAGGTAGCTGTTGACATCTGCAGCCCCGTGTCTCCCTATCCTTTATCATTTAATCTTTTCTCTAGACTATTGTGTCGGACTTCATACTTTGTAGACTCATAGCAGACTCTGTAGTAGTTCATGACTTGTGATACCCTAGTTTGGGTTGTGTCGTGATAGTTTTCCTTTATTATTATCATTGTTTTCGCAATTATGGCTATCTTAAACATGTTTTAGAATTACTTAAATTAATTAATTGTTTTAAAAGAGGTGATTACGTTGTTCTGGATGGCCTTGTTTTCACGAGAGGCGCCATCACGATCGGGTTCGGGAATTGGGTCGTGACAAATTGCTAATATAGAA
This sequence comes from Nicotiana noctiflora, assembly GCA_032618575.1. Classification (NCBI taxonomy): domain Eukaryota; kingdom Viridiplantae; phylum Streptophyta; class Magnoliopsida; order Solanales; family Solanaceae; genus Nicotiana; species Nicotiana noctiflora. The sequence continues at coordinate 43,970 of JASVEL010011852.1, forward strand.
CAAGAAAGAGATGTAATTGTTGTTGTGACAGTCATAAAAGAAACCATAAAGTATGCAAGTAAAGAAAAATAAACCCTGACTGAGAGAGTTGCTATCACTGAGCGAGAAAGAGATGACCTAGCAGTGGTGGTAGTAGACTTGAAAGAATCAATTGAGGAATTTAAAATGGCAAATAGGCCTGGAAACTCTGAAAAGGGAAAGGAAGTTGCAAATGAGGCACACATTAAGCTTGAAAATGAGTTTAATTTGGTGAAGACTGGTCTGTGTTCTAAGCTTGAGAAAAACAAACAGCTTCAAGAAGAACTAGGGAAGGTAAGGAGTGACCCTGAAAAATCATTTAAGTAGATCTGGTCTCTGATGCTATCACTACCATGTACACTAACATCGGGGGAAACAGGTAGGGGATTGGGTTTCAAATGGAAAAGATTTCTTACAACCCTCATAGCAAGTGTGTTACTATAACCAACAATTGGCTATGTACCTACTATGGTAACAACGGGCACGTCAGAAAAACTACATAGCCAAGGTCCAGTCTCATCAAAATGATAAAGTCTTTGCTGAGAGAGTAACTGCTACTAGAGCACCTGGTCCGTCAAATAGGAAATAGGTAGGGGATTGGGTTTCAAAGGGAAAAGATTTCTTACAACCCTCATAGCAAGTGTGTTACTATAACCAACAATTGGCTATGTACCTACTGTGGTAACAACGGGCACCTCAGAAAAACTACATAGCCAAGGTCCAGTCTCATCAAAATGATAAAGTCTTTGCTGAGAGAGTAACTGCTACTAGAGCACCTGGTCCGTCAAATAGGAAACGTATTATGCCTGATTGGACTAAAAGAGCACTCATTCATCTTTTCTCTCTTAACAAGGGACCCAAACTTGTTTGGGTTCCTAAATCTAACCCTTGATTTCTTTGTGCAGGGAGCAGTGAAGGGGGCAACCAACAATGATATATAAATAGCAGTTGATAAAAGCACATGACTGAAACTGTGATCAATTTTTCTTTACTAAAATCCTTGCAAGGAGAGAGTGTTCCTTTTTGGAAATGGCTAAACAGAGGTACACTTTAGGAGTTGGAAGATATGTGAAAAGGGAAATAAAGTGGAGTTCTTGTCCAGGATATACACAATCTCAGATCCTGTGACTAGTGAGGCGATGATGTAGCCAAAAGATACAAGAATACTTATGGTGTTGTGCTTGAGCCTCTGCAGAAGTGGTGAAACAAGTTGGTTGAGAGCTGTTGAAAATGATGCTAAACTATGGGGCAGAAGGTTGGGATATGCAAGCATTGTATCACTGAATAAACTGACCCTAAAAGACCTGACTCATGGTCTAACCAAGTTGAATATCAAGGAACACAAAGTGTGCAATATTTGTGCAAAAGGAAAGTATGTCAGATCTCCATTCAAGCCCAAAAAGAGGGAAGTCGGCACCTCAAGGCCACTTGATCTTCTTCATATGGATCTGCGTGGAGCAGTGAGAGAGCCAAATAGGAAAGAAATAAGATATATTTATTGATAGTGGATGATTACTCCAAGTCGACTTGGACTCTATTCTTCAGAACCAAGGATGAGATCTTTCAAGAAATTGTGGCTTTTGTCAAGAAGATCCAAGTATAGATAGAAACAAACATGGCTTGCATCAAATCAGATCATGGAACAAGTTTTGATAATGCTAGAGTAGATGAATGTTGCATTAAAGAAGATTACTCAACCTCTTAGCTCTAAGAACACCGCCTCAATGGAGTTGTGGAAAAGAAGAGCACGGCTCTTGGAGATTTGGCACTATCAATATTATTTGATAGAGGGATTGCAAATATCTTGACCAAAGTTGTCGACTCATTTGAGGATATCTGGGTACAATTGTTATGTTCTAAACAATGGGCAATATTAGCATTGAAAATCTTATGCTAAAAGAGATTGAGAAATCCTCCTGATGTACTCGTCTCAATAGGAAAAAAAATACTGATCAAGGTGGAGAACTCTCATTGATTCCAACAAGGAACCCGGTCACACGACTATAACAATATAAGCTGAAAATCGAGTTGTCAAAAGGGGTTTGATATAGAAGTACCACAAGTTATCAACATTCCCACTGCCACAGCTACACGCCTAGACTTGGATGAACCTGGTTCTTCTCTAAATTAAACCATGCATAGAGACATCACTGTATCACTCATGTATCTCACTGCAAGTAGACTAGACATTGTGTTCGGAGTTGGGTTATATGCAAGGTTTCAGTCAAATCCAAGGATTCTCATCTGAAGGTTGTGTTAAGAAGATTGAGATATCTTAGAGGAAAACAGCACCTGGTTCTCTACTATTCTTCAATTATTGGATATGAAAAGCACGTCTGAAACAGAACATTCTTTGTTTCCTGTCTTACTTCATGAGACTTGGGGAAGAAAAATTCAATGCACTCTCAACAGCTGAAGCAGAATATGTACCATCTACCTCATATTGTGCTCTAATACTGTGAATCAAGCAGCAACTTGAAAGACCTTGAGTCCAACTAAAGAAGATCAGATATGTTGATTGATGAAGATAAAGTTGCTAACATCTTTACTAGAGCCATGAGAACAAAACATTATGAGAAAATCGCCTTGCACTGGGATGATAAAACCCAACTGAGAACTTGGTTCCTTAATGATTGTTTATGAAAGTCATAATCAGGTAAAATTTAGCTAAAAGTGTCTTCTCGCTAAGTCTAACTCACCCATATACCATTACAGGTAGACACGTATGATGACTACAAAAGCAGATGCTGCAGTGCATACACAAAAATGGGTTAAACTCACTTGCCAGACCTATCAGAGAACCTGGTTTTCTTGATATAGGTTAGTAGCCTCTTTTTTCTTTCATACATAATTTAAAATGGACAAAAACAATGTCATATCATCATCATCGTGACAGTCTCTCTAAGTTGTGTATTTTCATCCAAAGCGTCATACCTTTTCTGAATGATACAACACCTCAAGCAAAAGGCGGCCGCCGTTTTAGAACCGATCCTTCATCATAAATAAATAAACATAACATCCATTCACTTCCAAATTCAAAACCTCCTCTTTGTTTTCCCTCTTCGCAATCCAATATCCCTTCGAATACAATCTGACCATGTCTGAAAATAAGCAATTTCCAATATACCCGACATCACTATGATTGAGTCCATACCAGTCAGCATTCTAGCAGTAAACTTTTTCCCTACCTCAATCACTAGTCCAAACCCTAAATAAGAGTCTCATCCATACTCCACTTGCTCTCCTACCCACTCTAGCAGTAAACTTTGTCCTCTTCTAGTCTCGTCGGTCGAACATGGTAAACAAGGGAACCTTGTTCAAGGAACATCAACTCTCTCCATTATTAGACACTCGAGTGAAAATCTTGTGATTAGTCATGAAAAGACTGAGATAACTATGATAGAAAATGATTCTACAAGTATCACTCCTATTTCTATTGAAACTGCCATGAAACCATATGAAAAAAAGGGAATTGAAGGGGTTATTGTAAAGGAACATGGATGGGGGTCTGAGTCTTGGGGGGAAGCCTCATACCATAGAAGACTTGGGAGCAATTAGTCCTTTTGAGCAGCTGAATCATGATAACACTACTAGGTCCCAAGTGGTGAACCCGATCCCTTCTCGAAGGATCCAGGTCAGGGGACATCCCCCCAGGTCGGTGTTGATTCTGCTTTTTTTCCCTACCTCTATGGTGAGCCTCTGAATATAGTGATGCCTGAGATGAATTTTGACAGTAAAGAAGACACAAATGATTTGGCATATGCTAGTTTTATCAGGGCTAGAAGTAAGACAGTTGCAGCTCCAGAGTCAACCGTTAAGCGACCCATTACTCGGTTGCAGCAAAAGAAGACTCTGGAGTTTACTCTCAAGAAGAGTCAAATGAGCAAAAAAAAAAGACAAAGCTGGTAAAAGATAGAAAAGTTGTGCATGAAAAGGTCGTCCCTGTGGTAAATATTGATGAGGAAGCTGAAGAGAAACCTAGTTCCTTAACCCACAAGCACTCGAAGCAGAAGCACTCTCACTCTCAATTTATAAGGCACACCTCTACAAATGCTGAAAGTACTTTCAAGAGTATTAATGCTGCTTCCAATGAAAAGTTGGTGCAAAATTATGGTAACAAGTCAGTGAAAGACAATAGTGACAAGTCTGATGATGAAGAAGTGGAAAAATCAGGTGAACATGTCCAGAAAAAGCCAGTGGAGAAGGGAAAGTTTGTTCGCAAGTCTGTAAAAAGAAAAAATGGGTGATGATGAAGAACCTGATTCCATCAAGAAAGCAAAAGCTAGTGAATCTTTGAATTCTGAAAAAAGGAAGTTGAGAAATCAAAAAGTACCGTGGGGCCGCACATTTGTCTCTAACATTCTAGAACTTGATGGGATGACACAATTGGTGAAAATTTGTGATTCTCAACAATGGACAAATTTGTTTACAAATGAGTAGGAGGTACTAAGTTTCTATACCGACCTCTTCACAGCAGAGAAATATCAAATTTGTGTGTTGATAAATGAGTTGGATATAGTGATGGACTCTACTTTATTGGGGTAAATTCTGGGTGTTCCTACTGTCGCCTATTCAAGATGTCTACACATCAAATTTCAGAAATGTCATTGTCAAGGACAAGGCAATACAACATAGGGAATATGTGCATAAGAAGCCACTCCTTCTAGTATATCAATTGCTCTTTGAGATTGTTAACAAAGTGTTGCTTCCCAACAATCCTGCAGGTTGTGTATGATGTCGGCCACATGAGGTCGTCGTCATATTTGGCACCTTCACTTGTAGAACTACGTATTATACTCCGGTTAGCTTATTGCAGACAATTTTAATTAAGATCATTCATCAGGCGATGCCTATATGTCCATCTACTTTATTTACTGCAATTTTTATTTTTATAAATTCAACGTCAAGACGGAGTTAGTTTACACAACCAAAGTACATCAAAGAAAGAGAGGGAGGGGGGGGGGGTGGTGACAAGCTCATAGGCAGGGAAGAACAATAACATACACAGTATGGGATAATCCCACAGGGAAGATGAAAAAACTAAACTTTCCAAGTAAAGGTCTACACGCATATGCTGGAGTACAGAATAACAGATTCTTGTTCAATAGTCCTGAAAGATAAAAACAGAATATAATTGTTAGCGTAAGTAAAATCCATAGCGCTTTATGCAAATGAAGATCAGCACTACTAAAAATCATGTTTCCTGGTCAGATAGTAATGTATAAGACTATATTTTGACACAATAAGTAGAATCAAAGAGTCTAATTTCTCCGTCGGCACGGGTTTAATAGTATACAACCTTCTCTCCAACTTCAAGTCTTTTCAGACGCATATCTAGTTTAGTTGATAATCCAATGTGTAATAAAAAAGGCTGTGTAGGAAAATTGGTTCATGCGCAACTAGTTTACAAAGAAACTTTTAAGAGGGAGCAGGGAAGTCCAGGGACATTTCAAAGCAACTATTGAATGCCAAACTGAAAAATGAAAAATCATTGGAATCATTTTCTTCTAATAAAGTTGTAAAAATTCGGTGGAATAATGATGAGAATAGTACATTGGATTTACTTCCATCACTGCATGTACCCATATCTAATTCAACAAGTAAGATGCCTATTCACAGTGTATCTATCAATGGAAAATAAGGGTATAAACTTACCATTTTTTTTTAAATTAGGAAGAAATAAAACGGGGAAGCGGATGCAGACCTGGATGCTCAAGAAGAACCCAACAGATTTTGTATGTCTTTCTGTAAAATGAGAAGGAAGAGAAATTAGTAACAGACCAAAAAAAGTGAGCTTCAGCAATATTTATTTCAAGCTTTTTCTTGCATAAATTAATTTTTTCTATCAAAAGAACCATAATACTCATGGAAATAAATTTTCCATATCAGCAATCTACCACTTAAGGGTTAAGACAAGAAAAGTTTTTCCTTTTATTTCCTGAACGCTTATGGGTCGTTTGGTTGGGAAACAAAATATTCCATCATCAATTATCCTCGGATTAGTTATTCCACCTTCCCACGGAGATTAAAAAAAAACACTACAATACCGGTATAACTAATCCCGGAATTAGGTATACCACAGTTTTATTCCAACCAAACATGGGATAAACTCATGTCAAACTTAATCCCGGGATTAATTATCCCATATCTCTCGTACCAAACGAGCCTTTAATGACTGGTATTGACAAGCAAAGGTAGAATATAAATGAACAGAAGAAAAAACAGTTTAAGGTGACCTCAAACTGAAGAGGTGGTGTCCTGGGTGCATATCGTTCCACAATCTTTCCTTCTTTGTTCACAAGGAATTTGGTGAAGTTCCACTTGATAGCATTTCCAAGGAAACCACCTTTTTCTGATTTTAAGAACTTGAAAAGTGGTGCAGCGTTATCCCCATTCACATCAACCTGTTTGAATGACAAAACTTCCTTAATCAAAGTGGATTTTACGGCATTATATACCTCATTCATCTTTTAATATATATATAAAGATGAGTATGTGTGTGTGTTGTATAGAGACATATACATATAACATAACTAAGAAGAGAAACTGAGATAGTTTTGAGTTTCATCTTAGGATAGTTTTTGAGTTTAATGTTGTGTCCATGGGTTAAAGAGAGATATAAGAAGGAGAGACAAGGCACAACTATAGTGATTTAAATGGTTTTCATAGTATGGTTCAACCATGCATCGCCAGAAATTGATCATACGGTAGTGGTTACCTTTTCAAATACAGGGAATTCAGCTTTGAACCTGGTGCATACAGTTTCCTGAATCTCCTCATTTGTTCCAGGTTCTTGCCACAAGAACTGGTTACAAGGAAAAGCTAAAATTTCGAAACCTGAAATAGAACTTTAAAAAATTATGTCTATGACCACACAATATGGTTATATATCACAAAAATTCATTACATATTGAAATTGAAGAAATAAACTTGTAAAATTGACTGGCCAACCTTGATCTTTGTACTTCTCATACAGAATATTTAGCTCCTTGTAGTTTGAATCTGTTAAACCACTGCAAGGAAGAGAGATAACTAAAACATTTAAAGACTGGGCAGCTTGCCTCGAACAAACACCCCCTCTTTTTTCTCTAAATTACAGACTTGCTGTAATGAGGCATCAGTTAATATAAGGGCATCCCGGTGCACTAAGCTCCCGCAACGCGCAGGGTCGGAGAAAGGGCTGGGCCAGAAGGGTCTATGGTACGCAGCCTTACCCTACATTTCTGCAAGAGGCTGTTTCCATGGCTTGAACCCATGACCTCCTAATCACATCTAATATTCAATAAAGCAACAAAGCCAGTACAAACAATTAAGATATATTGATTAAGATATATAGTCCTTATTATTCCAAAATTTCCAAAAAGGGCGTGATCAAATAAAGAGGCAGTTATCAATTTCAGCATGGAGAAATTTACAAATACTATAATTCTCTTATTCAGCAATATGAGGCAGATGGTTCCCCCTAATTTCGGTTCTTCTTGTGCATGTACTTGTAGACATTGTGATGCATAGTTACCGGTCGACATGAACAACCAAGGCAGTCCAAAAAACTATCTGCAAATCAATCTCAAATGTGTTTTTCACTGCATTGTTGCAAATCACCTATCAGTTAAATTGCTAAAAGAAGTTTAAAAACGGCTGGAACTTTCTAGCCAGGAAACCCAAGAAAAGCATCCACGATGATCAAATAAATACTTTTAAAAAGTAAAGACACGCTTAAGCAGGTGTAAACCCCCAAAATAATGTCAATCTAGTTTGCATCAATTAACATGGACATTGAGCAATACAACTCAAATGCCCCCAATAGCACAATGTTTCATATATTCACTCTCCTGGAGTAACTAGATGTTAGTCACACTTATTTACATGTTGTAATAAGTGGCAAAGAAATTGACCCTTGTAGATGGAACCCAAGTTCTAAAGGTTTACACCTGAAACCTGACCGCAGTAAGTAAGACATAGAGAAACATGCAAGAACAGAACAAGATTACTTCACTTACCATTTTGATGCAACATTGACAATAAGAAGAACCTTTCCCCTATAATTGCTTAAAGGTACCTCATTTCCCAGTATATCCTGCATTTTCAATCTCATTAGCAAAACCTTAAAAAACCATGTTCTTATAAAGAATCAGTTCGAGGTTGCTTGAGTTGTCCCATAATATGTTAATCTTCAACAGTTATTGAATTCTGGTAATAACAAAATTTCTAAAAGTAATCAAGTCATCCAATTATGATGCCCAAAGGTAAGATTTGTGCTCTTAACTAGTTCCTAATAAGTGACTGAGGATCCCAAATAGCACCAGACAGCATGAACTTGAATTACCAGTCGAAATTCTTCTGAAACTTCACTAAATCCAAATAAGACTCACAATAAGTGGATTATAAAAATTCAAGATAAAATATAAGACCAAATAACCGCAAACCCAAAGTTCAAAAGTAATTGCTACAACAACAACTACAACTCAGTCCCAAACAAGTCTGGGTCGGCTATACGATTTCCCACTGCTATAATTCATGTCATAAAGTTCAAGTTCAAAAGCAATAATGCAATAAAAATTGGATCTTTATTCAATTTCCACGAAAGAAATCACAATTAGAACTTGAAAACTCAAGAACTAAGAAAGCCCAAAAAAGTATGTACCTTGACAGTGAAATCGTAAATGGATTTGGGGGATCCTTCAGTCATAGTTTGAGGGGAAGAAAAAGAAGGGTATCTATAGAATAAGAACAAGGCAAGAACAAGAAAGAAGACAGCTGCCAAATTGGTTAGCCTTAGCAAATGCATCTTCTACTTCTGCCTAAATTACATGCATATATAGAGACAAGAAGATTTAATGGGGTACACAAATAAGGTAATCCAATAATATATTGGGGCAAAGAAAGCGAAATTTATGACTTTAGTTCGTTGATTAGATATATGAAAAACGAGCTCTTAATTTTGGTAGTTGCTTTAATGACAAGTGAGGCTGAGGTGAATATAAAAAGAATCTTTTTTTCTCCCTTTCGGAGGTACTTGGTAAAATTTTGAGTGTGTGTACATTTACATGCAATGAAGCTCTAAGACCAAGGGGTCTGTTTGGTAGCCCATGTTTGGCTATACATTTTCCCAAATAATTGAAATTTATTATCAAATCTCATGTTTGGCTATACATTTTCCCAAATAATTGAAATTTATGAAGGTAAATTGCTAAAATATGCTAATACTTATTTTATTTTTTTGCAGATTGTTCGTATAATGTGGGATGATTATATTACATAATAGCTAATTACGATCATTTTTTATGGACTCATGGATCTTGTAATATTATTGAAATTTGACGAATTGCAATAGCTAGAAATTGTGTTAGTTAGTGTTTATGTTCAGCAATATGGTTTGTGATAATGATAATGAATGTTATTGATGAAGGTTATGTATATACAAGATAACAAGTTTATTTGCATGGTACTGTTGGGTATTTTTTATAGTTTTTAAAACTTGTGGGTATAAGTTAGCTCCTATATTTTTTCAAATAAAAAGTGAAATATGTTCTGAAATAACATGTCCAAACACATTTTCATCTTCAAATTAAACATCACTCAAATCAGATTTTTTCAAATTAAATTTGAGGTTTATGGCCAAACGCTAGCTAAGAATAGTGCGGAATAAGATGTATTAGTAATGCATGCATTAGTAATGCAAGTGTTAGCAATGCAAGCATTAGTTATGCAAATATTATTTCTTATCTATTGTTTGGTGTGGTGTATTAAAATTATAATGTATTGCATAATTTTTAGGAAAAGTAGTTGCTTATAAAAATGCCCTCCATATTTTCTAGCTTTAAGAGACTTTAAGGACTATTTTATCTTTAACCATGCTAATGCATGCATTAAAGCCTTTGTATTACTAATGCCATGGTTTTCTATGCATTACTTATGCATAGGATAATGCCATGTAAGATGTTTAACTAATACAAGTATTAGTTATACACAAATCGAAAAAATATACCAAACAAGATATTAATAGTGCATAGAGCTAATGCTTGTATTATTTTTTCTAATGCATCCTACCAACGACCCCTAAGGATTTTTTTTGGTAAAATAATCGTGGGATAAAAAAATTTCGTAGTCACTTATCAGTTATCCCTTATTTAGTTAGTCAAATAAGCTATTCCCATGATTAAAAACAACCCTGAGATAACTTACACATATTAGAGAGTGAAAGGATAAAGCAATAAAATTGACAATCCTAAGATTAATACTATTGGCACGACCAAAAATCTCTCAGAAGGAGTCGTGATAGCACCTAGTATCTAAACTAGGTAAGCCTAACATTTACTAAAATAACATTAACATGTACTGACCTCAAATTAAATAACTCTTAATAAATCACAATTCCCAAAGCCGGTGCTACAAGTCATAAGCCTTTCTAAGAGTAGTTATACAAAATAAATACAACACTATTCCAGAATGAGAAGAAACATGAACGCAAATACAAACAATGGTGACTCCGAGGCCTGCGAATGCAGCAACAGGTAGCCGTGAGTCTCCAGCACGATGACTCCCACAGCTACTATCGATCAATACATGGATTTGTACACACAAAAAATGTACAGAAGTGTAGTTTGAGCATACCACGGTGGTGCCCAGTAAGTATCAAGACTAACCTCGGTGGGGTAGTAACGAGGAACAGCCAAGACATCTACTGGTCAAATGAAATGAACAGGATATGATAATAAGATATCGAGATAAATATAACAAGGTAATATCAACAACGGAGAAAAATAAAAAAATACAAATAGTAGGAACAATAAAGGGAGAACATGGTTAGTAACGAACGATAACAAGTAAATTGGATAATTAAGTAAATCAGCTAACCAAGTAATCAAAACTGACATAACAGCAACAAAGACTAGTAAGAATGTATTCAAATAAAGAAGGCAATGCCAACTCAACCAATCACATTATGTCTAATACACAACCAACCCATTTTCACGTGAGTTACAGTCCTATTTTCCCCATTATATGCTTTTTCATGGTTCAATATATGTACTTGACGAATTTGAGTCAATTCAGATCGAGTTTGGTAGGAAATGGGATAACTAGTCTCTTTGATGAAGGAATAGTTTGGAAAAGTCAACCGGACGTTGGCTTGTGAGTTAGAGAGTTTGGAATCAAATGTTGATAGTTCTCTTAGCTTCAGTGGATGATTTTTGACTTAGGAGAGCGATCAAAATCGAATTTGGAGGTACGTTGTAGAAATAGGCTTGAATTGGCGAAGTTAGAATTTTGGCGAATTCCGGTCGATAGGTGAGATTTTGATCCGAGATTCGAAATAGAATTCCGACAGTTGCAGTAGCTTCGTTAGGTGATTTTGGATATGTCTGCAAAGTTTTAGGTCATTCGGACATCGTTTAGTTGGTGTTTTGATTGGATGTTGGTTTTCGAAGTTAAAGTTGAAACTTAGGCTTGAATACGTTTGATTTGATGATTTTGGTGTTTAAGGATGTGTTTTTGTGATTGGAACGAGTTCGCATCGTGTTTTGGAGTAGGTTGGTGGTTCTTATTGAGGTCTCGGGGGCCTCGGTGTGAATTCGGGGGTCCAAACGGATTATTTTTGGCATATTGAGAGTTCAGATTTCTGTTGTATTTTTGTTGCAAACATTTGTTCTATGCGATCACGGGGTAGCTGTTGCGATCGCATAGAAGAGTTGGAGAGGCATGGTGGTTTGTTCTCTGCGATCGCAGTTAGTATCAGTGCGATCGCATAGTTGTAGATCCTGAAGCAATGTGACCGCGTAGGAATATGGTGCGATCGCATAAACCATTTTGGGCCCTGAGGAATTTGTGCCATGTGATCACATGGCCTTGGATGTGATCGCATAGAGTATTAACTGGGCGATAGAAGGGTTTTTAATATCATTTCATCCGCGACCTATCTCCATTTTTCCTCCATTTTTGCACACCTTAGGAGCTTGTTGGAAGAATTTCAAGGGGATTTCATCGGGAAGTGATTGGACGTGAGTCTCATGGTCTTAGTACGTCATTTTATCAAAGAATCTTTCATTAATTCTCTGAAATTGGGCATAAATTGAGAAAGTTAGGGCTTGAAATTTTGCTATGTAAAATCGTGTTTTGGTGGCTCATTTGAACTCCGATTTTGATAAATTTTATATGTATGGACTCGTGGCAAGACGAGGATCCCGAAAATGTGAATTTCGTAATTTTTTGAGAAGCGAGCCCGAGTCACGGGTTTTGGCAACTTTGTGTTTTTGGGTGTTTTTCGAGTCATTTCGATTGGGTTATGTTCCATTAGCTTATTTTGATGTATTCTTATTGGTTTTGATCAGATTTGGCACTCGAGAAGGTCGATTTGCGAGGAAAGCGCAAGGCAAGCTAGGATTTTGGCCGGTTCGAGGTGAGTAGTAGTTATGAATGATATATTGAGGGTTTCAAACCTCGTATTTACACTATACGGTGCTATGTTGAGATGAAGCACCTGTTGTATGATGAGCGTGGTGATATTATGACTGGGGATTCGAACTTAGTCCATCCCGATTGATGATTTACTGGTACTTATTTACTGAGTCTGAGCTTATATCCGTACATTTGGGCTAGTTGCCATGTTTTGGGCCTTGTGCCGATTTGTAGAACCTTAGGGGAGCCCGTGGAGCTATATGACCCCTATACCTATTGAACACATACTTTTAGTCGCACTCTTAGCTGTAAAGCATAACATGAACTAGTATTAAAAATGTCCTCTAAGTGAGAATACAAAGGGTTGGATACCCTGTTTTAGCTGAGTGGGCCCGTGAGGCCAAGTCTATATTGACTGGGTGGGATCAAGGACCCACAGTGAGGTATTGATATTTTCCGGATCGGGGTGAACGCCGCAACAATATATACATATACATGTATTGGATCTGACAGCACGCCGCAATATTATATATATATATGATATATATGGATCAGACTGCATGCTGTAGTGATATGTATATTGATCGGACTTCATGCCGTAGTGATATATATGTGGATCGAACTACACGCTGTAGTATTATAGCGCTCGGGCTGAAGGAGCCCTTTCAAAGTCTACACACACCCTAGTGAGCACAATTACTATTATATTGGATCAGACTACATGCCGCAGCATTATATATATTATATTGGATCGGGTTGCACGCTGCAACACTATATATATTATATTGGATCGGGCTGCACATCGCAACAGTATTAATAAGGATCGGGCTGCGGACCATAGCAGGGTTGGATAATTGTGGGACAATAGAAGACTGATACTGGACTTTCCTCTTTTAGAAATGTTCCTACCTGTACCGTTATTTATAGAACTACTTAGTGCTCTTACAGGTTTTCTATCCTTCAGTTATTATTTATTCCTATTACTCACTGACTTGGAGTACTCACTCTACTCCCTACACCTTGTGTGCAGATACAGGGATCCTTGAGGGCAGTTGATATATATTGCTGTTGTTCCAACTTATTGCGGAGTTATCGAGGTAGCTGCTGGTGTCCGCATGACCCAATATCTCCTTCTCGTTATCTCTCTTACTCCTGGTTTAGACTTGGTTGTATAGGATATTATTCAGTTGTTTAGAGGCTCAGACTTGTGACACCAGATCTTGTTGGGCTGTTATTTCGGCTGTTTTGTTTTCCACACTTTTATCATTGTTTTGGAAATAGGAAATTCTATCTAATTTGGAATATTCAAAATAATAATTGGACTGGTTACGAGTAATGGTCGGTCTTGCCTAGCAATGTGTTGGGCGCCATCACGACTGAGGTTTGGGTCGTGACAAGTTTGTATCAAGCCTAGGTTATCAGGTCTCACAAGTCATGAGCCGATTTATTAGAGTCTCTTGGATCGGTACGGAGATATCTGTACTTATCATCGGGAGGTTGCAGAACCTCTAGGAAAACTTCAAATTCATGGAATTCTTATCGTGCGTACTTGATTCAGCTTGAGATATAATTCTTAAAATTCCTTCCACACGTTGTGTGCGCACCCGAGTGCTTAGTATTATTTTTGCCTTGATGGCTTGTGATTCCCAGATCGAGAGGCGAGATATAATCTCTGTGAGTTCATGTTGGTCCAGTCGGGAGGACTTGAGGCCGGATCTTTGTCTATGGCTTGAGCACCGAGGTGCTGATTTTTGCGAGTTGGTATTATGAATTTATATGATTAGTATTGTCCCTAAGTGTGGAAATGGCAGCTTGATACTGGGTGAGCTGTTAAGTGTTCGATTCTTATTGTGGTCTGTTGTGTATTCCAGAGTTATGCGTGTGGGAAAAATTTTCATTTCTCTTAGTTGGAAGCTAAAGTGCATGATGTGCGGTGGTATGAGACTATGAGTTCAGACTCAAGAAGACTAATTTATTGTGCTTCGTGTATCATGGTAGAAGGTGTGCTGGAATACTAAATTGAGGCAAAGCATGTGGGTTATCTCTTGCAGAGTGTCCTTAGGTGGGTTGGTTCTGATGTGTAATTGAAAGGCATTTTATATGTATTATGATTCCAATAGGTGCGACGCATGTCCCTGTATCAGTTTTGATAATGTAATTCGTGTATTATTGAGATTTAATGTTGTTGATATACATTGTGATGTCTTGTCGAGTTGTGAGCATGTTGTTAGGATGGTTTTGGTGATTCTTTGGTAGGTGGATATGCCAAATTACTAAGGAACTCTATCGAAATTTTTGGAAAATTTGGGACTTAGAAAAGATTTTTTCACCTAAAGAGTGGGCTTAACTGTGGTGTGTGAATGAATGCAACAATTGCAGAAGAGTTAAGATTTCTGATGACTTGAATCTCCGTCAAAGCTTATAAATGACCCGAGTTTAATCTCACTATAACGTTGTGGCATCATTTGAGTAAGAATGCTATGAGTGGTTGAAAGTGCCATGATATATGGCTTCGAGCCATGTTGGGGAGGTTGTTATTGATTAACTGATTGCAGTGTTGTGTGTCATGTTGGTTCTGTCTCAAAGTATGTTGGCGAATAAGTTCTTGTCGGAAATTAGGCCGAGAATAGGGAGTGTGAAGGAAAATTTAGATAAGGGTTATATGGTGCTTCGTAGATATGAAGAAATACTAGGATGTTTTGAGATATTGTTGATTAAGAATGCTCAGTGTATAGAGAGAAAAGATGGTTGTTTGTATCTGTATAAAACCATATTCTGCAGTGTCAGAGTTCTAACAAGGGACGAGTGTTTCTTTTCAATAAGTCAGATAAATTACAGCTGAATAAGGGTGAATGACTCCCGAGAATGGTTTTGGGGTGTTCAAGATTTTGCATGTAACAGTCAGGTGTCTTAAGATTGTGTATGTGGCTAAAGAAGTTCAAGAAGTCTCATTTACCTAATATAAGTAAATTACAATTTCTAAACTAATTAGGAAAGCTAGCAAGAAAAGATGAGGTTGTTTCTTTTGAAATCATTTAAGTAAAGAAAGTACCCTTTTCAATTAAAATACAACATCAAATGGATTATTACCTTTAACTTGGGAGTTAATAACTTAAAACTTAGTAGAAATTTCTTTTTAAGTAACATACAACCTCAGGCGATTTGAGGGGATATAATTGAGAAACTTAGAATTAAAGATGTAACAATTATTGAAGTTTGAAGTATTGGTATATATATACACATATATACACACATATGGCAAAGTATTGAAAATGTTGTAGGTTCCAACACAAATGATCACAATAAGAAAGGAATTTAAACAGTTAAAACACTTGAATTGATATCAACAATTAAACACAACAACAGGAAGTGTCCGGAATCACCTTTTGTGCTTTAACTCTCAATCCTCACCAAGCCATCAATATTCACTTTTGTTCTTCCTGCTGTGGCATGCAACCCGATCCCAATCATATAATACTGTTGCCGCGTGCAACCCGATCCCAATCATATAATGATGTTGCGGCATGCAAGTCGATATCAATCATATAATGATGTTGCGGCGTGCAACCCGACCCAACCTATCTACCCTTATTACTCCTTGTTGCGGCGTGCAACCCGATCCCAATATATAAATCAACACCAATTACAAAAGAATCCCGGCAAGGGAACAATAGTATAACAATAATATCCCGACAAGGAAAATATTATCATAATCAATAATATTTCGGCAAGGGAACAATAGTATAAGAATAATATCCCAGCAAAAGAAATAATATCATAAGCAATAACATCCTGGTAAGAAAATCAACAAGTACGTAATAAGGGTCACGAAAAAAACAAAAAGCACGATGTCACGACCCTAGTTCACCAATCATGAACATGTCATGATGGCACCCAGTCCCCGCGACTAGTAAGCCTAACACATTGCGGAATATACAAGTTTATGAACTTTAAACAAGAAATAGCGGAAAAACAATATAAATAGGAATGTAATCCGTGCCGCTTGGCACATACACTCGTCAAACACACTGTATAAAAATACCACCAAGACCCGGAATCCCACGGGTAACACAGACTAAAAGAGAAATACAATGGTGGCTCTATGTATAAAGAGTATCTAAACAATGAAATGAAGGAAAAACATCTACTAAAGCTATCAGAATAGAAGAAGGGCCTCCGGATCCGCGGACGTAGCAGATCATACCTCGAGGTTTCCAAAAGTGCTGCTGAATCACCTAGTATGGGCCTGCCCTGATGTACTTGGACCTGCACAACAAAAGTGTGCAGAAGAGTAGCATGAGTACACCACGGCGGTACTCAGTAAGTGCCAAGCCTAACCTCGATGGAGTAGTGACGAGGAAGGTTGTAGGTAACGTATTTGGGTTCAAAGCCCTGCCTCTGCATCTAGCATTGGGTAGACCTCATACAACAAAGTAATAGAAGAGAGTTAGTACTCATTTAATTGACCTCCTTGGCCCTACTGAGAGAACAATAACATGATGATAATAACAATAATAAGCAGTTTAAATAATATGAATCTGAAATAACGACAATAAAGTGATTGCTGCAACCATCTACAATTAACCAACAACAAGTAGCTAACTCGACAAAGCTCAATCAACGAGTCCAGGACCTGTGGGAATTGAACCCACAGTCCCACTCTATAATCAACAGTCCAGGAGCTACGGGAATTTAACCCACAGTCTCAATAATAGTATCTCTGGGTCTTCGGGAATCGAACCCGCAGCCCATGTCTCAATACCCCAGGATGTGTCTCAATGATCTCGGGATCTCCGGGAATCGAACCCGCAGTCCATATCTCAATAATATATCAATAAATGCCGGGTCACCGGGAATCGAACCCGCAGCCCTTGGATCTCCGGGAATCGAACCCGCAGTCCACAAACAATACCACTCCGGGTCTCTGGGAATCGAACCCACAGTCCTGGGATATCCGGAAATTGAACCCGCAGTCCACCAACACAACAGATAAAGAAACACACAGAGAAAAGTATAATATGCTTAACTGCAACTTCACCGAAACTAGTGCCAACAATTATCAAGAAGTTCAAGTAAGACAATTAGGCAATTAGACAGTTAAATCCTATCTAATCATGCTTTTCTAACGAATACCGGGTATATGTAATAATTTAATCATCTAAGAACAGGAATATTACTAATCGGAAGTAAAGTGTGTTACAACAACCAGCGCATGTACATGCCCGTCACCTCACGTACAAGGCATTCAAACTATCACATAATATCCTAGGGGTGAAAGTTCCCTCACACGAGGTTAGACAATCCACTTACCTCGAGCCGGTACAAAACTGCTAAGAGACAACTCTCTTGCCGCGAATGTCGGCCTCCACAGGCGTAGTATCTGGAAAAAAATCAATAGAATCACATCAAAATAGGCCAATTGGGCATTACCCAATCAAAACAATTCAAAATACACCAAAACCCACAAGTTGCCAAAATCCGAATTTCAGTACGCTTCTCGAAAAATTACGAAAGTTATATATTCAGGTTCCTTATCTCAACACGAGTCCGTGCATATAACATTTATCGAAATCGGACTCCGTTTGCCCATTCAAATCAAAGATTTTCTAAAATTTAGGCCTAGAGCTCAAACCCTCCATTAATCCTCCATTAAGAGTGAATAATCACGGATTTCATGATAAACTAATGAATTAAGGCCAAGAAACTTACCCCTAATGATATCCCAGCTTTTCCCCTTCAATTTCCTCTCTTGGAGCTCAAAAATGGAGGTTTTGTGACTTAACCCGCGACTGGACAGCTTCTGGTTTTTAATTCACTGCCGGACTAAAATTCTCTACGCGTTCGCGTTACTGTTCACGCGTTCGCGATGAGTAGCCCAAACTTCTTCTACGTGAACGCGAAGTGCTCCACGCGTTCGCGAAGCACAACTCGGCAGCCGTCCAAAATTTCTTCTACGCGGACGCGTGACTCTGGACGCGATCGCAATGCTCCGCTTCGTTCCTCTACACGAACGCGTTACATGGGATGCGAACACGATGGCCCCTTTCCTTCTCCTACGCAAACCTTGGTCGCGAACGCGATGACCAAAAACCCCCTTGCCTACGTGAACGCGGCACTTGCCTCACGAACGCGTAGGCCAAAATCCTGCTGCACTGATGCTGCAAATTTTTTGCAGATTTTCCAAGTTCCAAATGCCCGTTTGATGGTCCGAATTCATCCCGAGGCCCCCGGCACCCCAACAAAAACCACCAACATACTCCAAAACATGATATGAACTTGTTCCAATCATAAAAACACGATCCTAAACATCAAAATCACCATTTTCACACGGATTCAAGCCTAAGTTTCTTCAAAACTTCCGAAATCAACATTCAATCAAAAACCCGACCAAACGACGTCCGAACGACCTAAAGATTTGCGGACATATCCAAAATCACATAATGAAGCTACAGAAATTGTCAGAATTTTATTCCGACCCCGGGATCAAAATCTCACCTATCGTTCGGATTCGCCAAAATTTCAAACTTCGGCATTTCAAGCCTAATTGAGCTACGGACATCCAAAATACATTCCAAACGCGCTCCCAACCCCGAAATCACCTAACAGAGCTAATGTAACCATCGGATTTCCGTTCCGAGGTCGTCTTAACACTGTTCCAACTACGAGCCATTTTCCAACTATAAAGCTTCTATTTAGGGACTAAGTGTCCCAAAACACTCCAAATTCCAGAACCGACCCTCTCGGCAACCACAATAGCAGAAATGAACTTAGGGAAATAGTTAAATTGGGGATCGGGACATAATTTCTAAAATGACCGGCCGGGTCGTTATACACGATAATCTCAACAAAACAATAAGACATAATAAGCACGTGATAACTACACCAATAATCATAACAATTGAACGTGTAATATATTTGTACATAGTCATAGAGGAAATCACAATTAAGAAGTATCGAAATAATAAGGGCAACCACTTCAATTAAGGAAATTAAAGGTCAATGTGACACGTAAGAATTAGAGAAAAGCTAACAACATTATATGGAGCATATAAAGTCAATTTAAACAATTATTAAACACAATCATAATGGGATACTTTCCACATAATGAATATAAGGACCTATGATCCCTAGAACAAATTTCCCACAAATAAGCCCGAGCACACACTCGTTACCTCGCATGCACAGATTATAATTAGCATAGAAGACTCAAATCTTAAGGGGAAGTCCCCCACACGTCTAGCAATATACTTACCTCAAAAACGATAAACCGATACTCTAAAATATACTTCTTGGGTGAAAAGACCTTAAAACGGCTCAAATCTAACCAAATTAACTTCAAAGCATAAGAAACTATTCCGGATCACAAAGTCTCAATCTTTAACAAAATCCAAGATCGATCTAAAAGTCGACCCCCGAGACAGCACCTCAGAACCCAACAAATTTTACAAACATCGAATACCCATTCCGATACGAGTTTAGCCATATAAAATTTATCAAATTCTTATACCATTTGGTTCCTCAAATCATGATTTTTCAGTTTTGAAATTTCGTTCAAAAACTAATATTTCTCCCAACCCAAAACACAAATTAAACAATGAAAAAAATATTAAATCATTAAATATGTTAGATTCTAGATAAAGAACACTTACCCAATCGATTTGTGTGAAAAAACCTCAAAGAATCGCTCAAAATTGAGCTCCACAAGTTAAGATATGAATAAAATGGTCTAACCTTCTATTTGGGAATATATTATGCCTGCCCAGGGGTTCTCGGTTCTCTTCGCGATCGTGACCCTTCTCTCATGTTCGCAATGAGTAAATTCCTTGCTAGTGATTCCCAAACTCATTCCAGACAGCCTTAGTATAATGGCCATAACTTTTGGCACACAACTCGAAATGATAAATGATGTGATGTTATGAAAACTAGACACCAAGGCTATGGCTTCATAAGTTGCTCATTTCCTGAGTCATTATATATTGCAATATAAGCTTCCAAAGTCAACCCTGTGCGGAAAAGATTTTCAAATTCTCCCCGGACAACCAGTAGTGTAACTACCATAACATTTTTTACACAAATTTAAATTCAAATTAATTAAAATTTTTGAAAATTAGACACAAAGTGATATAACTTTTATTTTATGGATCATCTCCAAGATCCTTATAGATTGTGAGATATGATCCTCCGAAGTTAAAATATGTGAATTCTGTGAAAACTTTGAAGAATTATGATATTAATATTGATATAGTTGACTTTGGTCAACATTTTGGGTAAACGGACCCAGACCCGTAATGTGACGGTCCCGAAAGGTCCGTAGAAAAATATGGGACTTGGTCATGTACCCGGAGTCGAAATTCGAGGTCCAGAACCCGGTAAAAGAATTTTTTTGTTAAATTATTTTCTAAAATTATCAAGGAAAAATGGAAATGAAAATGAGTTAGAAAATATAGGTGTCGGGCTCGTATTTTTATTTTGATGCCCGGTACGAGTCTTAAATATGTGCTAACCATTATCTGTAAAGTTTGGTTGAAAATGGACGTCGTTTGACGTGTTTCGGACTAAAAACGGGAAATTTGATGTTTATGAAAATTGAAAGAAGATATTTGTGTTTTGAGGCTCCATTCTTTGATTTTGATGTTGTTTTAACGATTTGATCGCTCAACAAGTTCGTAGGATGATATTGAGTTAGTGTGTGTGTTTGGTTGGGAGCCCCGAGGGCTCGAGAGTGATTCGAAGGTGGATCGGGGTAGTGTTGCACTTGAAAACACATCAGAAATTCTGCAATTTTTGCACAGAAACTTCCTTCTTCGCGTTCGAACTAGCCTCCCACGTTCGCATAGCTTTGGACTTTTCCTCCTACGCGATTGCGAACAAACCCACACGTTGACGTAGCCCTGGCCCCCAACCTTCTTCGCATCTTTTAATCGCGTTCGCATAGTTCTGGGTCCACTCCTCTTCGCATTCGCGTGAGGCCAATCGCGAATGCATAGACCAAAGGTATTAGGACTTGTATCGCCCTTCGATGCGATTGCAGTGTCACATCACGAACGCGATGCCTACCGCCAGTTTTCTTTGCGAACGCGACCTATGTTTCGCGAACACATAGCGTTATTTCCTCTAGTGATTTTAAAAGCTAAAAAACAAAATGGTTGCGGGAGTTTCCCTCACTTTTCACACGAGCTCTCCTCTTAAACCCTCCATAGACAAAATTCAAGCTCTCCTTCCTCCATAACTCTTTGGGTAAGTAATCTTAACATCATTCCCTCATTATTTCTTCATCCAACTACTAAAATCCTAGCCTAAATCATGAATTAAAGGTAGAAATTAAGGGTTTGGGGTAGAACTAGGGCTTTGGGAATTTTGGGTGATTCAACCTCAATTTGGGGATGAAACTTAAAAAAAGTTACATATTTAAACTCGTGGGGTTATGAGTGATTGGATTTTGGTCCGAGCCTCGTGTTTGGACCATGTGGGCCCGATGTCGGATTTTGCTATTTTTGGAAGAATGATGGGAATGTCATTTCTATACTGTGGGACTATGTTATTGATCTCTTGTTGATACTATTGACTCGAATTGTGCCTATATATCATTGTTTCGGAGTTGGATTCTAAAGCAAAAGCAGTTTAGAGCTTTGATTGCTAATTTCAGACCCAGGTAAGTGTTTGATCTAACTCTGGCTTGAGGGAATTGGATTAGAGTGTTATTAATTGATATCTGGTAAATGATCGAGTACGGTGTATAGGCATGGTGACGAGTATCTATACACCTGTGTCTAGCATGACCGTGAGTCTTTGTTTGTACTTGTTTGGTATATTTTGTAACACTTCCAAGTTAAATAATGATTTTTAAGTACTGTGAAGAGTTTGAGGATAAATGATAAAATGTTAATATTTTGGAGCGTTGGCTCGAACGATAAATACTATTGAGTATGAAATGAAAGAATAAGAAAGAGATGTGATTAATCCATTGCCGGAATGGTTTGAGTATATGGAATATTTTCCCTTGCCGGGATTAAAGTACTTATTGTATCCTCCCTTGACGGGACACTTTGTTATTGGGTATTTCCTTGTCATGATGTTTTGTTGAATTTAGTTATTAATATTGCTCCATTGACGGGATCTAATGGGATGGTTCAACTCCCTTGAGTGGAATTTTTCCACTATTCACTACTTCCTTTCCTCTTTTGTTGTTGCTATTGAGTGAGAAATTATATCAGAAGGGTCAGGTTGCACGCCACAGCACGAACAAATATAAAATTGAAAGGGCCGGGTTGCACACTGCAGCACTAACCATTATATAATCGGAGGGTTTGGGGTTGCACACCACAACAATATTGAAATATTGAGGATCGGGGTTGCACACCGCAACGGTATTGAAATGTTGAGGATCAAGTTGCACGCCGCAACAAAGTAGGGATCAAGTATATTGTTTTTGTATGTAGGGATTTTCCTGTATTCTTCCTTATCAGTTGTTATTGTACGGTTTCATTTCTTATTCCATGTTTTCTACTTTTAAACTATCGTACCCCATAGCATGCTCCGCTCCCTCTTAGTTGTTTTAAACTCGTATATTTCCTATTATTGCATGCATATTTGTATAGGTTAATTATGACGGGTCCTGTGTAGCCTCGTCACTACTTCATCCGGGTTAGTCCAGGCACTTACCAGCACATGGGGTCAGTTGTGCTGATGCTACACTTCTATGCTCTTTTGCACAGATCACGATATCGGAGCAGCCTTTGGACAAGAGTAGTAGTTGGTTGGGTATTGAGATCAGTCCAAGGACATTCGAGGTAGCCTTGCTGACATCTACAGGCCCGAGTTCCTTCCTTTATTTCAATTTTTTTCATTGTACCGAGACAAACATATGTAATTTCTTTTCATTCAGACTTGTATGTAGTATTCTATAGATGTTCGTGAGTTTGTGACTCCAGTCTTGGGTAGAGGTTAAAGTTGACTTCCGCGTTCTTGGTTTTATTTTTATTATTAAGTTAAAGTCTTCCACACTTGTTTAATTGATTTCAGTTATTTATGTTTTTGAGACTTGTTAGAGAATGTTTCAAGTTTGGCTGGCCTAGCTCTGTTAGTAGGGGCCATCATGACTCCCGATGGTGGGATAAATCCGGGTCGTGACAAGTTGGTATCAGAGCTCTAGGTTGCATAGGTCTCGCTACTCATGGAAAAACTTAGTAGAGTCTGAGGGATCGGTACAGAGACATCTGTATTTATCCCCCAGAGGCTACGTAGTTAGGAAAATCTCACGTTATCCTTTCTTGTAGTGCGGTTTTGTTTCTTAAACACCGGTTGAACTTTTACTCTGTTCTTTCACAGATAGCGAGAACACGTGCTTTTCATCTACCACGCCGCAGTTTGAGACCCTAGCAGCGGTTCCAATGGCGGAGCCTCATGTCAGTTTTGAGAAGGGGGTCCCCGTATCAGCAATTTCGGTGGGCCTAGCTCAGGTCCTAGAGAGGTTCATAGCCACCCCAGTTTTTCAGGACGCTTTGGTAAGATTTGTATGCTTAGTGGAGAGCGTCATTCGAGTGGGTTTGCTTCCAGGGGTTCAACCAGTTGTGGCAGGTCAGCCAGGCGTAGTGGCTCAGGCCAGGAGTGAGGCCACGTTTTAGGAGGCAGCCAATATGGGCTGTGGAGTTGAGGTGGTTCTTCCATAGGGAGGCGGACATAGGTCGTACAAGAGACCCTGCCATTAAGACAGATTCAGTGGTACCTTGTTTGGAGGTAGAGGTACTTATAGTAGAGGCCATGCTCCCAGGCCCTTTCAGTCAGCTTCCCCTGTCACTCAAGGTACTTCAGGTGGTTGTTCAGGTCGACCAAGTCATCCCCAGTTTCCTCAGCTGCAACATTCGTGCAGATGTTATAAGTGTGGTGATTATGATCACTACATGAGGGTTTGCCCGAGGTTGAGGGGTGCCTAGCCGCAGCAGTCGAGGCTTTGCTATGCTTGTGGTGATCAGAGGCACATTGTCAGATTTTGCCCTCGAGTTTCAGGCGGTTTTTAGAAGCAGGAGTCTCGTCCTATAATTCAGGCACCAGTTGCCCCAGAGCCTGCCTAGCCAGCTAGAGACGGTGGCAGAGGTGTTAGAGTTTGAGGTAGAGGTATTAGAGGTGGAGTTCAGGTCGCCAGAGGTAGGCCAGAGGCTGGGTCTTCAGGTGAAGACATTACATGTACCAATTCTAATTTGTATTAGAGATACTTCAGTGCTATTTTACCCTGGTCTACGTATTCGGGTGCATCGTCCTATTTTGCACCGTACCTGGCTATGCCCAGTAATGCTTTGGGTATTCCGATTTATATATCTATACCGGTGAGTGACTCCATAGTAGTCAACCGAGTTCATCACTCTTGTGTAGTAGTATTTGACGGTCTTGAGACCCGTGTTGATTTATTGCTTTTAGACACTGTGGATTTTGATGTTATTTTGGGTATGGATTGGTTGTCCATGTACCATGCTATTTCGGATTGTCATGCCAAGAATGTGACCTTGGCTTTGCCGGATTTATCCCAATTGGAGTAGAGATGGACCCCAGGACATGCCACCCGTAGTGTTATTTCTTATGTTAATGCTCGACGCATAGTCGAGAAGGGGTGTTTAGCTTATTTGACATATGTTCGGAATTCCAGTATAGAGGTTCCATCTATTGACTCATTTCCAATTGTTCGGGAGTTCCCATAGGTTTTCCCTTCAGACCTGCCGGGTATGCTGCTCGATAGGGATATTGGTTTTTGTATTGATCAGGCCCCAAGCACGCAGCCCATTTCTATCCCGTCGTATCGTATGGCCTCGCCAGAGCTAAAAGATTTAAAGGATCAGTTGCAAGACTTGCTCGATAAGGGCTTCATCAGACCTAGTGTTTCTTCTTGGGGTGCACCAGTGTTATTTGTGAAGAAAAAGGATGGATCGATGAGGATGTGTGTCACACCTCCTTTTTCCGCAGGCCCGCGTGGGCACGTAGGAGTTTTTCCAATTAAAGGACAATCGAAACAGGATTTATTTAATTAATTCAAAGTCGCCACTTGGGAGATTTAGGGTGTCCTAAGTCACCGATTGAATCCCGAATCGAGGAAAGGAATGACTCTATAAAACAGTCCACGAACCAGAAATCCGGATAAGGAATTCTGTTAACTCGGGAGAAGGTGTTAGGCATTCCCGAGTTCCGTGGTTCTAGCACGGTCGCTCAACTGTCGTATTTGGCCAAATTACTTGATTTTAAAACATATTATCCTACAGTGCAATTTTAATGTTATTTACCGCTTTTGTCTTACTACATAAGAAAATGAACGTTGTTTAAGAACATGTTTTCGGATCACGTCACATGAAATGCACCCGGATCCTCGACACATTCTTATTCAACGTTGTTGAATTTGGATTCGAATTGCATGAAATGCACACCCGTTTTTTTTTATTTAGGAAAGTTAAAAAAAATTAAACCCATACCTAAAGTGACTAACGTATTGTTACTTTGCGAAGGCTATGGGAATTGCCAAATGGCACGCTTCGAGTTCTGAGTATTTTTTAGAAGAAACAATTAAGCGAGGGCCACGCATTTGTGGTTTTATTTGGTATGGCTCCCCTCAATTACCCTTTTAAAGTATATTCAAACTAAGCTTGTAAGCTATGAATTATTTAATTATAGCTCACCTCAAATAATTAAAGACTAATCATCTAAGTGCTAAATGGACTCGGAAATTTTATTCAAACTAAACAACAAAGATAGAAAAGGATTAATTTTTTTTTGACAAAGGGGAACTTGGGCCAATACGAACAGTTAACGGACAAGCGAGGATCAACAAAGAAGATGCTAAGTCTCAAATCCATTCAACGGTGCCATAAAATTTGGGCCTAAGGGTGAGCCCAATTTTCGGGATTTTGGAACTAATGGCGTGGGATTCCACGTCGAGCCCCCATATTAGTATGCTTAATGATTGAAGTATGCAATCGACCAATCGTATCCAAATGCTAGCGACGGAACTAACACATATACAAACAGTCTTTGAAATCCTTCTTTAAATATTCAATGGACAAATATATGAGAGTTTGCCAATGACATGATTTTGAAAATAACTAGAAACTCTATTTGAAAATTTATACCTCATCTAACCTCAATTTTTAAGGCTTCAAATTAAGCTGAAATAATGATGTTGGAAATTTAAACTCCCATGAAATCTCATATTAGTAAGAATTGTAGAATTGACCTTTAACAATCAAGATTCTAAATATCAGTCTGATCAACTAACATTCCACAACAATGGCCGGTTTAAAAGTTGGACTGAACGTCATTACAAATACAACCCTTAAATAACTCTGAATATAGACTCAAGTTTAGTTGTAACTTGCACTAACAGGCATAATGTAAACAACATGGAATCAATAGACTATGCCTCAATTTAACCAATAGACTTGTTCAATTATGCATCACTGAAATCCAATTTAACCAACAAAAGGAGAATAAAATAAAACATGAGCAAAAGTGTAAGCGAATCTGCAACAATGCGGTTACAGCGAATCAAACAATTCGAGCTTCAATCTTCCATTACTTGATTTCTAATGAGTTTCCACATATCAGTTTAATTCCAGCATTTTAAATCTAGGAACATACCTGGAAATGGAGAACAATAAGAAAAGGGAAGGGTCAGCAGCAATGTAACACCAGCAGCAGCAATGGAATAGCTACAGCACAGCCAGCATAACATCCAAAAGACTCAAAAAATGAAAACCAATAATCTACAACATCACAACCACCAACTGTTGACCCCAAAACAATCCAAATGAAACCAGAAATCAATCAAAATCCAACCAAAAATACCACTGGAACCACAACTACCAGAAGATGAACTAAGATATAACTCCCAAATCTCTCTGTATGTGTCCAGTCCCCTCAATGTTTTCCTTTTTCTCTGTTTTTTAAAACTATGTCTCTCCCACTCTCTGCCTACTGTTTTTGTTTCAAAAGAGTCCCTCTGTTCCCTATTCTGTTTTTCCTTAAACTCTCCTCTGTATTCTTGGTTTCAGAATTGTATCTCTCCAATCTCTGCAGTTTTTTAAACTCTCTCTGTTAGTGTTTTTTTATTCTCTCCAGTGTGTTCCCTCCTCCAGAATACCCCTCTTTCAGATTGTCTCCCCTTTCTATGTGTCCCTCCTCCTATATTTATCAGAATTGGCTTCTCCTCTTAATCCCTCTCTGTCTGTATCAGTCAGTGTCCTCAATGTATTCTGTCTATCTCCCCTTTTATAGGCCAAAACCAGAATCTTTTCCAGCCTGTTTTCCCTTCCCATGTGCATCCCTTTCACCTTTTAATCACACACCCATGTTCTCTCTGATTCACAGCCAATAAAAGCACTAGGCCAACCCAGTAGTTCCCTTTTTCCTTTTTAAATTTACCCCTTTTCTTTTATATGCTTAGCAGTGTGCTCTTTAATCTTTACAGCATATTCTTAAATAAATACACCTTTGCACTGAGTTCATACATGTATTTAAACATGTATTTAACTAGATTCACTTAATCTTTGACTTCGACTGCCTAAACGAGGTATGAATTTCAGCCTTACTATCAACCAGCATTCAAAACCAATACCAATTACACAAAAACATCCAAAGAATTCAACAACATGAAAAAACAGAACTCCTATTAAGTGATTGATCCTACGACGATATTCGTTTAAACAACTACGACCTATATAATCGATATCGATTAATCGACATCCAAACTATAACATACGGTCAGGCTCAGAGGGGCAACAAACCTAATCAACAATTCGACGACCTTAAACGAAGTAAACATACAATGCTATCACAACAAACACAATCAATCGGACAGAAAAGAACAAGAATGCTTTCGACCGAATAAAAGGGTCATTTGAGAAGAAGCGAATGAAAATTTGAAACACACAAACACTAATACTAAACAACAAATATAACAATAAATAAAACAAAAAGAAGAAGAACAAATACCTTATAATTGTAGGTGACCCAGGCTCGAACTCGGACTCGAATTATTGAAGCCAAACGGGTCTTAATTGAGGTGTTCTCGGTTGAGAACACCTAAATTAAGGTCCATGGGGCCTCAATTTCTATTCAATTTTAACCCTATAAAATTAGGGTTCTTGAGGCTCGATTTGTGGTTCGAGTAGTTAGGCTTTGATTCGAAGGGAACCAATGTTCGTTTGGCCATGAGGGCGGTCAAGAGGTGATAGAGGGTAATTTGGACTTGATCGGAGTGGTTCAGCCTTCGCTCGAATCTTCAAATGAAGATTCGAGGCGGCCCAAGGTGATTCGAGGGACACGGGTTGTGGTTTTGGGAAAAGGAGATGGAGAGGGTTCCATTGGTGTAAGTTTGGTGGTGGATTGTGGCGTCGCCGCCGGGTTTTGGGTGTGGGGGAGGTCCGGCGGCTAGGGTTTTTCGTGGTTGAGAGAGACGAACGGGGTGAGACTGTTTGGTGAATGAGGCGAGGGTAAGGGGTTTTGGGGGGTTTTTTGGGTAGTTAAAACGAAATAATTAATTTCATCCGTTGGATCATGAAAATCCAACGGCCCAGATCAAATGTTTAATAACACTGGGTCGTTTGGGATCGGGTAGACTGGGTAGGGTATGGGTTGGACTGGGTAAGGCATTGTTTTGGAGTGGGTTCTCGTTTGGGCCTGGGATTTTTGGCCCAAATCCGCCTCTCATTTCGTTTGTTCTTTCTTTGTTTTGTATCATTATTATTATTATTTTTTTTATAACTCCTAATTTAAAAATCTAGTATTTCAAAATACTAGATTAAATTATAAACCAAAATTATCTTTACAAATACAAATCAATTCTTAATAATAACTACCGCACACACAATTAAAGCACCAAAAAAAATCACACAACTAAACAAAAAATGCAAAGTACCTATTTTTGTGATTTTCTTTTTTTTAGTAGAACAAACTTAATTACTCTAAATTGCAGACATGAATTTTATACACAAATGCAATATATTTTTGTATTTTTAAATAATTTAGACATATAAACACGAACGCACAAATACAGACAATAAAAGAAAAATAACATAAAATCCACAAAAATTGCAAACAACACAAAAGTATTTTATTTTGAATTTTTGGGAGTAATTCACATGTAGGGCAAAAATCACGTGCTCACAGCTGCCCCTCTTTGCGCGGAAACATGAAGAGTTTTCGTGCAAAGATAAGTGAGCGGATACGAGCGATTTTTTGCCCGTCTGAGCACTCCGTATGAAGCATTTTTTGGAAAAGTTTGACTGAACCTTTGCTTCAAAAGGTCTCCTATATATCCCTGGCTAAAAGGGAATCAGGTCAATGTAGTTCGGAAAGTTTTGGTAGCTGGGACTACCATAACTGCTGTGATCTTGCTGTTACTGCTGTTGCATGCTGATGCTACTGCTTAACTGACCTCCTTATTACACCGTGCTAAAAGAAAAATAAGAAGCTAGACTAAGTTACAGTATTGCAAATTCTTATCTATCTTTTCAACTTGACTTTCCCCTGTTCCTTGCTATTCAGTCTGACTTGATGTTCCTTCTGATGTTTCTTCTCTTCTGCCAATTGTTATTTTGGCCTGTCTTGATTGCCGAACTCTGACCGTTGGTCTCTTTCTTGTGATCTTCGAACTATTCTCCTTCGAAGTTTGAATCTATCTTTCTGATCCTTGTTGCCTTCCTTCCGATTATGAACTTGAATTTATGCTGGGGATTTTCGTTACACTCTGTCACTTTCCGATTCTTCAATATCCTTATCAAATCTCAGAAATTGAGACGACGTTCTGCTTTTCCGGCGGGCTTCTGACTTTATCGACAAACTCTAATCATAAATCGCCATTCCATTCTTCAGGCGGGCACCTGATTTCAACAACAACTTCAAAAATAATAACTGGCCACTCCGTTCTTCAAGCGGGCTCCCTAACTTCCACTATAACTTCAAAACTAAATCGCCATTCCATTCTTCAAGCGGGCTCCCTGACTTCAACTAGAACTTCAAAACTAAATTGCCACTGCATTCTTCAGGCGGGCTCCCTGACATCCACTACAACTTCAAAATAAATCGCCACTCCATTCTTCAGGCGGGCTCCCTGACTTCAACTACAACTTCAAAACTAAATCGCCACTCCATTCTTCAGGCGGGCTCCCTGACTTCAACTACAACTTCAAAACTAAATCGCCACTCCATTCTTCAGGCGGGCTCCCTGACTTCAACTACAACTTCAAAACTAAATCGCCACTCCATTCTTCAGGCGGGCTCCCTGACTTCAACTACAACTTCAAAACTAAATCGCCACTCCATTCTTCAGGCGGGCTCCCTGACTTCAACTATAACTTCAAAACTAAATCGCCACTCCATTCTTCAGACGGGCTCCCTGACTTCAACCACAACTTCAAAATTAATCGCCACTCCATTCTTCAAGCGGGCTCCCCGACTTCAACTACAACTCAAAACTAAATCGCCACTCCATTCTTCAGGCTGGCTCCCTGACTTCAACTACCACTGAATCGCCACTCCATTCTTCAGGCGGGCTCCCTGACTTCAACTACAACTTAAAACTAAATCACCACTCCATTCTTCAGGCGGGCTCCCCGACTTCAATTACAACTCAAAACTAAATCGCCACTCCATTCTTCAGGCGGGCTCCCTGACTTCAATTACAATTTCAGAACTAAATCGCCGCTCCATTCTTCAAGTGGGCTCCCTGAATTCAACTACAACTTCAAAACTAAATCGCCACTCCATTCTTCAGGCGGGTTCCCTAACTTCAACTACAACTCAAAACTAAATCGCCACTCCATTCTTTAGGCAGGCACCCTGACTTCAATTACAACTCAAAACTAAATCGCCACTCCATTCTTCAGGCGGGCTCCCTGACTTCAACTACAACTTAAAACTAAATCACCACTCCATTCTTCAGGCGGGCTCCCCGACTTCAATTACAACTCAAAACTAAATCGCCACTCCATTCTTCAGGCGGGCTCCCTGACTTCAATTACAACTTACTAAATCGCCACTCCATTCTTCAGGCGGGCTCCCTGACTTCAACTATAACTTCAAAACTAAATCGCCACTCCATTCTTCAGGCGGGCTCCCTGACTTCAACAATAAACTTTGAACTTCATCCCATCCCTATCGTCTTCCTTTGCTTCATGTATCACTTTCTTCTTCCTGCATCACCTCTTAAACCATCCTTTCTCCTAAATTACCTTGTTCTGGAATTGCTTTCTTCCTGGGTCTCGTTATTTTCCCTCCTGACTGCTGGTGATATCTTTAGAATTTGTTTACTTGCCTGCTGAGGATAATGATGCTGGAACAATTTTCCTTCATTCCCTCCCTTTCTTTGACTCATGCGCTTGAATTTGTGTTTGGAACTCTTGTTGTAACTCTCTGCTTTATGGTGGGTTATTGGTTTCAAGACCTGCAATGTAAAGACTGAAGACATGCCTCTTGTTATACAGGTAGGCGCCTGTTTTTGTTAGCAACTTTTGAATTTAAAATGCATGCTGGCAATAATTTTACAAAATATGCATAGGAAAATGTAAAATAAAACAAACATAAAATATCCTATTCGAGGGCGAATACTCCCATTGTATCCTATTCGAGGGCGAATACTCCCATTGTATCCTATTCGAGGGCGAATACTCCCATTGTATCCTATTCGAGGGCGAATACTCCCATTGTAGCCTATTCGAGGGCGGATACTCCCATTGTATCCTATTCGAGGGCGGATACTCCCATTGTATCCTATTCGAGGGCGAATACTCCCATTGTATCCTATTCGAGGGCGGATACTCCCATTGTATCCTATTCGAGGGAGAATACTCCCATTGTATCCTATTCGAGGGTGAATACTCCCATTGTATCCTATTCGAGGGCGAATACTCCCATTGTATCCTATTCGAGGGCGGATACTCCCATCGTACTCTATTCGAGGGCGAATACTCCCATTGTATCCTATTCGAGGGCGAATACTCCCATTGTATCCTATTCGAGGGCGAATACTCCCATTGTATCCTATTCGAGGGCGAATACTCCCATTGTATCCTATTCGAGGGCGAATACTCCCATTGTATCCTATTCGAAGGCGAATACTCCCATTGTATCCTATTCGAGGGCGAATACTCCCATTGTATCCTATTCGAGGGCGAATACTCCCATTGTATCCTATTCGAGGGCGAATACTCCCATTGTATCCTATTCGAGGGCGAATACTCCCATTGTATCCTATTCGAGGGCGAATACTCCCATTGTATTCTATTCGAGGGAGAATACTCCCATTGTATCCAATTCGAGGGCGAATACCCCCATTGTATTCTATTCGAGGGCGAATACTCCCATCGTATCCTATTCGAGGGCGAATACTCCCATTGTATCAATGTTTGAGAATGTACAAACCTGAGACGTCCTGTTCGAAGGTGGACAAACCTGAAACATCCTATTTGAAGGTGGACAAACCTGACACGTCATCTTGAATTGCCTTCCTCGTTTCTCCGAGAAAATTTTCAACAACGGCGGAAAATTTTCTGCCCCAGTATTGGTGTTCTTCCTTGTGGCATGACTTTTCTGCTATCAATAGCACTTTCTTTCCCTGTTTCAAATCAAAGAAAATTTGTTAGTTCAAAACATTGTGAGCGGTTGTGCCGCTCCTGTGGGGTGGTTTTTCCTTTTCCCATTTTCCTCGCTCGGGATTCCCAAAACTTGTTGGGGAATGATTTCATTTGTTGGAGATGATATTCCTGCTGGGGATGGGTTTTTCCATTTATCCCTTCCTCGTTCTGTGTTTCTCAACTTGCTGGGGGTTATTTTGTTGAAGATGAGATTTCCTTTGTTCCTTTACCACTCTGTGTTGTCCGACCACCTCGAAACTTGCTGAAGATAACACTGCTGGTGGATTTTCATTTCCTCAAAATTGGTGTTTCACTCTTTTGAAGGCTGTTGACGATGACACTGGTTCGAAGACCATTTCCCTTAAGGCTTTGTCCTATCTTCCTTCTTCCCCAAGTGTAACTTGACTTCCAAAAAATTTTCAAAGTGAAAAGAAAATTTTCTGCCCCAGTTTAATAATCTTCTTTGCACCATACTTTTCTGCCGTCAATGGCATTTCCTTGCTTTGCATAATAATTGGAATGTTGGTGGCAAGTTTTGAAGTCATTTCTCACTTGTTCTGACTAGACAGATTTTGATGGGGAATTTTTGATAAAATGAGAAAGATAAAAAGAAACAAAATAGAAGACAAAGGAAAAAATGACTCTCTTGCAAGAAATAACTATAAAAACTTATCAAACGCGAATACCAACTCTACTGGTCATGACATGCACATATGGCTTATCTTCCGTCGTTAATTGCCTTTCACGATTTCTATCTCGTGATTTCCATCCCGATTATCACCTTTATTCGACTTGTAGTGCTCGAAGGGTTTTCACTTTCAAGCCTCTCTCATTTTGATTTTCTCTCGGCTTTCGTCGCCTTATGGTGCCTGTGAAGGTTTTCACCGGTAAGACTCTCTCATTTGTATTACTTTTAGCTGGGGATTGGGATGTCACTTCTAAGACTCTCTCGTGTTTCCTTTCTGTTGGGAATCAGAGTCTTTTCTGCTGAGAATCAGAGTGTTATATTCTGATAGGACTCTCTCACTCGCCCGACATGGCATCTTTTGAAGACTGATCAAAAGGTCTTTCTGGACCGTAATGTGGGATTTGGATAGGGCTAGAAAGAAAGGGTATTGAAGGCTCAAAACAAAATCAAATTTGGGTTCAAAATTTACAACCTTCGGACCTAAATTTATTTATAATCAACACAATTTTTCTTTGCCCCGGTATTTTTTACTTGGGGATTTTATTTTTTTATTTACACTATGACCGAGCTGTGAAGCGCCTACGTATCCTCTTTAAGGAATCAGGTCAAACGTAGTTCCCAATTCCTCTTTTTTAAGTTTCTTTTTTTCACACATTTTTCTTTTTCTTTTCTTTATCTCTTTTTGTTGTTTTCTTTTTCTTTATTTTTTTCTTTATCCCTTTCTTCTCTTACCTTTAAAACTTGTGTTTCTAGTCTTTGCAACTAATTCCGAAGGAGGGTATGAAAGAATTTAAAATAAGGCTCAAAGGGTTGACGATGGATAAAGTGTTTAGATAGCAGAACAAAATGCCTTCGTCATTCCAATCTTCAAAACATGCCAAGCGTAAACAACACAATTAATATTCATCATATCTTTAAAGCACTGTTGGGCAACACTCTCATTTTCATTATTATGAACGACCCCATGTCAATTTTGGCCAGCTTGCCTTTAACGGTTTCCTTTTACTTGCCCCAGTTTCTCATGACTCGGGCTTCGAATAATCTCAAACCGTTCTTATTTAATTTAAATATCTCGATCACCTCCTAATGGTTTTGTGATTAACTTTTAAGATCAGGCCAGAACTATGCGCACACGTCATGCCACTAGAGCTAGCAGAAAAAGAACTATAGGAAGGAGAGGACTAAATAATAGAAAATGTTTAGAAATAATATAAAATAGGTCATTGCATTAACCAATAAAACAATGACTAGAACAACCAAAAAACAAAACTGGGGTTACAACCCTTAGAATGAACCTAGACCCCTTTAGATGAGACACTATGATCAAAAGAAAAATACAAGGATAAAAGGTTTGAGCCACAAGACAACATTCGGATTACCATTCTGAAATAACTCGAACAAATAGAAATGACAAAAAAATAAGCCACCACAAATGACTCTCCAATTGATAAGCCTGACATTTAGCCAAGAATTTGATTATCAGAACGCTATGGCCTTCTCTCATTTCAGTCGGCAAATTCCTGAGTGGATTCTCATATTCCGTGTTACCAGGCATCACCGCCAGAAAGTGTGTATCATCAGGTGCAGGTAACGGATTCAGCACGATATTCTGGGTGTCACTGTTATGAATCACAATCAATCTTTCTTGGATCATCCTTTCTATTTCCTTTTTCAAATCCCGACAACTTTCCATGTTGTGCCCCTGGGCATGGGAATGGTATTCACATCTTTTAGATGGGTCAAAGCTCCTTTCACGTGGGTCCACATGATTTGGAGGGATGGGTGCAATCATGTCCTGTTGCTTTAACTTCTCAAATAAGCTTGCATAGGAAACTCATATTGGTGTGAAATGTTCCTTCAACTTCGGTTCCCTTCTATATCCTTGGTTTGGAAGTGGGTTATAAGGTATTTGGAAATTTTGCAAAGGGTGGTAGAGATTTTGTGATGCCCGTGCTCGCTTTCTTGGATGATTTGATGGCTGAATAACATACTGGGGTGGATCAACTGAGTATGGTGGGTTCGGAGGTGGATAGTAATGCTCAGGGGAGTTATGGAAAACCTGTTGAGACATCGCATACCGTTGAGGTGTTCTTCTGGAACCTTTTCTTGACCTTGATATCATCATGACTTCTTCATCCCTCTCATTCGTGTCACTAGATTCAAATTGGACAGCCTGAGTAGCAGCCTTGAGAGCCGCTTGACTTATAATTCTGCCTGTCTTATGACCGTTCTCTACCATTTCTCCCATTTTGATTACATCCAAGAAAGATTGACCAACCGCAGACATCATATTCTGAAATAATCCGGCTCTTGAGCCTGAAGGAAGACAGTGATTAACTCATGGTCATCCATGGGTGGCTCAGCATGAGCCGCTTGCTCTCTCCATTTAAGGGCATATTCCCTGAACTTTCACTTGATTTCTTCTTCAGATTTGAAAGGAAAATGCGGTCTGGGGCAATGTCAATATTGTATTGGAATTGTTTGACA
This sequence comes from Nicotiana noctiflora, assembly GCA_032618575.1. NCBI lineage: Eukaryota > Viridiplantae > Streptophyta > Magnoliopsida > Solanales > Solanaceae > Nicotiana > Nicotiana noctiflora. The sequence goes on from JASVEL010011852.1 coordinate 80,168, forward strand.
AAGGCCTGTGCCATGTCGTTCCAAACGTGCCAGCGAGATGCATCTTGATCCCAAAACCATTCAGAGGCTACTCCTGTAAGGCTTTCCCCAAAGTAAGCTATTAACAATTCTTCATTTCTTCCCGGACTCCTTAGTTGATTGCAATACCTTTTCAAGTGGGCTATTGGGTGTCCATGTCCATCGTACTTTTCAAATTTGGGAATCTTGAAACCAGGTGGCAAGTGGACATCGGGAAACAAGCATAGATCTTTGAAAGCCACACTCTTTTGACCTGCCAACCCGTGCGTGTTTTTCAACCGCTGTTCTAAGCTTTCAATCTTTGGGTTATTTCCTCCTGTACCATCTTTCGGGGATCTTGCGTTGTCCGTTTGTCACAAACCAACCACCTTCTACTTACTTTACAATTCAAGACAAAACATGTTAGAATGGACTCGGACAGTCCTTATCAATTTATTTATTTATTTATTTATTTTTTATTTTATATTATATATATACATATACAATTGTGGTCGAATCTTATGGAGATTGCCTACGTATCATGACCCCGCATGAATCAGACCGAGCGTAGTTCTTGCAAATTAATGCAAGAAATAAAGAGATATTTATTTGATTTTTTTTTCTTTTTTTGAAGAAAAATTGTAAAAGCCGACTCCAACTACAAACTCTGATGAAAAACTTTCACACCTTGTGCCAGAGATTTCTACAAGAATAAGAATATTTTTTAACGCCAATTATGACTATTTCTACAAAATTAGCCATGTAATGACACACTTGACAAATCGGCTATTTTTGCAAAATTTTATTTAAGAGACTACAAATTCAAAATTTTTCATCTTAGGGCCCATGGGGCATCGTTCAGCACCGACACAGGCCAACACAAGACTGAGAAAGTTTAAATACCAAATGTGGCCATTTCAGCAAAACCATATGTTTTTTTTTGCAAAGTTGAGTGATGACTCAAACTTAATTTTGCGGATACGGCCTTTCAATATTTCCATGAGGGAATATTTCAAGGTTGTGCCCAAAAATTATTTATAAAGACTCAAAGTGGCTATTCTTGCAAAAATAGCCTTCTGGCGTCCTTTTGGGGAACATTCAGCTTATTTTAAATAAGAATAGCATCACCCGATTTATTTATAATAAAATCAAAAATTTGACATATTTTTTTTGGTTATTTCTGCAAAAGGGGTGTGATCCCGAACTTGATTTTGCGGCTATGGCCTTGCAACATTTCCAAAGGAATATTTCAAGGCTATCCTCGTAAATTATCTAAAATGACTCAAAGCGGCAATTTTTGCAAAAACAGCCTTCCGACGTCCTTTCGGAACATTCGGCTATTTCCAAAAACGGCATCACTTTGAGTTTATTGACGAAATTAAACACACACATTTTTTTTTGATTTTTTTTAAAAGGGGTGGTATCCCAAACTTTATTTTGAGGCTACGGCCTTTCAACATTTCCACGTGGAATATTTCAAGGCTATTATTCAAAAAGAAAAAGAAATACTTGGCCATTTTTGCAAAAACAGCCTTCCGGTGTCCTTTCGGAACATTCGGCTATTTTCAAAAATAGCGTTACTTTGATTTTATTGAAAACTAAAACTTCGACATTTTTTTTTCAATTTTTTGAAGGGGTGGTTGGACCCGATGAAGGTTGCCTACGTATCCCACCTAATGGCGAGAATCAAACCTGCGTAGTTCGGTCAAACAAACTACATCCGTAAAGGAAACAAACTATTTATTATTTTTTCACACATTTTTTTTTAAGTTTAAAACAAAACAAAAAATTCTTTTTTTTTAAGTAATAAAAAAACAAACTATTTTGAAATCACTATTTTGAAACTATTTTTTTTTATTTTGATCACACATTTTTTATTTTACAACAAACATTTTTTTTTCTTTTTAAGTAAAAAAACACAAACTATTTTGGGACTATTCTTCTTTTCATTTTCCTCAATATAAAAAAAATGGTTAGCCTACAAGTATGAAGCAAATATATGCGTAAAACAAACGGGATGCAGCAGGATGGTCTTTTCATTTCAGGTCACCTGTCCTAGACGGACCCAACCCCTGTGTTGAGTCCCCTAAGTCAAATACAACATGATGCAAATAAACGTTCCTACTAGGGATCCGGCATGAAGCTTTGTTATTCTAGGTTTAAAAACCTGGGTTTATTGTTCTAGACCTGGCTTACCCGAGCGGACAACTCGAGCCGAGGAGGAGGCAACAACCCGGGAATACAGAAGCTTCACCGGTTTTGCAACTTATCCAAACCTCGTTCTAAAGTGGGAATTAGACAATATACAGAAAAGAAGTCACACGAAGTGCACCCTTCTTCATGATTTAGACGACTCAGAGAGGAGATTGGTCTCGGCACAATTTATATGTACAGTTCAAAAATAACAAAGCAATAAAAATATCATTTTGTACATTTAAACCCAAGATAATAATAAACCAAATACAACAATTATTCAAAACTCGAGTTCTAAAACCATGATCCAGTGGTTCTGGGTTTATCATCTTTTTGGAAAAGGTGTCTAGACTGGCTTTAACTCGAGCGGACAACTCGAGCCGAGGAGTGTCAGTGCACCGGTAGCATGGCTTTCCGGCTTAATTGACAATGCTCCCCGCCTAAACAGGTGTGACTACAAATCCTTCACTGGGTGCCAAGCACCACAGCTATCTTGAGAAAAAATGGGCTATGTCCAGCAAATGCCCGAGATTATATTTCAAACAGACTCAGAAAAAAAGGGTATCGGCACAATTTATATACAATTCACAAAATATCAAAGCAGTAAAAACAATATTTAGCACATTAATACAAACATATAATAAAATCAGATAATAAATAAGCCAAATACAACAATTATTCCAAGCTCGAATTCTTAAACCCTGAACCAGTGGTTCTGGGTTTACCATCCCCAGCAGAGTCGCCAGAGCTGTCACACCTCCTTTTTCCGCAGGCCCGCGTGGGCGCGTAGGAGTTTTTCCAATTAAAGGACAATCGAAACGGTATTTATTTAATTAATTCAGAGTCGCCACTTGGGAGATTTAGGGTGTCCCAAGTCACCGATTGAATCCCGAATCGAGGAAAGGAATGACTCTATAAAACAGTCCGCGAACCAGAAATCCGGATAAGGAATTCTGTTAATCCGGGAGAAGGTGTTAGGCATTCTCGAGTTCCGTGGTTCTAGCACGGTCGCTCAACTGTCATATTTTGCTAAATTACTTGATTTTAAAACATATTATCCTACAGTGCAATTTTAATGTTATTTACAGCTTTTGTCTTACTACATACGAAAATGAACGTTGTTTAAGAACATGTTTTCGGATCACGTCACATGAAATGCACCCGGATCCTCGACACATTCTTATTCAACGTTGTTGAATTTGGATTCGAGTTGCATGAAATGCACACCCGTTTTTTTTTTGTAGGAAAGTTAAAAAAAATTAAACCCATACCTAAAGTGACTAATGTATTGTTACTTTGCGAAGGCTATGGGAATTCGCCAAATGGCACGCTTCGAGTTCTGAGTATTTTTTAGAAGAAACAATTAAGCGAGGGCCACGCATTTGTGGTTTTATTTGGTGTGGCTCCCCACAATTACCCTTTTAAAGTATATTCAAACTAAGCTTGTAAGCTACGAATTATCTAATTATAGCTCACCTCAAATAATTAAAGACTAATCATCTAAGTGCTAAATGGACTTGGAAATTTTATTCAAACTAAACAACAAAGATAGAAAAGGATCAAGTTGCACGCCGCAACAAAGTAGGGATCAAGTATATTGTTTTTGTATGTAGGGATTTTCCTGTATTCTTCCTTATCAGTTGTTATTGTACGGTTTCATTTCTTATTCGATGTTTTCTACATTTAAACTATCGTACCCCATAGCATGCTCCGCTCCCTCTTAGTTGTTTTAAACTCGTATATTTCCTATTATTGCATGCATATTTGTATAGGTTAATTATGACGGGTCCTGTGTAGCCTCGTCACTACTTCATCGGGGTTAGTCCAGGCACTTACCAGCACATGGGGTCAGTTGTGCTGATGCTACACTTCTATGCTCTTTTGCATAGATCACGATATCGGAGCAACCTTTGGACAAGAGTAGTAGTTGGTTGGGCATTGAGATCAGTCCAAGGACATTCGAGGTAGCCTTGCTGACATCTACAGGCCCGAGTTCCTTCCTTTATTTCAATTTTTTTCATTGTACCGAGACAAACATATGTAATTTCTTTTCATTCAGACTTGTATGTAGTATTCTATAGATGTTCGTGAGTTTGTGACTCCAGTCTTGGGTAGAGGTTAAAGTTGACTTTCGCGTTCATGGTTTTATTTTTATTATTAAGTTAAAGTCTTCCACACTTGTTTAATTGATTTCAGTTATTTATGTTTTTGAGACTTGTTAGAGAATGTTTCAAGTTTGGCTGGCCTAGCTCTGTTAGTAGGGGCCATCATGACTCCCGATGGTGGGAAATATGGGTCGTGACAAGTTGGTATCAGAGCTCTAGGTTGCATAGGTCTTGCTATTCACAGACAAACTTGGTAGAGTCTGAGCGATCGGTACAGAGACATCTGTATTTATCCCCCAGAGGCTACGTAGTTAGGAAAATCTCACGTTATCCTTTCTTGTAGTGCGGTTTTGTTTCTTAAACACCGGTTGAACTTTTACTCTGTTCTTTCACAGATAGCGAGAACACGTGCTTTTCATCTACCACGCCGCAGTTTGAGACCCTAGTAGCGGTTCCAATGGCGGAGCCTCATGTCAGTTTTGAGAAGGGGGTCCCCGTATCAGCAATTTCGGTGGGCCCAGCTCAGGTTCTAGAGAGGCTCATAGCCACCCCAGTTTTTTAGGACGCTTTGGTAAGATTTGTATGCTTAGTGGAGAGCGTCATTCGAGTGGGTTTGCTTCCAGGGGTTCAACCAGTTGTGGCAGGTCAGCCAGGCGTAGTGGCTCAAGCTAGGAGTGAGGCCACGTTTTAGGAGGCAGCCAATATGGGCTGTGGAGTTGAGGTGGTTCTTCCATAGGGAGGCGGACATAGGCCGTACAAGAGACCCTTCCATTCAGACAGATTCAGTGGTACCTTGTTTGGAGGTAGAGGTACTTATAGTAGAGGCCATGCTCCCAGGCCCTTTCAGTCAGCTTCCCCTGTCACTCAAGGTACTTCAGGTGGTTGTTCAGGTCGACCAAGTCATCCCCAGTTTCCTCAGCTGCAACATTCGTGCAGATGTTATAAGTGTGGTGATTATGGTCACTACATGAGGGTTTGCCCGAGGTTGCGGGGTGCCTAGCCGCAGCAGTCGAGGCTTTGCTATGCTTGTGGTGATCCGAGGCACATTGTCAGATTTTGCCCTCGAGTTTCATGCGGTTCGTAGCAGTAGGAGTCTCGTCCTATAATTCAGGCCCCAGGTGCCCCAGAGCCTGCCTAGCCAGCTAGAGACGGTGGCAGAGGTGTTAGAGTTTGAGGTAGAGGTATTAGAGGTGGAGTTCAGGTCGCCAGAGGTAGGCCAGAGGCTGAGTCTTCAGGTGAAGACATTACAGGTACCAATTCTGATTTGTATTAGAGATAATTCAGTGCTATTTTACCCTGGTCTACGTATTCGGGTGCATCGTCCTATTTTGCACCGTACCTGGCTATGCCCAGTAATGCTTTGGGTATTCCGATTTATATATCTATACCGGTGGGTGACTCCATAGTAGTCAACCGAGTTCATCACTCTTGTGTAGTAGTATTTGACGGTCTTGAGACCCGTGTTGATTTATTGCTTTTAGACACTGTGGATCTTGATGTTATTTTGGGTATGGATTGGTTGTCCATGTACCATGCTATTTCGGATTGTCATGCCAAGAATGTGACCTTGGCTTTGCCGGATTTATCCCAATTGGAGTAGAGATGGACCCCAGGACATGCCACCCGTAGTGTTATCTCTTATGTTAAGGCTCGACGCATAGTCGAGAAGGGGTGTTTAGCTTATTTGGCATATGTTCGGAATTCCAGTATAGAGGTTCCATCTATTGACTCATTTCCAATTGTTCGGGAGTTCCCATAGGTTTTCCCTTCAGACCTGCCAGGTATGCTGCTCGATAGGGATATTGATTTTTGTATTGATCAGGCCCCAAGCACGCAGCCCATTTCTATCCCGTCGTATCGTATGGCCTCGCCAGAGCTAAAAGATTTAAAGGATCAGTTGCAAGACTTGCTCGATAAGGGCTTCATCAGACCTAGTGTTTCTCCTTGGGGTGCACTAGTGTTATTTGTGAAGAAAAAGGATGGATCGATGAGGATGTGTGTCACACCTCATTTTTCCGCAGGCCCGCGTGGGCACGTAGGAGTTTTTCCAATTAAAGGACAATCGAAACGGGATTTATTTAATTAATTCAGAGTCGCCACTTGGGATATTTAGGGTGTCCCAAGTCACCGATTGAATCCCGAATCGAGGAAAGGAATGACTCTATAAAACAGTCCGCGAACCAGAAATCCGGATAAGGAATTCTGTTAACCCGGGAGAAGGTGTTAGGCATTCCCGAGTTCCGTGGTTCTAGCATGGTCGCTCAACTATCGTATTTGGCAAAATTACTTGATTTTAAAACATATTATCCTACAGTGCAATTTTAATGTTATTTACCGCTTTTGTCTTACTACATAAGAAAATGAACGTTGTTTAAGAACATATTTTCGGATCACGTCACATGAAATGCACCCGGATCCTCGACACATTCTTATTCAACGTTGTTGAATTTGGATTCGAGTTGCATGAAATGCACACCCGTTTTTTTTTTTAGGAAAGTTAAAAAAAATTAAACCCATACCTAAAGTGACTAACGTATTGTTACTTTGCGAAGGCTATGGGAATTCGCCAAATGGCACGCTTCGAGTTCTGAGTATTTTTTAGAAGAAACAATTAAGCGAGGGCCACGCATTTGTGGTTTTATTTGGTGTGGCTCCCCTCAATTACCCTTTTAAAGTATATTCAAACTAAGCTTGTAAGCTACGAATTATCTAATTATAGCTCACCTCAAATAATTAAAGATTATCATCTAAGTGCTAAATGGACTTGGAAATGTTATTCAAACTAAACAAGAAAGATAGAAAAGGATTAATTTTTTTTGACAAAGGGGACCTTGGGCCAATACGAACAGTTAACGGACAAGCGAGGATCAACAAAGAAGATGCTAAGTCTCAAATCCATTCAACGGTGCCATAAAATTTGGGCCTAAGGGTGAGCCCAATTTTCGGGATTTTGGAACTAAAGGCGTGGGATTCCACGTCGAGCCCTCATATTAGTATGCTTAATGATTGAAGTATGCAATCGACCAATCGTATCCAAATGCTAGCGACGGAACTAACACATATACAAACAGTCTTTGAAATCCTTCTTTAAATATTCAATGGACAAATATATGAGAGTTTGCCAATGACATGATTTTGAAAATAACTAGAAACTCTATTTGAAAATTTATACCTCATCTAACCTCAATTTTTAAGGCTTCAAATTAAGCTGAAATAATGATGTTGGAAATTTAAACTCCCATGAAATCTCATATTAGTAAGAACTGTAGAATTGACCTTTAACAATCAAGATTCTAAATATCCTCTTTCAGATTGTCTCCCCTTTCTATGTGTCCCTCATCCTATATTTATCAGAATTGGCTCCTCCTCTTAATCCCTCTCTGTCTGTATCAGTCAGTGTCCCCAATGTATTCTGTCTATCTCCCCTTCTATAGGCCAAAACCAGAATCTTTTCCAGCCTGTTTTCCCTTCCCATGTGCATCCCTTTCACCTTTTAATCACACACCCATGTTCTCTCTGATTCACAACCAATAAAAGCACTAGGCCAACCCAGTAGTTCCCTTTTTCCTTTTTAAATTCACCCCTTTTCTTTTATATGCTTAGCAGTGTGCTCTTTAATCTTTACAGCATATTCTTAAATAAATACACCTTTGCACTGAGTTCATACATGTATTTAAACATGTATTTAACTAGTTTCACTTAATCTTTGACTTCGACTGCCTAAACGAGGTATGAATGTCAGCCTTACTATCAACCAGCATTCAAAACCAATACCAATTACACAAAAACATCCAAGGAATTCAACAACATGAAAAAACAGAACTTCTATTAAGTGATTGATCCTACGACGATATTCGTTTAAACAACTACGACTTATATAATCGATATCGATTAATCGACATCCAAACTATAACATACGGTCAGGCTCAGAGGGGCAACAAACCTAATCAACAATTCGATGACCTTAAACGAAGTAAACATACAATGCTATCACAACAAACACAATCAATCGGACAGAAAAGAACAAGAATGCTTTCGACCGAATAAAAGGGTCATTTGAGAAGAAGCGAATGAAAATTTGAAACACACAAACACTAATACTAAACAACAAATATAACAATAAATAAAACAAAAAGAAGAAGAACAAATACCTTATAATTGTAGGCGACCCAGGCTCTCACTCGGACTCGAATTATTGAAGCCAAACGGGTCTTAATTGAGGTGTCCTCGGTTGAGAACACCTAAATTAAGGTCCATGGGGCCTCAATTTCTATTCAATTTTAACCCTATAAAATTAGGGTTCTTGAGGCTCGATTTGTGGTTCGAGTAGTTCGGCTTTGATTCGAAGGGAACCGATGTTCGTTTGGCCATGAGGGCGGTCAAGAGGTGATATAGGGTGAATTTGGACTTGATCGGAGTGGGTTCACCCTTCGCTCGAATCTTCAAATGAAGATTCGAGGCGGCCCAAGGTGATTCGAGGGACACAGGTTGTGGTTTTGGGAAGAGGAGATGGAGAGGGTTCCATTGGTGTAAGTTTGGTGGTGGATTGTGGCGTCGCCGCCGGGTTTTGGGTGTGGGGGAGGTCCGGCGGCTAGGGTTTTTCGTGGTTGAGAGAGACGAACGGGGTGAGACTGTTTGGTGAATGAGGCGAGGGTAAGGGGTTTTGGGGGGTTTTTTGGGTAGTTAAAACGAAATAATTAATTTCGTCCGTTGGATCATGAAAATCCAACGTCCCAGATCAAATGTTTAATAACACTGGGTCATTTAGGATCAGGTAGATCGGGTAGGGTATGGGTTGGACCGGGTACGACAGTGTTTTGGGGTGGGTTCTCGTTTGGGTTCTCAATTCTTAATAATAACTACCGCACACACAATTAAAGCACAAAAAAAAATCACACAACTAAACAAAAAATGCAAAGTACATATTTTTGTGATTTCCTTTTTTTTAGTAGAACAAACTTAATTACTCTAAATTGCAGACATGAATTTTATACACAAATGCAATATATTTTTGTATTTTTAAATAATTTAGACATATAAACACGAACGCACAAATACAGACAATAAAAGAAAAATAACATAAAATCCACAAAAATCGCAAACAACACAAAAGTATTTTATTTTGAATTTTTGGGAGTAATTCACATGTAGGGCAAAAATCACTTGCTCACAATGTGCATTGATTACCGAAAGTTGAACAAGGTGATAATAAAGAACAAGTATCCACTGCCGAGGATTGATGAATTGTTTGATCAGTTGCATGGTGCGAAGGTATTTTCAAAGATAGGTTTGAGATCGGGCTATCATCAGTTGAACAAGTATCACACTCGATACGAGCTTTATGAGTTTTTGATCATGTCATTTGGGTTGACCAATGCCCCAACAACATTTATGGAGTTCATGAATCGAGTGTTCAGGACTTATTTAGACTTGTTTGTGATTGTCTTGATTGATGATATTCTTGTGTACTCCCGCAGTCAGGAGGAGCACGAGCAGCACCCCAGAGTGGTACTTCAAACTCTAAAAGATAGCCAGTTACATGCCAAGTTCTCAAAATGCGAGTTCTGGTTGAGTTCAGTTGCATTTCTGGGTCATGTAGTATTAGAAGAGGGCATTCAGGTAGACCTAAAGAAGATTGAGGCAGTTAAGAATTGGCCTCGACCAGCTTCAGATACTGAGATTTCGGAGTTTCTTGGGGTTAGCCGGTTATTATCATCGATTTGTGGAGAGATTCTCATCTATAGCAGCCTCGATGACCAGGTTGAACCAGAAGTGTGCCCAATTCAGGTGGTTAGACGAGTGCGAGGAGGCTTTTAGAAGCTCCAGACAGCTCTGACTACGACACCGATATTGGTTTTGCCCACAGGTTTAGGGCCTTATACAGTTTATTGTGACGCTTTTCGTGTTGGGCTTCGCACAGTATTGATGCAGGATGGTAAGGTCATTTATTATGCTTTGAGGCAGTTGAAGATCCATAAAAAGAATTACCCAGTCCATGGTCTAGAGTTGGCGGCCATTGTTTATTCTTTGAGGATTTGGAGGCATTACTTATATGGTGTGACGTGTGAGGTATACAGTGATCATAAGAGTCTGCAATACTTGTTCAAGCAGAAAGAGTTGAACTTGAGGCAGCAGATATGGTTAGAGCTACTAAAGTATTATGATGTTATTATTTTATACCACCCGGGGAGAGCCAATGTGGTGGCAGATACATTGAGCAGGAAGTGAGCCAGCAAGGGCAGTCTTGCTTATATTCCGGTCAACCAGAGATCAATTGCTTTAGATATTCAGGCCTTGGCCCACCGGTTTGTGAGGTTGGACATTTCTGATCCTAGCCGAGTTTTAGCTTGCATGGTCGCTCGTTCTTCATTATTGGAGCGTATTCGTGATCGACAGTTTGTTGATCCTCATTTATGTGTCCTGAGAGACACTGTGCAGCATGGAGGTGCCATAAAGGTGACTTTAGATGCAGATGGTGTTTGAGGTTACATGGGTGAGTATGTGTGCCCAATGTCGATGGTATTCGAGAGTTGATCTTAGTGGAGGCCTATAGTTCTCGGTATTCTATTCACCTGGGCACCATGAAGATGTATCAGGACTTGCAGCAGCATTATTGGCGGCGCACGATGAAGAAGGACACTGTTGCATATGTGGCTCGGTGTTTGAATTATCATCCGGTCAAGTATGAGCATCATAGGCTTGGTGGTGTGTTTCAGAGGATTGAGCTTCCCGAGTGGAAGTGGGAGCGGATTACCATGGACTTCGTGACTGGACTTTCGGTGACCTGGAAGAAGTTTGATGCTATTTGGGTCATTGTTAATATGCTGACTAAGTCAGCACATTTAATTCCTGCTGTCACTACCGATTCATCAGAGAGACTCGTTGATTTGATAGATTGTTCGCTTTTATAGGGTGCCAACATCTATCATTTCGGATCGGGGTATGTATTTTACCTCGTGCTTTTGGTGAGCAGTTCAACAGGAGTTAGGCACCCAAGTTCAGTTAAGTACTGCATTCCATCCTCAGACAGACGATCAGTATGAGAGGACTATTCACATATTGGAGGATATGCTTCGAGCCTGTGTTATTGACTTTGGAGGATCTTGGGACCAGTTTCTACCTTTAGCAAAGTTTACCTATAACAACAGCTACCAGTCTAGCATTCATATGGCTCCTTATGAGGCGTTGTATGGTAGGCGATGTCAGTCTCTAGTCGGATGGTTTGAGCCGGGAGAAGCTCAGTTGTTGGGTCCAGATTTAGTCTAGAAGGCCTTGTATAAGAGTTATGCGGATCGCAAGGTTCGAGATGTAGCTTTCATGGTTGGCGAGCGAGTATTGCTTCGTGTATCGCCTATGGAAGACGTGATGAGATTTGGGAACAAGGGCAAGCTTAGCCCTAGGTTCATTGGCCCATTTGAGATTCTTGATCATGTGAGAGAGGTGGCTTATAGGCTTGCCTTGACATCTAGCTTGTCATCCGTGCATCTAGTGTTTCATGTGTCTATGCTTCGGAGGTATCACGGCGATCCTACCCACGTGTTAGATTTCGGCACTGTCCAGTTGGACAAGGATCTGTCCTATGAGGAGGAGCCAGTAGTTATTCTAGACCGGCAGGTTCGACAGTTGAGGCCGAAGAGATTTCCTTTAGTGCGTGTTCAGTGGAGAGGTCATCCTCCTGAGGCATCGACCTGGGAGTTCGAGTCTGATATGTGGAGCCGTTACGCTCATCTATTTTCCTGACTCAGGTACTTCTTTCTTTTGTCCATTTGAGGAAGAACTATTATTTTAGAGGTGGAGAATGTGACGATCCAAAGGGTCATCACCATATTTCTCCCTTTTTTTGTGCTTCCGAGGCCTTGGAAACCTTACTTTTATTTACTCAATTTGCGTGTGCAGTCCGGGCGCGAAGCCGGAAAGTTTTTATGCTAAAATATGTGAATTCTGTGAAAACTTTGAAGAATTATGATATTAATATTGATAGAGTTGACTTTGGTCAACATCTTGGGTAAACAGACCGGACCCATGATGTGACGGTCCCGGGAGGTCCTTAGAAAAATATAGGACTCGGGCATCTGCCCGGAGTCGAAATCCGAGGTCCAGAACCCCGGTAAAAGAATTTTTATGTTAAATTGTTTTCTGAAATTATTAAGGAAAAATAGAAATGAAAATGAGTTCTAAAATATAAGTATCGGGCTCGTATTTTGATTCCGACGCCCGGTACATGTCTTAAATATGTGTTAAGCACTATCTGTAAAGTTTTGTTGAACATGGACGTCGTTTGACGTGTTTCAGACTAAAAATGGGAAGTTTGAAGTTTATGAAAGTTGAAAGAAGAAATTTGTGTTTTGAGGCTTGACTCTTTGAGTTTGATGTTATTTTAGCTATTTGATCGCTTAGTGTGTTTGTTTGGTTGGGAGCCCCGAGGGCTTGGGATTGATTCGGAGGTGGTTCGGGGTAGTTTTACACTTGAAACACATAAGAAATTCTATAATTTTTGCACAAAAACATCCTTTTTCGTGTTCGCACTAGCCTCCCGCGTTCGCATAGCTTTGGATTTTTCCTCCTACACGATCGCGGACAAACCCAAGCGTTCGCGTGGCCCTGTCCCCCAGCCTTCTTCACGTTCGCATCCTTTAATCGCGTTCACATAGTTCTAGGTTCACTCTTTTGCACGTTCGCATGAGGTCAATCACGAATGCATAGGCCAAAGGTATTGGGCCTGGTATCGCCCTTCTACGCATTCTTAGTGTCACTTCGCGAATGTGATGCCTACCGCCCAGTCTTCTTTCCAAACGTGACCTATGTGTCACGAATGCGTAGTTTTATTTCCTCCATTGATTTTAAAAGCTTAAAAAGAGAATGGTTGCGGGATTTTCCTCAGTTTTCACATGAGCTCTCCTCTTAAACCTCCATAGACGAAATTCAAGCTCTCCTTCCTCCATAACTCTTTGGGTAAGTAATCTTAACATCATTCCCTCATTATTTCATCATATAACTACCAAAATACTACCTAAATCATGAATTAAAGGTAGAAATTAAGGGTTTGGGGTAGAACTAGGGCTTTGGGAATTTTGGGTGATTCAACCTCAATTTGGGGTCGAATCTTAAAACAAGTTATATATTTGAACTCGTGGGGTTATGAGTGATTGGATTTTTGTCCGAGCCTCGAGTTTGGACCATGTGGGATTGGTGTTGGATTTTTCTAATTTTTGAAGAATGATAGGAATGTCATTTCTAGACTATGGGACTATGTTTTTGAGCTCTTATTGATACAATTGAATCGAATTGTGCATACATATTATTGTTTCGGAGTTAGGAAAAGTAATTAAAGCCTTGATTGCTATTTTCAGATCGAGGTAAGTGTTTGATCTAACTCTAGCTTGAGGGAATAGGATTAGAGTGTTTATTAATTGCTATCTGCTAAATGATCGAGTACGGTGTATAGTCATGGTGACGAGTATTTATACACCGGTGTCTAGCATGACCGTGGGTCTTTGTTTGTACTTGTTTGGTATATTTTGGAACTCTTAGAAGTTAAATAATGATTTCTACATACTGTGAGGAGTTTGAGGATAAACGATAAAATGTCAATATTTTGGAGCATTGGCTCGAACGATAAATACTATTGAGTATGAAATAAAAGAATTGGAAAGAGATGTGATTAATCCCTTGTCGGAATGGTTTGAGTACATGGAATATTTTCCCTTGGTGGGATTAAAGTACTTATTGTATCCTCCCTTGTCGGGATGCATAGTTATTGGGTATTTTCTTGCCGTGATGTTTTGTTAAATTTTGTTGTTAATATTTCTCCCTTGATCGGATCTAATGGGATAGTTTAATTCCCTTGAGTGGATTTCTTCCTCTATTCATTACTTCCTTGCCTATTTTGTCGTTGCTGTTGAGTGAGAAATTATATCGGAAGGGTCGGGTTGCATGCTGTAACACTAACAAATTTAAAATCGGAAGGGACGGGTTGCACGCCGCAACACTAACCAATATATAATCGGAAGGGTTGGGGTTGCACGCCGCAACGATATTGAAATATTGGGGATCGGGGTTGCACGCCGCAACGGTATTGAAATATTGAGGATCGGGGTTGCACGCTGCATCGGTATTGAAATGTTGAAGATCGGGTTGTGCACCACAACGGAGTAGGGACCAAGTATATTGTTTTTGTATGTAGTGCTTTTCCTGTATTTTCTTTATCAGCTGTTATTGTACGGTTTCATTTCTTATCCGATGGTTTCTATATTTAAATTGTAGTACCTCATAGCATGCTTCCCTCCCTCTTAGTTGTTTTAAATTCGTATATTTCCTGTTATTGCACGCATATCTGTACATGTTAATTGTGATAGGTCATGTCTAGCCTCGTCCTTACTTCGTCGGGGTTAGGCCAGACACTTACCAGCACATGGGGTCGGTTGTGTTGATGCTACACTTATGTGCTCTTTTGCACAGATCAAGGTACCGGAGAAGCCTTTGGACCAGAGCAGTAGTTGATTGGGCATTGAGATCAGTCCAGGGACATTCGAGGTAGCCTTGCTGACATTCGCAGGCCGGAGTCCCTTTCTTTATTTTAGTTTGTTTTCATTGTACCAAGACAAACATATGTAACTTCTTTTCATTCAGACTTTGTATGTAGTATTCTATAAATGTTCGTGAGTTAGTGACTCCAGTCTTGGGTAGAGGTTGAAGTTGACTTCTGCATTCTTGGTTTTATTTTATTTATTAAGTTTAAAGTCTTCCGCACTTGTTTAATTGACTTCTATTATTTATGTTGTTGAGAGTTGTTAGAGAATATTTAAAGTTTGGCTGGCCTAGCTCCGTTAGTAAACGCCATCACAACTCCCGATGGTGGGAAATCTGGGTCGTGACTTTAACTTCAAAACACAAATGACTATTCTGGATCATAAAGTTTCAATATTTAACAAAATTCAAAAATCGGTCCAAAAGTCGACCCCTGGGCCTGCACCTCGAAACACGACAAATTTTACAAGGATCGAATACCCATTGCAATACGAGTTTAACCATACAAAATCTATCAAATTTCTTGGTCCCTCAAATCATGATTTTTCATTTTTAAAAGTTTCTTCAAAAACCAACATTTCTCCCAACCAAAAACACAAATTAAATGATGAAAAAGAAGATAAAATTATGGAATATGTTAGATTCTAGATGAAGAACACTTACTCGATCGATTTGTTTGAAAACCCCTCAAAGAATCACTAAAAACCGAGCTACACAAGTCAAGATATGAATAAAATGGTCTAACCCTCGATTTGAGAATATATTCTACCTACCAAGGGTTTGTTCTTCAACTTTGCAACCCTTCTCTCGCGTTCACGATGCGTAAATTCCTCGCCAGCATTTTCCAAACTCATTCTAGACAGCCTTTAGTATAATGGCCATAACTTTCTGCACATAAGTCCAAATTATAAATGGTTTGATTTTCTGAAAACTAAACACCAAGGGCTACATCTTCATAATCTTTTCATTTCCTGAGTCATTTTTCGAGATATAAGCTTCTAAAGTCAACCCTGTGCAACAGTGATTTTCGAACTCTCCTCGGACAGCTAGTAGTGTAATTACTATAACTTTTTGTAAACAAATCTAAACTCCAATTAATTTACATTTATAAAAACTAGACAAAAAGGGATACAACTTTCATTTTTGTATCATCTCCAAACTCTTTATAGATTGTGAGATATGAGCCTCCGAAGCCATAACTGTATGATCGAGATTTCCTTCTTCGCGAACACGAGTGTCTCTTCGCGAACGCGAAGAACAAACTTCCAGGAGCCAAATTATTCTTCGCGAACATGAGAGGCTCCTCGCGAATGCGAAGAACAACACTAGATATCAGATTATCAGCAGCAAAAGTAGCCTAACATGTTTTGAAACACACCCGAATCCCTCTGAAACCCATATGAACACACAAACAAGTCATATAACCTAACACAGACTCACTGAAGATCTCAAATTATATCAAACAATGCCAAAACGAAATATCACACCATGAATCAAACTATGAACTTCCAAATCTTCTTACTTCGAAAACTTGTGTTGAAATCTATCAAATCAACCCGAAATGAAACCAAATATTGCAGACAAGTCAAAAATAACATAACGGAGGTTCTCCAACTCTCGAAATTATACTCTAACCCCGACATCATAAAAGTCAACTATGGGTCTAACTTCTCCAGTTTTTAAACTTCAACCTTCCCAACTTATGCTGAAACGCCTCAAATTATCCTAAGAACCTCCAAATCTGAATCTGGTCACACGCCTAAGTTCAAAATCATCATATGAAGCTATTGAGATCACCCAAAATCTATTATGTGGCTTTTTACTCAAAAGGTCAAGTCCGGTCAAATTCTCACCGTTTAAACTTCCAAAACTTGTTTCCTTCTTCCAATTTGATTCAGAATCATCCGTTAATTGAATTCAACCATGCACGCGAGTCGATACACATATTATGTAGCTGATTGTGATCTCAAACTACCAAACCGGGAAAAATTGCTCAAAACAACTAGTCGAGTCATTACATCAACATACCAAATAGTCAATAAAAAGTAATACGAAGATAAGTAATCTCATTCTAATTAACCATAATATAACTAATCACAGTGTAACTAATCTTCAAACCAAGCGACCCTTAAGATGAAAAACATAACTTTAAACATTTAGTTATTTCTTTTTGTCCAAATGTTCAAAACTATTCTATATATTTTTTTATTTATTCAATTACTCTTTTTCTTTGATATTTTTTTGCTTATTTCATTTTTTCTCTCCCTAGTTTTGTATTTTAAAAAAAAAAAAGTGAAATGCAATTTTTTTTGGTCGAAGTGAAATAGAAGTTCCTTAATATATATATATATATATGTATGTATGTATGTATGTATGTATGTATGTATGTATGTATGTATGTATGTATGTATGTATGTATGTATGTATGTATGTATATAGATGGAGAGGTCGGCGCCTGTGTTCTGGCTCTGGAGTGGTAGGTCTTCATATATATATACACACACAGAGGCACACACAAAATATTAAAAACACGAAAGCCCTTAGCGAAATATTGTTTGCCTTTTTGCCCCTTTAAAGTTAGTTTCACATTAGAAACAATAGTTATTTAATTATTTCTCTAATTTTAGAACATTAAATCAACTTAAAATCCCCCTGCTAAATCTTCCCTTTTACGAACTATATTAGGAATTTAAAATCAAATAGTGTTTGACTCAAAAGATATTAAAACCTTTATAAGGAAATCAATTAAATATGAAAGAGCAAATCTTAGCAGAATATGATAAACTCTAGGAGAAGTAATAGATAAAGAGATGATGATGTTATAAACGTCAATACCACACAAGAGGGGGGGAGGGGGGAGGGGGGGGGGGGGGGGTAATTTGTATGGTACCTAATTTTCACGTTAGAAGAACTTGGTTCTTCTAAGTGTTCTACCTACAATAGTTTGTGGAATAATAAATACTAAAAGTAAAGTGCACAAAGACTTTTACGTGGAAAACACCTGGCTCAAAAGGTGAAAAAACCACGACCTACTACTCAGTAGGACTTTCCCAAACTCCACTAAAATCACTTAGCCAAAACTACATTTACAAAACTCTTTGTAAACCTAAAGAATAACTCTACTCCCACTGTGGCACACAACCTCAACTGTTGCGACACTTTCAAGTTAACTCTAACTTGAATACTCAGATTACCTAATACAATTGCTTTTAAGAAAGCTGAAAGGTACAGTATGAAAACCTACTACTATTGAACTAGACTTAGAATAAACACAATGATGAAACTGGTTATTCTATCTTAGTTCGTGTAGCTTTAGACGTGCACACTTGTATCTTGCATATGTTGGTTGCAAATCAGACTTGATCTTTTTGCTCTCAAATATGCTTAACTTCTGCTTATGTGCATTACCTATAAATGAGAACAACTTGGTTATTTAATGAATTAGCAGTTAGAGTTTGATCAAGACTCCAATGCTTATCCTTAGTCGATTTCAGTCCTTAACCAATACAAACTCCCATCCTTATCCTAGCTTAGGATTGTATTCTCTTATCATAAGAAGACCGTCCTTCTTGGAACTCAATGAAACCTTTTTTATTCCATTCAAAAGATATTCGTTGCGTAAACTTCAATACATATCTTCCTCACGTGCCTTCCATGTGCAATGGTTTTGACTAACTGTGTCTCTCAAGATGCACCAGGTCCATCCCTGAGTTCATTTGTCAATAACTGAACTTGGGCCAACAAATTTCCCCTTTTTGATGATGACAAACTCTGTCCTTTTAGTGATCAGAGAACCTGTGAAACTTGGCTGAAATATCGACACTTAGAAATTTTTTAGAGAATTGTCAACTTGTCATAAAGGGACAGATTTAAGTTAGGTCATAAACATCACTTGTTTAGATAATGAATTTAAGCACAATATCTTCCCCTTATTGGCATCAACGAAAAGTTGCATAAATAATGTGATCTTAGTAACCTAATTAGTACTCATGGCCACTGGGGCAACTGCTTGTGAACACATGCTTTAGTTAATCAGAAATCAACATAACAAAAATACCTATTAAGATCAGAATTAACAAAAAGCAAGAAAAATTGCATTTATTGATTAGCAAGGCATTTCTACAATGCAGTCCACAAGAAGAAAAACAAAATTACCAAACCATGAGAAAAAGAAAAAAACATCTAAAATTCCAAACTGGGTCACTGAGGGGGTCTAGACTGGTGCACACTAGGACATGATATCTAAGCCTTAGAAGAGCTAGAGGGTTAGGTTTGTAGCAAGTTGAGCATTTATTGAAGCATTCCTTTATTTTTCTCTTTCTCTTTTGCAAGTTCAGCGTTTGACCCATTCCTTTCTCCCTCCAATTCAGTAATTCTGGTATGAAGCCTTGCTATCTGAGCATATTTTGTCCCAACCTCCTGAACTAAGGCTTTGACCTTACTATTCATAGGAGTTTTGGCTGAAGAACCTGGTTCAACTGGAGCTGTACTGAACATATAATCACAAGCTTGAAGGGTTGTGGTGCCAAAATGCTCTTTGCTCGACGCCACTTCCCACTTTTTCAAGGGAACAATCAATATTTCAAGCACATTTGTCAAGATAAATCCATAGGGAATGGCATGAGATTTTGAGCCATTGATCACACTTTCAAGCAGCTTCACAATAAAGGCAAGCTAGTTGATCTGCTTCCCTTTATTCAGGCATTGCATAAGGACCAGATCCATATAATTTGATGTATGCCTTCTTTTCTATCTTTGTAGAAGGAATTTGTTGAAAAACACAAAAAGCACTTTGTGGTCTGGCCTTATTTCACTTTTCTGAACAACCCTGTCCTCAGGTACCTCTTCATCTGTTGTGGTGTCACAAAAGTTCCTTGTGATCTGAAGATCAGTAGGAAATCCATCCAGGAAAGGCCACCTCTTCCTTGTATAGTCATCATATCCCTCACTAGGGATGTCTAGAATCTTGCCCAACTTTGCAATAATGAACTTCACTTTGACACCATTCACTTTGTTAGTTACCAGCCCATTCTTCACTGTCCCATTAGCCATAAACTCTACAAGTTCATTCTTGGCCAATTTTCCATCCATATGAAGAACCATGTCTTTCCAATCCTGTGCTTCTAGTGTAGTCAGAAGCATTATCATACCTAGATCCTCCAGGTCCTTAAGTATTCTCCCTTTCAGAATCTTCGTCTTGCCAAACATGGCATATCTGTCATGTTCCTTTTCTGATACATCTCCTGCATCCTCATTCCATTCATCATCTTCTTCAGTAATTTTCACTTGTTTTCCTTTTGCAGCTGACCTTGTTCTCTTGGCAAGAACAAGTTCAGCAAGTACTGGATTGGAGGGCTTCTTGGCAGAAGTCCTGGTTCCCCTTTGATTTGGTAGTGGAAACTTCCACAGTAGTACTTCTTTCTAGATGGACCTGTTCTATCTCTTCTTCTTCCTCTTCAACCACAGCCTCCGAGCTTTCACCTATCTTTGCTTTCTCTTTCTTTTTCCTCTTTTTTCGTACTTTCTTCTAAACCCTTCTTCAATTCTGCTTCACTTTCCCTGACCCTACTTCTAGCAGCTCTAATCCTAGTAGTAGACTTGGGTGGTGATTGTTTGTTTTTCTTGGTTGGTTTGGATTCAGCAGGGGTCTTTTGTGAGGAGGCCTTGTGTTTCTTTGGGTCATAGCTGGCCCCCACTTTCTTCAACAAGTCAGCCAAACTTTCTTCATTAGATGAACTAGGTTCATCTTGTTGTTTGCTTAGATTGATCAACCTCTCAACAGCCTCACCTGAACTACTTCCCCCCTGATTTTTAGGCTCCTTCATGCACACCCCCACAAATGGCTAAAGGTTCCATCTTCTTTTTCTTCCTTATTTTCCCTGAATCAGACCCACCTATATCTCTAGCAGCCCCTATCAGAACAAATCTATTTTCCTCCCTTTTAACTACATAAAAAAAAACATAGCAAAATTTTACCTATCTTTGGGTTTCTTGAGTGTTGGCCTGTATAGAAGACCCAAGTTCATCTCCTTCACTTGTGGAGATGTAATAATCCGATTCAGTTGCTGTGCATACTTTCTTTTGACTTGACTGAAGTTTTTCATTCAAGGCTTTCCTCAGAGAACCAGTAGCTACAGTTTTCCTTGCTAGCATTTTCTGGCGATGGAATCTAGGTTTAAGATTTTTGACTGGTGGTGTGGATGATGAGGTGTTGGGTGAAACAAGTGGTGGAGTGCCAGGGTTGTCTTAGGGATTTGTCATGGTAAGGAATTTTTGAAAACCCTAAGGGAATTTGGTGATGTAAAAAGCTTTGAAGAGTTTCAGAGGCAGAAGAGAGGATAATCATGGGCTTTTGTGAAGAATTGACAATTATTGAGCATTTTGGGGTTTTTAAAGATGGTAATTATTACTCAGAAACTGTAGCCTTTTCAGTAGTCACATATAGGTCTAATCAATTTAGAGTTTCGGGCACCTTAGAGATTAATTAGATTTGCTTGAATCTAGGAGAGGGTGCCGTTATATTTAGACTTCTAGTTTAAATGAATATGGTTCAATTTGCTCAACAGATAGAATTGTTAGGACATCTGGTATATCTAGACTCTTGCTCATGTTTGATGATTAAATTTTTCTAAATGTGCAAAGAATAGAAATATACCTGGACTTTCTCATGATCATAATTTGATGAACCAAGTTCTTCAAGTGAAACTTCTCTTGATTATGCCTCAAATGTCAAAATAGAAAAATTTGTAAGAGATTAGTAAATTGCATAGACACATGTCACAAGAATATACTATTTACAGTATGAGACTGAGTAGAAATTAGTCTAATATTAGGAAAAATTAAGAAATCCTAACAAAAAATATATATATTTTTAAATATACATTTTTTTTCTTTGTGCTTTCTGAACTGGAACTTTTTATGTGATCTTAATCATCCTTAACTCCAACCTGTTCCTTTCACAATTTTCCCTACTCAATGCCTTTGTGAAGATGTTAGCTATTTGTTTATTAGTAGCACAAAATTCTATGAAGATTAGCCCTTTCTCATAATTGTCTCTTAGAAGTGGTGTCTAACATCTATATGCTTAGTCCTTTTGTGATGAACTGGGTTCTTTGTCATACTTATAGCACTAGTGTTATCACAGAATATTGGTATGTATCCCACTTTTATACCAAAGTCTACTAATTATTTCTTGATCCACAGTAGTTAAGCACAACAAGAAGCAGCCACATACTCAGCTTCAGCAAGAGATAGAGCTACTAAATTTTGTTTCTTGGTGGCCCATGATGCAAGACATGAACCAAGAAAGTGAGCCATACCTAAAGTGCTTTTTCTATCCACTTGTTAACCTACATAGTTAGCATCAACATAACCTACTAGATCAAAATTACTACCTTTAGGGTACCATAGGCATAATTCAGTAGCCCCTTTCAGATATCTCAATATCCTTTTGACAACTGTCAAGTGAGACTCTTTTGGATTAGCCTAAAAATGTGCACAAAGTCCTACACTGAAAAAAAATGTTAGGTCTACTGACAGTAAGATACAAGGGTGAACCAATAATGCCCCTATACAACTTTTGATCCACCGATGAACAAGGTTCATCAGCATCTAATTTAGTAGTAGTTGCAATAGGTGTATCTATTTATTTAGAGTCTTCCATTTTAAACTTCTTGATTAGTTCCTTTGTATAATTTTGTTGATGAATCACGATTCCATTAGAGCTTTGTTTTATTTGTAAGGCTAGGAAGAAGTTTAGTTCACCCATCATACTCATTTCAAACTCATTTCCCATTAATTTTGTAAATTCCTTGCTCAACCTATCTGTAGTGGCCCCAAATATTATAACATCAATATATATATGTACAACAAGAAGATCTTTACCCTTTTCCCTTAGGAACAAAGTGCTATCAATTTTACCTCTTTTGTACCCATGCTCTAGAAGGAATTTTGACAATCTTTCATACCAAGTTCTTGGGGTCTGCTTGAGACCATAGAAAGCTTTATCTAGTTCGTACACATGATCAAGATAATCTTTGCTTTCGAATCCTGGAGGCTGTCTCACAAACACTTCTACTTTGAGATGCCTAGTAGGAAGGCACTTTTGATATCCATTTGATGAAGAGTGAACTCCATATGCGCTGCAAAGGCTATGAGGAGTCTAATTGCTTCAAGTCTAGCAACTGGAGCAAAAGTCTCATCATAATCAATACCTTCCCCTTGACTATAGCCTTGAACCACCAACCTTGTTTTATTTCTTGTAATTGTTCCATCTTCATCTAGTTTGTTCATGAATACCCATTTTATCCCAATGATTGACCTGTCTTTAGGTTTTGACACTAAGTGCCAGACTAGGCTTCTTTCAAACTGATTGAGCTCATCTTGCATATCAGTGACCCAATCTGCATCTTGTAGAGTTTCACTCTTATTTTTAGGTTCAATGAGAGACAAAAAAGCATCAAATGCACACAGGTTCTTCAATTATGATCTTGTCTTGACCCCAAATAGTGGATCATTGATGATGTTCTCAATGGGATGATAACTCAGATACTTGTAAGATTTCCCTGCCATCTAGTTCCTGCTAGTTTTTCCTTTATTGTTATGCAATAGAGGAACATGTTCAGGTACAGGATCCTTCAAATTGGTTCCCCTTGTCAGGTTGCCCTGGGTGAAATCATCTGCTCCTTCCTTTCATGCCACATTGACTTGTGTTGTGGCTTCAGTCAATTGTCTCACCAGTCCAATGGCTTCATCTTCATGTTGCTGTCTCTCAGAAAAAGTGCTAGATTAATCAAACACAACTTGTACACTCTTTTCAACACATAGAGTTCTTTTATTAAACAATTTATATGCTTTGCTATGTGAAGAATATCCCAAGAATACTCCCTCATCGCTTCTGGGATCAAACTTACCTAGGAAGTGTTTGCCATTATTGTGCACATAGCACTTGCAACCAAAAGCCCTAAGATGGGATATGTTTGGTATTCTCCCTTTAAGTAACTCATAGGGAGTTTTCTCTACAAGAGGTCTAGTCATGCATATGTTTATTATATAACAAGCAGTGTGTATAGCCTCTGCCAAGAAGCTATGAGGTAGTTTACTGGAAAGTAGCACGGTCCTTGCCATATCCTCAAGGGTCATGTTCTTCATTTTAACTACCACATTTTGCTGAGGAGTCCTAGGGGCAGAAAAATTATGATCTATTCCATTTTCATCACAAAATTAAGCAAACTTTGCATTTTCAAATTCAGTTCCATGATCAGACCTAATGGATGCAAGTTGATTTTCTAATTGTTTCTGGGTTTTTCTAATAAAAGCATTGAACATTTCAAATGCTTCATCTTTAGAGGTTAGAAACAGTACCAGGTAAATCGAGAATAATCATCAACAAGCATTATTACATATCTTTTACCAGCTCTGGTCATGGCTCTCATTGGAGCACAAAGATCCATATGAACCAGTTCCAACGTCTTGGACGTACTTACCATTTTCTCAGGTTTGAAGGATGACCATACCTGCTTCCCCCTTGCACATGCCTTACAAACTTTGTCTTCCTCGAACTTGATATTAGATAACCCTATCACCAAGTCCTTGGAGACTAATTTGTTCAATTGATTTAGAGCATGGACAAGTCTTTTGTGCCAAAATGAGGGAATCATTAATTACCGCACTCAAGCAAGTGAGTTCATTTTTAGAGAGAGTTGACAAATCTTCAACGTAGATATTGTTAACTCTCCTTCCCTGCAAAACAATCTTGTCAGTGGTAAGGCTAATAACAAAACATTTTGTGGAAATGAAAGTCACAAGGTTACATGTGTCACACAATTGTGACACACTTATCAGGCTATATTTTAAGACATCTATCAAATAAACATTCTCAATGGAATGAGAGTCTGTCTTTCCTACCTTTCCAACACCAATAATCTCACCTTTCTTTCCATTTCCAAAGGAGACATTACCTCCTTTTAGGTTCTCGAGTGAAAGGAATCGGTTCTTGTTACCAGTCATATGCTTTGACCAGCCACTATCCATGTACCATATTTGGCTACTTCCCTTCACTTGGTCCTGAAAAAAGAAATTATGGGTTAGTCTTAGGAACCCAAATTAGTTTAGATACCTTTCTGTGGGAGAACGGATGAATTAAAGTTCTCCCAACCAGGCAGTTGTGCTTTTCTTGAACAAAAGCTTTGTTCTTTTGACTGGACTTTTCTCTTGCATTACAATAATTTTTGTAATGGCCAGTCTTACCACAGTGTGTGCTGATCTTATTCTCAGGAAGTGTGAGATACTTGTTTTTGGAATCCCATTTTGGAGCTTGTATCCCAAATCCAAGTCCTCTCTTGTTGATACTATAATGTTCTTGTAGCCAGTAGAGTGCATCAGAAGCCTTGTTCCATTTGCATGTTCTGTCTAGTTCATGCTTTACCTTTCCTAAATCTTTTTTAGGACTTTAATCAATTCATCTTTTTTGTACAGTTCATCTTTCATTTTTCCTAGATTTCCTTCTAGGGTGAGAAATGATTGATCAGCCTTTTTCTTTCATGTCCCAAATTTCAATTTGGGTTTATCATATCTAAGTTCTAGAATCTTATTTTCAAGTTGATGAACATAGTTCTTCAACTCAGTATTTGTGTTGTCACTCTCATCAGCCCTAGACTCTAACCTTTTACAATTTTCTTCTAGGATAATACATTCCTTAGACATAACATCATACTCATTGTTTATTATTTCAGACTCATCTATAAAGTCCATCAGCAGATCAGCCAGTTTTTCTTTAGACAAGAACTTAATCTTTTCTTGAAGGTGTAGAATACTTACCTCATGTTCATCTTCCGATTCTTTGGTGGACCTAAGGGCTTGCTCATCTTCAACTTCATTTTTTAAGTCCTCATCTGATGTTTCTCCCTATGAAGCAACCATAGCTCTAATTGATCTCTTGTTCCTGTTTGGTTGAACTTGTTCCTTCTTCCCGTTTCTTCTTTTTGCTCTTTATTTATTCCATTTAATCTCCCATTGAGGGTAGTTTCTAATGTGGTGATCAGTCTTCCCACAGTTGTAACGATCCTCATTGTTTTGTTTCTCAGGAGCCCTAGGTTTGTTGAATGTTGTTCCTTTTGAAGCACATTTTCCTCTCATAAGATATTTCTTGAAATTTCTGGTTATCATAGTCATTTCATCATCTTCAAGATCTGATCCGTCTGAAAATATGAGAGCCAGGCTTCTTTCTTTATTTGAAGCATCCATCTTCATTGTTTGCCTTCTCAATTCATAGGCAGTGAGATTCCAATCAGTTCATCTAGCTTTAAGTAGCATTGTTCTTGGATTCCTGAATGGCAGTGATTTTGCTTTCCTAGGAGATTAGCAGCACTCTAGTTAGAACTTCTCCGCCTTGTCTTCTTCCAGGATAGTCCTTCCAAGAGACTCAAGTTCATTTGTTAGTGTAGTGAATCTGGTATACATTTCTTGGATAGTTTCTCCATGATACATAGTAAAATTATAATATTGAGAATATAAGAGTGTTCCTCTTGACCTTGTCACCTGAGGTGTTCCTTCATGAGTCACTTGTAAAGTGTCCCGAATCTCCTTGGCAGTAGTACAACCTTGAATCCTGTTGTACTCATCAGGACCAAGTCCATACACTAGCCATTTCTTGGCTTTTGCATTTTTCTCCCATTTCCTTAGATCTTCAGCGGTACAAAATACTCTTTTCTTTAGAACATAGACTCCATCAACATTATTCTTGGTTGTGGCTAAAGGACCATCAGTAATAATATCCCAAAGCTCATAGTATTCGCCCATGATATGGTCCCTCATTCTGTTTTTCCACCAGGAGTAGTAGAGGACGTTGAAGAGAGGAGGCCTGGCAGTGGATTGCCCTTCCTAGTTCCCATGTGGTGCACTTATGTTGATCTTGTCAAAAGGTGTTAACCTCTTCAAGTATGACTCGCCATGATACCGATTGATGTTATAAACCTCAATACCATACAAGAGGGGGGGGTGATTTGTGTGGTACCTAATTTTCGCGTTAGTATAACCTGGTTCTTCTAAGTGTTCTACCTACAGCAGTTTGCAAAATAATAAATACAGAAAGTAAAGTGAATAGAGATTTTTATGTGGAAAATACCTGGCTCAAGAGGTTAAAAAACCATGACCTACTACTCAGTAGGATTTTTCGAAATTCCACTAAAATCACTAAGCCAAAAACTGTATTTACGAAACTCTTTGTAAACCTAAGGATTAACTCTACTCCCAGTGTGGCACACAGCCTCAACTATTGCAACACTTCAAGTTAACTCTAACTTGAATATTCAGAGTACCTAATACAATTGTTTCTAAGAAAGATGAAAGGTACAGTAGGAAAACCTACTACAATTGAACTAGACTTAGAATATATATAATGATGAAAGTGGTTCTTCTATCTTAGTTCATGTAGCTTCAGACGTGCACATTTGTATCTTGCATATGTTGGTTGCAAATCAGACTTGATCTTTTTGCTCTCAAATATGATTAACTTCTGCTTATGTGCATTACCTGTAAAAGAGAACAATTTGGTTATTTAATGAATTAGGAGTTAGAGTTTGATCCAGACTCCAATGCTTATCCTTAGTCGATTTGAGTCCTTAACCAATACAAACTCCCATCCTTATCCTAGCTTAGGATTGTGTTCTCTTATCATAAGAAGACTGTTGTTTTTAGAACTCAATGCAACCTTTTCGATTCCATTCAGAAGATATTTGCTGCGTAAACTTCAATACATATCTTCCTCACGTGCCTTCCATGCACAATGGTTATGACTAACCGTGTCTCTCAAGATGGACCAGGTTTATCCTTGAGTTCATTTGTCAATATTCAAAAGTTCAACTGAACTTGGACCAACAGATGACAATCAATAAGTTTCTGTCCGTTATCAAATAGGGATTTTTCCGAAGTCTCTATCCCAAGTTACAAGGTTTCTATCCCCTTTTATACTAGAGAGAAACCCCTCTAAATTGTAAGAAAACAAAAATGCAAGACGCAATATTCCTAATGTCCCATAATGGGCTTACACTATTACATGGGTCGCACAGTTCTTCTTTTTTCCTAAGGCCATTCCCTTCAAAATGTTGACTCGAAGGTACCCGACCATTTGTTGTACCTCGTTGCAGGTCGTGGTTTATCAAATTTGGACCCTACAGTTAGTCCCTCCACTTGTCGGGGTTGCGACCAAATGTGTCCTCGGTGAGTGGACTTCATGATTTCTCATGGAGAAATATGATATGTTGAAGCATTATTACGCAGTGAATGAAAGATGGTCAACGTGTTCAGCAAAATATCAAGTGATACACTTTACCGGGAAATAATATCAGCTTTACATGCGTCATTATTATACAGGTTATCGAGGCATGGATTTGATAGCCTGATGCTTCAATTCTTGTGTTGCTTTATGACCTGCCGCCTGGATTCTGGTGCCACTCAACCCTATAAATAGGTGAAGGTTTGGTTTTTCGAAAAACTTTAGCCATTTCACTCTTGATAACCATTTTCACCCTTTCTCATTTGCTCTGATGTCCCTCTATTCCTTCTTACGTTCTTCGTTTGAAGCTTCTTCTTACTCCTTCATTCTGTGTTGACATCCTTTTGAGTGATGTCACGCCATAGTCTCGTCATTCTCATGAAGAAGTTACTGAGGCCACCCCATTATCTACGGTGCCTCCCCTGGCGGTGATGAAATGGTGGTAGAGGAGGGCGACAGCTTTCCTATAGTGGAAGAGCTACTGTCGAGACATCCATTGTGTCTAAGCGAAATTCTTAAAGATCCCCCTCCTACTCCGGCCCCCGTATACTCTGAGACATACCAGGTTCATATCGGTTCTCTTCGTGTAAAGTACGACATCCCTGCTCACATGGAAATGGTCCCGGTAAGGGGGGGACTACATAAATGTTCATAGACCCGGGTACTATTCCTTCTATGAGTACCCTTTCATGAATGGTTATACTTTTTTTCTTTTACCTTTGGCGGAAGAATTTTGTAGATTTTACTAAGTTTTTTCGGTGCAACTTTCATTGTATACGCTTAAGGTACTTCTGTTACTGACCAAGTATGCAGAATTGGCAGAGTGTGATGTTCCTGTCCACCATTTTTTGCATTTGTTCATGCTCAGCTTTCATAGATTTACCATGGTGCACTTGAGGCTCTATGGTACGAAGGGGTTGGTGGTCAGGACCGATGACCGGGCAAGTCACAAGTTTTGGCACAAGTATTTCTTTATCAAATCGAGCATGTCATTTATTGACGCTACCAGGTTTCCGGAACGATGGAATAGAGCTCTAAGTGTCGCTACTCATTTCACTCTTCCTCCCTATGTATTTATTATAAAGTGTGCATGCTTCCTATTTGTAGCTCTGGGACACCTACCTCGCCCTATTATGGGTACCAGGGATTAGGTGGCCCGTCTATTGCCTCATGCAGTGGAGACTCGAGATTGGTCTAACTTCATAAAGCGATACGGCCCTAGAGTCCCCTCAGGTAAATGTTTCCCTTACTACTTCGTTGGTAGTATGACCTTATTTAATGGTATGACTCTTTGTGACAACAGGTCGAGGAACTTCCCGGCCAAGGGCTACAGTCCCTGCCTTTCGTCAAGCCATCAGTCCTGCAGATACGCAATTTGTTTTGAGCGAGTCCATTAGAGAGGGTCGCCTTCAACCTATTCAATTGGAAGGTCCTTCTCAAATTGTGGCCATGAGGGAAAAGGCTTCTTTCGTGCATGCTTCACACCCTATGGATGAATCTTCAAATGTGGATGAGACATCATCAAGAAAAAAAGGAGGCTGGAGCTTAGGAAAGGCGTAGCCATGACTGCTGATAGGAGCAGGGCATCACAAATAGCCCATGTGCCTATTTTTATAACTGACTCCATTTTGTCGGGGAGATCACCTCGAGAGGAAGGAGTTTATCCAAGAGCTGACTTGCTACGCTCTATTGAGGGTGGTGTGTTATCCAACACTAGAGGGCATTGTGATGATGATGACGGCTCAGGTTCAAACATCGACCTAGAGGATGTCAATGAGTTTTTGGGTTCCCATACTGTCACGACCCGAATTTCCTACCATCGGGATCATGATGGCACCTACTCGTGGTAGTTAGGCAAGCCAATTTCTTACCGTTTTCATTAGTAAGACCATTATGTTGTCAATTTATAGCATCAGTAATAATAACAACAATAACTGCAGAAGTCTAATTTTATAAGTCTGAAAATAAATACGAAATGCTCAACAATATCCTCTACCCAAGATTTTGTGTCACACACTCACGAACCACTAAGAATAAACTACATATAAAGGTCTAAAATAAATATAACAATTGTCTGTCTTGAAACAATGAGGCAACAATATTAATGAAAAACATAAGCAGAGATGGGCCTACAGACGCCTGCAAGGCTACCTCAGTCTCGTGGTAATAAAAATCCTACTCCCAAACTACTGCTGTTGTTGCTGCTCAAAACCTTGACATGTGCAAAAATGCACAAAAGTGTGGTATCAGCACAACCGACCCCATGTGCTGGTAAGTGTCTAGCCTAACCCCGGCAAAGTACTGATGAGGTTAGACTAGACACCACATAAACCTGTGCAGTTATAAATATACAGTGGAAATCGAATACCAAGTAATTAACAATATGAGAGGGGAACATGCTATGAGGAAATATAATTAACAATAATCCAGAGTGACAACCCAAACAACTTAAAGTCCATAATGAAACAAGAAATCAATACTCAATTATAAACACATAGCCTCAATAATTGTTACGGTGTGCAAGCCGCTTCATAATTACCATTATTGCGGTGTGCAACCCGCTCCATAATTACCATTGTTTCGACGTGCAACCCGACCCACATTATTTATCATTTATCATTGTTGTGGCGCGCAACCCACTCCTCAGCATAATTTATTGCGGCATGCAACCCGTCCCTCAATATGATTTAATAGTTGGAGTCCCCAAGCAACATTCACAATTAAGGGACACACAACAAACAAATACATAACAAACATCCCGGCAAGGGAATATAATTAACAATTCAATCATCCCGGCAAGGGAGAGAATGACTAACAACAGAATCAACAAAACATCCCGGCAAAGGGAATAATCAATAATCTTTCTCTTTCTTTCTTTTCTTACTCCACGATATCACTGGAGCCCTAGCTCCAAGAAATTCTTATCTCATATTCTGTCACAAACAACAATATAATGACATCCCAATGAGGGAACACACATTATCTCAATTATCCAACAAGTGGATTACCATAACCACATTAGTTCCAATATCTAAGTACAACATTAATTCCAACATCTAACCACCACAGCTATAACCAACCTATTACCACACTTAACCACCTCCATTATATCTAACCGACTACCACACTCAACCACCCTATCTATAAGTAACCTATTACAATACTTAATCACCTCAGCTATAACCATAAGCTTTACCTAACACAAGGAAATATCACCCTAAGAATCCGTAATATCAATTAAGAACACAACACAAGGGAAACACAACTTAACCATGGCTCGCCAAGAGGGCAACATAATGATCTCTCCTCTTTCTCACTTTTACTTCACAATTCTTTTCAAGCAATTGCTCTAGGGGTTCAATTATCACTTGTACTTTCACAATTCGTTCTACTACTGGAGCTGATACTCCTCAATGACACAATTTATTTCATACACTTTTAACATGCTTATCACAATTCGAGCCAATGCTCTTAGGAATCAAATTATCAAATTATCATTCACATGTGATAGAAATACTCCAATTAATCCTGAAATTCACAATCAGTACATGGTAATCACATTATAAGGACTCACGGTCATGCTAGAAACCAATGTATGAATACTCGTCACCATGCATATACATCATACTCGATCACATAGATATTAGCAACAAGACTCAACTCATATTCTCTCAAGCTAGGGTTAGACCAAACACTTACCTCATAGCGTTGAAATCCGCTTAATCCTCAGCTATTGCTTTACCTCGTGATTCAACCTCCAATTCAGTGATATCTAGGCATAATCAATTTAGTAATCTCAATAAGGACTCAATGGTAACATCCCATAGCCAAGATATGAATTTCCTAGAATTATTCCAAAAATCCCGAAATTAGACACTGAGCCCACATGGTCCAAAATCGAGGTTCAGACCAAAACTCAAACACCCATAACCCCACGAGTCCAAAGATACTATTTATTTTAAGATTCGACCCCAAATTGGGGTTGAATTACTCAAAATTTTCAAAACCCTAACTTTGTTCAAAACTCATAATTTCTACCTTAAACTTCATGATTTAGGCTTAGAAACTTGCTAATTAATGAAGGAAAAGTAAAGAAAATAAGTGGGAAATTACTTACTCAAGTGGTCTTGAAGCTTGGGGGCTTTAATGGCTGCCTAGGACTTGGGAGAGAAGAGGGCTCGTGATAAAAAGTGAAAAATCCCGAGTGTACCATTTTTGTTTTTCTTAAACAAATCACTGGACGACATTACACTACACGTTCGTGACAGTAGGGTTGCATTCGCAATGAATAGAAGTTGGCAAGTATTGCGTTCGCGGTCAGGAGAGTGCGAACGCGAAGAGAAAATATTGGGTTCCTGGAGAATTGGCCTATAAAACGCGTTGTCCTGTATGAGAGCGCGATAGGGAATGGGCTGGGAACTACGCGAACGCGGTCCGACGCTTGCGAATGCGAAGAAGAAAAGAGGGCCGGGGCGATCGCGAACACGTGAGGGGAAGTGCAAACGCGAAAAAGAATTTCCCTGGGCAAAAATTAGCAGAAAAATATACTACCATTCTAAGTGTAAAAACACCCCGAACTACCTCCGAAACACTCCCGAGCCCTCGGTGTTCCTACCCAATGACACACACTAACTCAAAAACATCTTACGAACTTACTCGAGCGATCAAATCACCAAAATAACATCAAAATTATTGAATCAAGCCTCAAGATCATCATATTCATTTCAAAATTCATAAACTTCCAACTTTAAACATTTAGGTTCAAAATACGTCAAAGGACGTCCGATTTTGACCAGGATTTACAGGAAGCACTTAAACAATATATAAGACTTGTATCGGGCTCGAAACCAAAATACGAGCCCGATAAGATATTTGAGCGGGTATCTTCCTCAGCTGCTCAACTATGGAATAATCTTGAGCTTTCATTTTCTTTAGGAATTCCTCGGCTTCTTCTTCAGTGACTGCTTTATTCACATGGGCCGGATTTTCTTTCACAACTTTCGCCTTCCTCAATTCATCGGGAGCAAAACATCTCCCTGACCGGGTCAAGCCATGGGTTTCGCAAATCTCCCCCTTGATTTCTTTTCCTTTATATATGACAGTTACCTTATCATAATTCCAAGGTACGTTTTTATTGTTCACTATTGACATCTGAACGACTAGCTTGATAACAACTGGTTCTATATGTGCCCCCTCGGTCAATATGGTCTTCACCCCGAGTACCGTTACTTTTACAGGTTTAGGTTCAACTACCACTGCTGGCTGACTTACAAGTGGCTCAACTGATACTTTCTCACTCCCGACTTTATCATAGTCTTGTAATCAATTTTCATTTCCATTTTCCTTGATAATTTCAGAAAAACAATTTTAATAGAAAAATTCTTTTACTCAGGTTCTAGACCTCAAATTTCGACTCCGGACACATGCCCAAGTCCCATATTTTTCTACAGACCTTCCGGGACCGTCCAATCTTGGGTCTAGGTCCATTTACCAAAAATATTAACAAAAGTCAACTATTGTCATATAAATATCAAAATTCTTCAAGGTTTTCACAAAATTTACATATTTCAACATAAAAGTTTTCTGACTACGCGCTCGGACTATGCACGCAAATCAAGGCGATAAAAATAAGGTTTTCAAGGCCTCGGAAGCATAGAACAAATGAGGAAAATAGGTGATGACCCTTTGGGTCATCACATCCTCCACCTCTAAAACAACAGTTTGTCCTCAAACGGACAAGAAAAAGAAGTACCTAAGGCGGGGAACAAGTGTGGATAACGGCTTCGCATATCAGACACGGACTCCTAAGTCGTCGCCTCGGGAGGCTAACCCCTCTACTAAACATGCACTGAAGGAAAACTCTTCGACCTCAATTGTCGAACATGCTGGTCTATAATAGCTACCGACTCCTCCTCGTAAGATAAATCTATGTCCAACTGGACAGTGCTGAAATCTAACACAGGTGTAGGATCGTCGTGATACCTCGGAAGCATAGACACATGGAAAACGGGAAGCACGACTGATAAGCTAGGTTGTAATGCAAGTCTATAAGCCACCTCTCCCACTCAATCATGAATCTCAAACAGACCAATGTACCTAGGGCTAAGCTAGCCCTTCTTTCCGAACCTCATCACTTCCTTTATAGGCGACACCCGGAGCAATACCCGTTCACCATCCATAAAATTTACATCTCAAAACTTACGGTCTGCATAACTCTTTTGCCTAGACTAAGCTGATTGCGGCCTCTCCTGAATAATCTTGACCTTATCTAAGGTCTCCTAAACTAAGTCTGTACCCAACAACCGAGCCTCTATCGCCTCAAAACATACAACTGGAGACCGACATCACCTACCATACAATGCCTCATATGTAGCCATTTGAATGTTGGACTTGTAGTTGTTACTGTAGGCAAACTCTGCTAAAGGAAATAACTAGTCCCACGAGCCTCCAAAGTCAATGACACAAGCTCGGAGCATATCTTCCAAAATTTGAATAGTCTGCTCAGATTGACCGTCCGTCTAAGGATGGAATGCTGTGCTCAACTAAACTTTGGTGCCTAACTCTTGCTGAACTGCTCTCCAGAAGCGCGAGGTAAACTGCGTACCCCAATTTGAGATGATGGATACCGGGGCCCCATGAAGGTGAACAATCTCCCTGATAAAAATCTCAGCTAACCTCTCGGATGAATAGGAGACTGCTACAGGAATGAAATGCGCTGACTTGGTCAGAATATAAATAATGACCCAAATAGCATCAAACTTCTTCCGAGTCAACGGAAGTCTAGTAATGAAATCCATGGTAATCCGCTCCCACTTCCACTCGGGAATCTCAATCCTTTGAAACACACCACCAGGCCTCTGATGCTCATATTTGACCTGCTAACAATTTAAACACTAAGCAACATACGCAACAATGTTCTTTTTCATCCTATGCCACCAATAATGCTACCGCAAGTCCTGATACATCTTTGCGGCGCGCGGGTGAATAGAATACCGGGAACTATGGGCCTCTGCTAAGATCAACTCTTGAATCCCATCAACATTGTGCACACAAACTCACCCCTACAATATCAACACCTCATTATCACCTAAGGTTACCTTCGTGGAACCTCCATGCTACATCGTGTCTCTCAGGACACACAAATGGGGATCATCAAACTGCTGTTCACGGATACGCTCCAATAAAGAAAAACGAACGACCGTACAAGCCAACACACTGCTAGGCTCAGAAATATCTAATCTCACAAATCGGTTGGCCAAGCCCTGAACATCTAAAGCAAGCGGTCTCTGGCTGACCAGGATATAATCAAGACTACCCATACTTGCAAACTTTCTACTTAATGCATCGACCACCATATTGGCCTTACCTGGGTGATATAAGAGAGTAACATCATAATTTTTCAACAACTCTAACCATATCCTCTGCCACACATTCAACTCTTGACCAAGTACTGAAGGCTTTTGTGATCTGTGTATACCTCACACGCCACACCATACAGATAATGCCTCCAAATTTTCAAAGCATGAACAACTGCTGCCAACTGTAGGTCATGAATCAGATAATTCTTCTTATGGATTTTCAACTGTCTCGAGGCATAGGCAATAAGCAATAACTTTGCCACCCTGTATCAATACTGCTCCAAGCCCAGTACGAGAATCATCACAATAGACTCTGTGTAAGGCCCTGAACCCGTGGGCAAAAACCAACACTGGTGCAATAGTCAGAGCTGTCTTGAGCTCCTGAAAGCTCGCCTCACATTCATCTGACCATTCGAACTGGACACCTTTCTGGGTCAATCTGGTCATCGGGGCTGCAATAGAAGAAAACCCCTCTATGAATCGATGGTAGTAACCTGCTAACCCCAAGAAACACCGGATCTTGGTCACTGAAGCTGGTTGAGGCTAATTCTTGACTGCCTCAATCTTCTTTGCGTCCACCTGAATACCATCTTCTGATACAATATGACCTAGAAATGTGATCAAACTCAACTAGAACTCGCTCTTTGAAAACTTAGCATATAGTTGACTATCCTTTAGAGTCTGAAGAACCACTCCGAGTTGCTGCTCATGCTCTTCCTTGCTGCGAGAATACACCAGAATATCATCTATAAAGACTATCACGAACAAGTCTAGATAAGGCCTGAACAGTCGGTTCATCAACTCCATAAATGCTACCAGGTCATTGGTCAACCCAAATGATATGACTAAGAACTTGTAGTGCCTATACCGAGTGCGGAATGCTGTTTTAGGGACATCGGATGCCCTAATCTTCAGGAGATGGTAGCCAGATCTCAAGTCTATATTTGAGAACACCCTTGCTCCCTGGAGCTGGTCAAACATGTCATCAATCATTGGCAGTGGATATTTGTTCTTTATCGTCACCTTGTTCAACTGCCGGTAATTAATGCACATCCGCATCGAACCATCCTTCTTCTTCACAAATAACACTAGTGCACCCCAAGGAGAAACACTAGACCTGATAAAACCCTTCTCTAGTAAATCCTGCCACTGGTCCTTTAACTTTTTTAACTCTGGCAAAGCCAAGGTCACGGTCTTGGCATGACAATCTAAGATGGCATGATACGGGGACAACCAACCCACCACCAATATGATGTCGAATAACACCATATCTAAAAGTAGTAAATCAACACGGGTCTCAAAACCGCCAATAACCACTATACGTAAACAATAGGCGCAAGCCACCACAATAAAATCACTCACCGACGTAGACACAAGAACAAGGAAATCAAAGAATCACTGGGCATGACCCGATACGGCACAAACTAAGATCGAAGCTTCTCTACTACAAGCCAAAATAGTACCTGTACCTCCAGCTCTAATACCTTAACCTCCACTTCTTGCATCTTTACCTCCACCTCTAATACCTTTGCCTCCACCTCTCGCATCTCTACATCCACCTCTAATACCTTTATATCCACAAAGCCTCCAAAGACATAGTTGATCTATCACTGGTCTGTGTTGCTGCTCAGCTGAAGAAGCGACACACGACCTCGCCATTCGCAAAAGAATAAAGTAGCAATTCAATCAGCATTTGACGAACCAAATCGCACGACAAGTGAGAACAAATGAGATATTTTTCCTAACCCAATAGACTCTGGGGAACAAGCATAGACGTTTCTGTATCTACCCCTCAAACTCTACTAAGTTTGTTCGTGAGTTGTGAGACCTATGTAACCTAGTGCTCTGATACCAACTTGTCACGACTCGGATTTCCCACCATCGGGATCGTGATGGTGCCTACTCGTGGTAGATAGGCAAGCCAAATTTTCTTACTGTTTTCATTAGTAAAACCATTATGTTGTCAATTTATAGCATCAGTAATAATAACAACAATAACTGCGAAAAGTCTAATTTTATTAGTCTTAAAATAAATACGAAATGCTCAACAATATCCTCTACCCAAGATTTGGTGTCACGTACTCATGAACCACTAAGAATAAACTACATAAAAAGGTCTAAAAGAAATATAACAGCTGTCGGTCTTGAAACAATGAGGCAACAAAATAAATGAAAAAATAAGAAGAGACGCCGGGCTTGCGGATGCCTGCAAGGCTACCTCAATCTCTTGATAATAAAAATCCTGCTCCCGAACTACTGCTGTTGTTGCTGCTCAAAACCTAGACATGTGCAAAAATGCACAAAAGTGTAGTATCAGCACAACTGACCCATGTGCTGGTAAGTGTCCACCCTGACCCCGGCGAAGTAGTGATGAGGCTAGAATGCACACCACATAAACCTATGCAGTTATAAATATACAATGGAAATCGAATACCAAGTAATTAAAAACATGGGAGGGGGAACATGCTATGGGGAAATACAATTAACAATAATCTAGAGTAAAAATGCAAACAACTTAAAGTCCACAAAGAAACAAGAAATCAATACTCAATTCTAAACACATAGCCTCAATAACTGGTGCGGCGTGTAACCCGCTGCATAATTTCCATTGTTGCGGCGTTCAGCCCGCTCCATAATTACCATTTTTGCGGCGTGCAACCCAACCCACATTATTTATCATTTATCATTGTTGGAGCGCGCAACCCGCTCCTCAATATCATTTAACAGTCTGTGTCCCTAAGCAACAGTCACAATTAAGGGACACACAACAAATAAATACATGAAAAACATCCTGGCAAGGGAATACAATTAACAATTTAATCATCCCGGCAGGGGAGAGAAAGACTAACAACAGAATCAACAAAATGTCCCAGCAAGGGAATAATCTGTTACTCTTTCTCTTTCTTTCTTTTCTTTCTCCACTATATCACTGGAGCCCAAGCTCCAAGAAATTCTTATTTCATATTTTGTCACAAACAACAATATAACAACATCCCAGTGAGGAAATACACAGTATCTCAATTATCTCGGCAAGGGGATTACCATAACCCCATAAGTTTCAAAATCTAACTACCACAATAATTCTAACATCTAACCACCACAGTTATAACCAACCTATTACCACACTTAACCACCTCCGTTACATCTAACTGACTACCACACCCAACCACCCTATTTATACCTAACTTGTTACAATACTTAATCACCTCAGCTATAACCATAAGCTTTACCTAACACAAGGAAACATCCCCCTAAGAATCCATAATATCAATTAAGAACACAACAACAGGGAACCACAACTTAACCATGGCCTGCCAAGAGGGTAACATAATGATCTCTCCTCTTTCTCACTTTTACATCACAATTATTTTCAAGCAATTGCTCTAGAGGTTCAATTATCACTTGTACTTTCACAATTAGTTCTACAACTGGAGCCAACACTCCTCAATGAGACAAGTCATTTTATACACTTTCAATATGCTTATTCCAATTCGAGCCAATTCTCTTAGGAATCAAATTATCATATCATCATTCACATGTGATTCATAACATATAGAAATACTCCAATTAATCATGAAATTCACAATTAGTTCATGGTAATAAAATTATAAAGACTCAAGGTCATGCTAGACACCAATGTATATATACTCATCACCATGCCTATACATTGTACTCGATCACATAGCAATTGGCAACACGACTCAACTCCTATTCCCTCAAGCTAGGGTTAGAC
Source organism: Nicotiana noctiflora (assembly GCA_032618575.1). Taxonomy (NCBI): domain Eukaryota; kingdom Viridiplantae; phylum Streptophyta; class Magnoliopsida; order Solanales; family Solanaceae; genus Nicotiana; species Nicotiana noctiflora. The sequence continues at coordinate 119,354 of JASVEL010011852.1, forward strand.
CACACACTTACTTCAGTTCCTTGAAATCTACTTAATCCTCAACTATTACTTTACCTCGTGATTCAACCTCGAATTCAGTGATATCTAGGCATAATCAATATTATAATATCAATAAGGACTCAATGGTAACATCACATATCCTAGATATGAATTTCCTAGCATTATTCCAAAAATGCCAAAATTAGACATCGGGCCCATATGGTCCAAACTCGAGGCTCAGACCAAAACTCAATCACCCATAACCCACGGATCCAAAGATACAATTTGTTTTTAGATTCGACCCCAAATTGGGGTTGAATTACCCAAAATTCTCAAAACCCTAACTTTGCTCAAAACCCATAATTTCTACCTTAAACTTCATGATTTAGGCTTAGAAACTTGCTAATTAATGAAGGAAAAAAAGAAAATAAGTGGGAAATTGCTTACTCAAGTGGTCTTGAAGCTTGGGGGCTTTAATGGCTGCCTAGGGCTTGCGAGAGAAGAGGGCTCGTGATAAAAAGTGAAAAATCCCGAGTGTACTATTTATGTTCTTCTTAAAAAAATCACTGGACGACATTACACTACACGTTCGCAATAGCAGGATTGCGTTTGCGATGAATAGAAGTTGGCAAGCATTGTGTTCGCGGACAGGGGAGTGCTAACGCGAAGAGAAAATATTGGGTGCCTGGAGAATTGGCCAACAGGAATGCATTCGCCTGTACGCGAACACGATGGGGAATGGACTGGGAACTACGCGAACGCAGTCCGGACCTCGCGAATGCCAAAAAGAAAAGAGGGTTGGGACCTCAGAGGTTCACATCTCTACGCGAATACGGACTAGTGACGCGACGCGATGAAGGAACAAAATGAAGCATCGCGAACGCGTGACGGGGAGTGCGAACGCGAAGAAGTATTTCCCTGGGTAAAAATTGCAGAAAAATCTGCTATCATTCCAAGTGTAAAAACACCCTGAACTACCTCCGAAACACTCCCGAGCCCTCAGGGCTCCTACCCATTCACACACACTAACTCAAAAATATCTTACGAACTTACTCGAGCGATCAAATCGCCAAAATAACATCAAAATCATTGAATCAAGCCTCAAGATCATCATTTTCATTTCAAAATTCATAAACTTCCAACTTTAGACATTTAGGTCCGAAACACGTCAAACGACGTCCGATTTTGGCCAAACTTTACATGAAGCGCTTAAACAATATATAAGACTTGTACCGGGCGTCGGAACCAAAATACGAGCCTGATACCATAGTCTTTTATTTAATTTTAATTTCCATTTTACTTGATTGTTTCACAAAAACAATTTAACAGAAAAATTCTTTTACTCAGGTTCTAGACCTCGGATTTTGACTCCGGGCACATGCTCGAGCCCTATATTTTTCTACAGACCTTTTGGGACTGTTCAATCTCGGGTCCGGGTTCGTTTACAAAAAATGTTGACCAAAGTCAACTATTATCATATTAATATCAAAATTCTTCAAGTTTTTCACAGAATTCACATATTTCAACATACAAATTTTCCAGCTACGTGCCCGGACTATGCATGCAAATCGAGGTAATAGAAAATGAGGTTTTCAAGGCCTCAAAAGTACAGAACAAATAAGGAAAACAGGTAATGACCCTTTGGATTGTCACATCCCCATACCCATGTAGAGTTAGAATGGATGGATCTGGCCGTCATATAGTCATCCTAGGGAATACAACTTGTTGCTAAACAATGTGGAGTTGTCTCAGAAGGTTACCGGTATGGCCCTGCCAGGTAGGTGTCTTTTCTTTCCTTTTCGTTGCTGGATTTATATGTTGATCTTCATTCTGCATTTTGTTTCTAATTTTTACCTTTCTCTCTCTTTTGCCACACCCTGTCACGACCCCAAATATGGTCGTGATGGCGCCCAGCACATTGCTAAGCCAGCCTGACCAATCAATATCAACCACGGAGCTAGAAGCTCTCTTTACCCCATTTAAGCATATTAATTCACGAAATAACAGCGATACATATAACGAAAACGGGGAACCAAGTCCCATAATACATCAACTCCCATAGACCAAGGGTCAAGAGTCATGAGCCTCTACTGGACATGAGTGTATTAAGGTTTACAAGATACCAAGTGCGGAAAGAAAAGTCAATACAAAACCAAGAGACAGTAAGAAGGAATATCGGTCCTGCGGACTCTGCAGCTACCTCGTATATCCCACAGACGTCGCCTCGCACAGCTACTGGATCACTGCTGAGAGGTACCTGGATCTGCACACAAGGTGCAGGGAGTAAAATGAGTACTGCCAGACTCAGTGGAAATAAACAAGGGTAAGACAGCGCAGATAAGAAATCCGCATTAAAGCACTAAGTAAAGCTGTAATCAATTACCCTATCACAGAATCAATATCGATTGTACATGCACCAACAAGTACCAGCAAAACAGTATAACAGCTAGCAGATGTAGCTAAATGCAATGCAATGCATGATATGACCGCTACGGCGCGTAGCCCGATCCAATTTGGGTACCCGTGCTCACTGTGGGGGTTCAGACCCGGAGGGGCTCCTACAGCCCAAGCACAATATCACTGCAGCGTGCAGTCCGATCCAACATATATACTGCTGCGGCACGCAGCCCGATCCACTACCAGTCAGCTAATATGCAAATACAGCCTCGCAGGCTCAAAAGTAGTTTTGAAAACCTTTTTATCATTTTTCAGTTGGAAAAACAGTAATACCAAGTTCCAGAGATTGGAAATAGCATGATAACAGAAATAGCTACGGACTGGTAGTAACTAACATGTCAATATGATAAGACAATGATAACGATCCTCGCGGGATCCAATAACTGGCTCACGGCCCACAAGTATACTCAACCGCCCAAGAAGGGGTTCCTCGGCTCAAGAGTGGCCAATATCTCAATATATAGTATGCAACCATCCGAGAAGGAGGTTCGACGGCTCAAGAATAGCCTAATATCATAATACAATATCAACAAGTCGGACTAAGCCATAGTCCCCAATCACAATCGACCCCGCACTCACAAGAGAGTACGTGTCTCGCCGCTATACAGCGTCACAAAGTGGTATACCGGGGTTTCGAACCCGCTGGTCATCACCCGCATCTATTACTCACCTCAATACGGCGCGACGACTACTCCGCAATGCCCTTGCCACGAGAATCAAGCTCCGCACGCGTAGAATCTGATCAAATACAGTAGAAACACAACAAATTAGTCCAATGGGACGACACCCAATCAAAACAACTCAATTTACATCAAAATTCCCAAAGTTGTCAAAACCCGACTTTCGGTACGCTTCTCGAAAAATCACGAAAGTCACATATTCGGAACCCTCATCTCAATACGAGTCTAAGCATATCAATTTTACCAAATTCGGACTCCATTTGCCCAATCAAAACCTTGATTTTCTAAAGTTCAAGCCTAGGGCTAAATCTTCCATGAATTACCCCAAATTCCTCCATTTTCATGATATAATTGCATAATATTACCAATACTAATCATAGTTTAAGTCCATAGTTGATTACCTGATGATTTCCCTTGAGTTTCTCTTCAAAATCGCCCAAATCGCCTCCTTAAGCCGAGACCCAAATGTGTGAAATGTTTCTGAAATTTTCTAACTTCGATACAATTAACTCACTGCGATTTTCGCTTCTGCGGATAGAATTCCGCTCCTGCGAGTCCGTTCTGCGACCAATTGGTCGCTTCTGCGAACCCAGGCCTATTTGGCCATTTCCGCTCCTGCGATACATGGACCGCTCCTGCGGGTCCGCTTCTGCGGAAATTCTTCCGCCCCTGCGGTCCTTTCCGCCTCTGCGATCAAGAGTCCGCTTCTGCGGACTCGCCTATGCGATCGTCCTTCCGCTTCTGCGGACTTCCCATCTCTTGGCAAATCCCGCTTCTGCGGTCTCCTCTACGCTCCTGCGACGCCGCTTCGGCGGAAAGATTTCCGCTTCTGCGAAGCCAAGCGCTCCTGTGCCCCCTCGTCCGCTCCTGCGCCCCTATTTCCGCAGGAGCGAAAACAACAGAACCAGAGTCAAAACCTGCAATTTTCCACATTTTCTCTCGTTTAACCATCCGAAAACACCCCGAGGCCCCCGGGACCTCATCCAAACACACCAACACATCTTAAAACCTTATTCGAACTTGCTCAAATCCTCAAAACACGTCTAACAACATCAAAACCCATAATTCGCATCGAATTCAAGCCTAAATTCCTTAAAACATTCCGAATTACACAATCAATCAAAAACCCGACTAAACAACGTCCGAATGACCTGAAATTTTGCAGGCACATCCAAAATCACCTAACGGAGCTACTGCAGCTATCAGAATTCTATTCCGACCCCCGGATCAAAATCTCACCTACCGTTCGGATTTCGCCAAAATTCAACCTTAGCCAATTCAAGCCTATTTCTACACCGGGCCTCCAAATTAAATTCCGATCGTTCCCCTAAGTCACAAATCACCTCCCGGAACTAACCGAATCATCAGAATCCGATTCCGAGCCCTCTAACCAAGTAGTCAACTCCGGGTTGACTTTCCTTATTCAAGTTTCCTTCACAAAGGCTATATGCCTCATTTCCAATCCAAATCACTCCTAACTCACCCGATAGACTTTAACACTGATATAAAATCATAAAACATGCATTTATAACATAATAGGGTGGTAATTCTCATGACGACGGGCCGGGTCGTCACATTCTCCCCCTCTTAAGCAAACGCTCGTCCTCGAGCGGGTCAAGAAACATACCTGAAGTCTCAAACAAGTGAGGATATCTTGCTCCGCATCTCCCGCTCGATCTCCCAAGTGGCCTCCTCCACGGGTCGACCTCTCCACTGAACCTTAACTGATGCAATCTCCTTGGACCTCAATTTTCTCACCTGACGACCCAAAATAGCAATAGGCTCCACATCATAGGATAGATCACCATCAAGCTGAATGGTACTGAAGTCTAAAACATGAGACGGATCTCCAATGTACTTCCGGAGCATAGATACATGGAATACTGGATGAACGCTAGATAAGCTGGGCGGCAAGGCCAACTCGTATGCCACCCCTCCAACCCTCCTGAGTATCTCAAAAGGACCAATGTACCTAGGACTCAACTTTCCTTTCTTCCCAAACCTCATGACACCCTTCATAGGTGAAACCTTCAACAATACTCTGTCACCGACCATGAAAGACAACTCTCGAACTCTACGGTCCGCATAACTCTTCTGACGAGACTGTGCTGTACGAAGCCTCTCCTGGATCAACTTTGCTCTATCCAGAGCATCCTGGACTAACTCAGTCCCTATCAATCTAACCTCACGAGGCTCAAACCATCCCACGGGGGATCTACACCGCCTGCCATACAATGCCTCATACGGGGCCATCTGAATACTCGACTGATAACTGTTGTTGTAGGCAAACTCAGCAAGTGGTAGGAACTCGTCCCACGAACCAACAAAGTCAATCACACATGCTCGCAACATATCCTCCAGAATCTGAATAGTACGCTCAGACTGCCCATCTGTCTGGGGGTGAAATGCAGTACTCAACTCAACCCGCGTACCCATCTCTCGCTGAAATGCTCTCCGAAACAGAGAAGTGAACTGAGTACCCCTGTCGGATATGATAGACACTGGAACTCCATGCAATCGAACAATCTCTCGAATAAAGATCGCTGCCAACCGCTCCGATGAGTAGGTAGTACTAACTGGAATGAAGTGAGCTGACTTGGTCAGTCTATCCACAATCACCCATACAGAATCAAACTTCCTCGCCGTCCGAGGGAGTCCAATAACAAAGTCCATAGTGATCCTCTCCCATTTCCACTCAGGAATATCAATGCGCTGAAATACACCACCGGGCCTCTGATGCTCGTACTTAACCTGCTGACAGTTGAGGCACCGTGATGCATGTCTGACAATGTCCATTTTCATCTTTCTCCACCAATAGCGTTGTTTCAAATCTTGATACATCTTCGCGGCTCCTGGATGGATAGAATACCACGAGCTATGGGCCTCTTCCAGAATCAACTCACGAAGGCCATCAACATTGGGCACACATATCCGGCCCTGCATCCTCAATACGCCGTCACTATCAATGGTGACGTCTCTAGCATCATCATGCTGAACTCTGTCCCTAAGGACGACCAAATGTGGATCATCATACTGGCGCTCACGAATACGATCATATAGAGATGACCGAGATACAACACAAGCCAATACCCGGCTGGGCTCCGAAATATCTAACCTCACTAGCCGATTGGCTAGCACCTGAACATCATAAGCAAATGGCCTCTCCTCGACTGGAATATATGCCAAGCTCCCCATACTGACCGCCTTCCAGCTCAAAGCATCGGCCACCACATTGGCCTTTCCCAGATGATATAAAATAGTGATGTCATAATCCTTAAGCAACTCAAGCCATCTCCGCTGTCTCAAATTAAGGTCTTTCTGTTTGAACAAGTGCTGGAGACTACGATGGTCAGTATACACCTCACAAGACACACCGTACAAATAGTGCCTCCAAATCTTCAATGCATGAACAATGGCGGCTAGCTCCAAGTCATGAACAGGATAGTTCTTCTCATGTGGCTTCAACTGCCGAGAAGCATAAGCAATCACCTTACCTTCCCTGCATCAACACACAACCTATCCCCACTCTCGAGGCATCACAATAAACGGTATATGAACCTGAAGTTGATGGCAATACTAACACTGGAGCTGTGGTCAAAGCTATCTTGAGCTTCTGAAAGCTCTCCTCGCACTCATCCGACCACACGAATGGTGCACCCTTCTGGGTCAATTTAGTCAATGAAGAAGCAATGGGTGAAAATCCCTGAACATACCGGCGATAATATCCCGCCAAACCAAGAAAACTCCTGATCTCTGTAGCTGAGGTCGGTCTAGGCCAACTCTGCACCGCCTCTATCTTTTTCTGATCAACCTGAATACCATCACGAGACACCACATGTCCCAGAAATGCTACGGACTCGATCCAAAACTCGCACTTGGAGAATTTAGCATATAGCTTCTCCTCTCTCAATCTCTCCAACACAATACTCAAATGCTGAGCATGCTCCTCCTGACTACGGGAGTAGACTAGAATGTCATCAATGAACACAATCACAAATGAATCCAAATAAGGCCTGAACACACTGTTCATCAGATGCATAAATGCTGCTGGGGCGTTGGTCAGCCCAAAAGACATCACAAGAAACTCATAATGACAATATCGGGTCCTGAATGCAGTCTTCATAATATCCGAGTCCCTGATCTTCAGCTGATGATAGCCTGAACGAAGATCGATCTTAGAAAACACCCTCGCACCCTGTAACTGATCAAACAAATCATCTAGGTGCGGTAGAGGGTAATTGTTCTTCACTGTCACTTTGTTTAATTGCCTATAATCAATACACATTTGCATGGAACCATCTTTCTTTTTAACAAATAATACCGGCGCACCCCATGGGGACACACTAGGGCGGATGAAACCCTTATCCAGAAGTTCTTGAAGTTGCTCTTTCAGTTCTTTCAACTCGGCTGGTGCCATCCGATAAGGAGGAATGGATATGGGCTGAGTGCCCGGCACCAAGTCAATGCCAAAATCAATATCCCTGTCCGGCGGCATGCCGGGCAGGTCTGAGGGGAATACATATGGAAAGTCCCTCACAACAGGTACAGAATCAATGCTAGGAGATTCAGCTCCCACATCTCTCACAAAAGCTAAGTACGATAAACACCCTTTTTCAACCATCTTCCGAGCCTTTAAGAACGAAATAACACGGCTAGGGACGAAATCGGTCGAACCCCGCCACTCAATCTGAGAAATACCAGGAATGGCCAACGTAACTGTCTTAGCATGACAGTCCAATATAGCATGGTACGGAGACAACCAGTCCATACCCAATATAATATCAAAGTCCACCATTCCCAACAATAACAAATCTGCCTGGGTCTCCAGACCCCCAATAGATATAACACAGGATCTATAGACATGATCCACAACAATCGTATCACCCACGGGGGTGGATACATGAACATGTAAATCAAGACCACTACGAGTCGCACCCAAGTGATGTGCAAAATAAGAGGACACGTAAGAATATATGGACCTTGGATCAAATAGAACAGAGGCATCTCTGTGACAGACAGAAATGATACCTGTAATCACTGCATCGGAGGCAACTGCGTCACGCCTGTCAGGAAGTGCATAGAACCGTGCCTGGCCTCCACCAGATCTCTCCTCGCCTCTAGGGCGACCACGAGAAGACTGACCTCTACCTCTACTAGACTGAGATGGTGCTGAAGATGAAGGCTGATCCCTCTGCTGAGTCCTGTCCCTACGGAGTCGAGGGCACTGTCTCCTCATGTGGCCAAACTTACCACACTCATAACATGCACCTGGTGCTGGAGAAGGGGACTGAAGGGAACCCCTCGCCGCAGAAGAACCCTGGGCTGATGAAGTAGGTGCTGCACCCTGGGCTGGAAGGGCACTAAGCGATGACTGACCCTGCTGAAACCCCTGTCGATCACGACCATAAGAACCTCCGCTCTGCCCTGGGCGGCCTGAATGAGAAGGTCTAGATGAGCGACCTCTGCTCTGCCTGGGAATGCCCTCTAGATGGAGCACCACTGAAACTGCCAGAACCACGAGGCCTCTTGGCCTCCCGCTCCTCTCTCTCTCGGCGACGATCCGCCCAATAGAGTGTGCCATATCAACAACCTGCTCAAATGATGGTGACAAAACTCTCTCTCTGGTCATAAGAAAGCGGATAGAGTAGTTGAGGCCATCAATGAACCTCCTGATACTCTCCCTATCATTTGGGATCATCCATGTGGCATGCCTAGCCAACTGAGTGAATCTAAGCTCATACTGAGTCACAGACATGTCGCCCTGAATCAACCACTCGAACCGGCGACGTAGCTCCTCGCGACGAGACCGAGGTACATATTTCTCTAGAAAGAGAGTAGAGAACTGCTGCCATGTGAGAGGTGCTGCTCCTGCAGGCCTACGCCTCTCAAACTCTTCCCACCAATCAAATGCGGGACCAGTGAACTGAAAAGTAGTAAATGAAACTCCGCTGGACTCAAGAATACCAGCCGTCCGTAACATCCTCTGACACTTGTCCAAGAAACCCTGGGCATCCTCGCCCTCAACGCCACTGAAATGGGGTGGCTGAAGTCTACCAAATCTCTCAAGACGACGCTGCTCGTCATCGGGCATGGAGCTGGAGCTGGTGCAGTTGGAGGAATAACCGGTGCAACCACATGAGCGGGGACCGCCTCTGGCGTCTGAAGTCCCTGAACAACCGGGTCAGGTGTGCGAGCTGCAGGGGTCTGCTAACCACCCCCTGTCTGAGATGTCGCTGCAGTGGCAGTAGCTGAGACTACCTGAGCCAAACCGGAACACACCGATAATATATGAGCAAGAGTCTCCTGAAGACCAGGAATAGCAATAGATACAGTCTGGCCCTGAACTGGGGCTGCTGGAGCATCAACCACTGGGGGCTGCTCCTGAACTGGTACAACGGGCGGGTCAGCTGGCACTGCCTCAGCTGCCCTACCGCTACCTCTAGCACGACCGCGCCCACGGCCTCTAACAGGTGGCAATGGAGGTCATCCACCTCGTCCCGATGCTCGCGTTCTCGCCATCTGCGAGAGAATAGAATATAGAAGTTCAGTTCTAAGAACAACAAGATCGCACGACAGAGTTCAAGAAAAGTGAAGTGTTTCCTAAAGATTCGCAGCCTCCCGAGGATAAGTACAGGCGTCCCCGTACCGATCCACAAGACTCTACTAACCGGCTCGAGACTCGTGAGTCCTAGTAAACCTAGGCTCTGATACCAACTTGTAACGACGCCAAAACCCAATTGTGATGGTGCCCAGCACATTGCTAAGCCAGCCTGACCAATCAATATCAACAACGGAGCTAGAAGCTCTCTTTAGCCCATTTAAGCATATTAATTCACAAAATAACAGCGATACATATAACGAAAACGGGGAACCAAGTCCCATAATACATCAACTCCCATAGACCAAGGGTCAAGAGTCATGAGCCTCTACTGGACATGAGTGTATAAAGGTTTACAAGATACCAAGTGCGGAAAGAAAAGTCAATACAAAACCAAGAGACAGTAAGAAGGAATATCGGGTCCTGCGGACTCTGCAGCTACCTCGTATATCCCACAGACGTCGCCTCGCACAGCTACTGGATCACTGCTGAGAGGTACCTGGATCTGCACACAAGGTGCAGGGAGTAAAATGAGTACTGCTAGACTCAGTAGTAATAAACAGGGGTAAGACAGCGTAGATAAGAAATCCATAATAAAGCACTATTTAAAGCTGTAATCAAATACCCTGTAACAGAACCAATATCAACTGTACCTGTACCAACAAGTACCAGCAAAACAGTATAACAGCTAGCAGATGTAGCTAAATGCAATGCAATGCATGATATGACCGCTACGGCGCGTAGCCGATCCAATTTGGGTACCTGTGCTCACTGTGGGGGTTCAGACTCCGGAAGGGCTCCTTCAGCCCAAGCACAATATCACTGCGGCGTGCAGTCCGATCCGATATATGTACTGCTGCGGCGCGCAGCCCGATCCACTACCAGTCAGCTAATATGCAAATACAGCCTTGCAGGCTCAAAAGTAGTTTTGAAAACCTTTTTATCATTTTTCAGTTGGAAAACAGTAATACCAAGTTCCAGAGATTGGAAATAGCATGATAACAGAAATAGCTACGGATTGGTAGTAACTAGCATGTCAATATGATAAGACAATGATAACGATCCTCGCGGGATCCAATAACTGGCTCACGGCCCACAAGTATACTCAACCGCCCAAGAAGGGGGTTCCTCGGCTCAAGAGTGGCCAATATCTCAATATATAGTATGCAACCATCCGAGAAGGAGGTTCGACGGCTCAAGAATAGCCAATATCATAATACAGTATCAACAAGTCGGACTAAGCCATAGTCCCCAATCACAATCGACCCCGCACTCGCAAGAGAGTACGTGTCTCGCCGCTATACAGCGTCACAAAGTGGTATACCGGGGTTTCGAACCCGCTGGTCATCACCCACATCTATTACTCACCTCAATACGGCGCGACGACTACTCCACAATGCCCTTGCCATGAGAAGCAAGCTCCGCACGCGTAGAATCTGATCAAATACAGTAGAAACACAACAAATTAGGCCAATGGGACGACACCCAATCAAAACAACTCAATTTACATCAAAATTCCCAAAGTTGTCAAAACCCGACTTTCGGTACGCTTATTGAAAAATCACGAAAGTCACATATTCGGAACCCTCATCTCAATACGAGTCTAAGCATATCAATTTTACCAAATTCGGACTCCATTTGCCCATTCAAAACCTTGATTTTCTGAAGTTCAAGCCTAGGGCTAAATCTTCCATGAATTACCCCAAATTCCTCCATTTTCATGATATAATTGCTTAATATTACCAATACTAATCATAGTTTAATTCCATAGTTGATTACCTGATGATTTCCCTTGAGTTTCTCTTCAAAATCGCCCAAATCGCCTCTAAAGCCGAGACCCAAATGTGTGAAATGTTTCTGAAATTTTCTAACTTCTGATACAATTAATTCACTGCGATTTTCGCTTCTGCGGACCATTTTCCACCCCTACGGAACCGCTTCTGCGACCAATTGGTCGCTTCTGCGAACCCAGGCCTATTTGGCCATTTCCGCTCCTGCGATACACGGACCGCTCCTACGGGTCCGCTTCTGCGGAAATTCTTCCGCCCCTGCGGTCCTTTCCGCCTCTGCGATCAAGAGTCCGCTTCTGCGGACTCGCCTATGCGATCGTCCTTCCGCTTGTGCGGACTTCTCATCTCTTGGCAAATCCCGCTTCTGCGGTCTCCTCTACGCTCTTGCGACGCTGCTTCAGCGGAAAGATTTCCGCTTCTGCGAAGCCAAGCGCTCCTGCGCCCCCTCGTCCGCTCCTGCGGACTCGCTCCTGCGCCCCCATTTCCGCATGAGCGAAAACAACAGAACTACAGTGAAAACCTGCAATTTTCCACATTTTCTCCCGTTTAACCATCCGAAAACACCCCGAGGCCCCGGGGACCTCATCCAAACACACCAACACATCTTAAAACCTTATTCAAACTTGCTCAAATCCTCAAAACACGTCTAACAACATCAAAACCCATAATTCGCATCGAATTCAAGCCTAAATTCCTTAAAACATTCCGAATTACACAATCAATCAAAAACCCGACTAAATAACGTCCGAATGACCTGAAATTTTGCAGGCACATCCAAAATCACCTAACGGAGCTACTGCAACTGTCGGAATTCCATTCCGACCCCCGGATCAAAATCTCACCTACCGTTCGGATTTCGCCAAAATTCAACCTTAGCCAATTCAAGCCTATTTCTACACCGGGCCTCCAAATTAAATTCCGATCATTCCCCTAAGTCACAAATCACCTCCCGGAACTAACCGAATCATCAGAATCCGATTACGAGCCCTCTAACCAAGTAGTCAACTCCAGGTTGACTTTCCTTATTCAAGTTTCCTTCACAAAGGCTATATGCCTCATTTCCAATCCAAATCACCCCTAACTCACCCGATAGACTTTAACACTGATATAAAATCATAAAACATGCATTTACAACATAACGAGGTGGTAATTCTCGTGACGACGGGCCGGGTCGTCACACACCCTCATCAAGGAGGTCGAGAGAAAGCACCGAGAGAGGAGGAGGATAGGCTTTTATGAGTAGATGTCGTCCAAATATCAGCAGTACCGTGCGAATCATCGGACCATGGTTGACATTTATCATTAGGACCCTGAGTCCCAGGTGTTATGTGAAGGGATTAAGTAGTGGTAAAACCAGTTGGAGCGCATGGTTGAAGAGCTGACGGCAAGGGATAAGGAGTTGTGAGGGTTTTTGCCCATATTAGTGATCTTGGAGGCCTCTCTTAAGGGGAAGGAGGATGAGCTTGAGTTGATCAAGGGGTTAATGGATAAGAATGCCAATTCGCATGAGAAGGTAGCCAACTTGACCGCTGAGTTGAGTGCTAAGGCAACGAATATTGAAGGGCTTAGGGGTGAGCAGAACGTCAGTTCTGATAAGATGGCGGCAACTATTTTTGAATTGGTATCTTTGGAAGACGCCCTCTGTATTTCTAGGTCGGAGTTGGTTGGGGAGATAAAGGCCTCTAACCATAAAGTTGCGGGGCTTGAAGGGAGCATTAAAGCACTGGAAGCGGAGCTATTTGCACTGAATGGGAAGGTGGCCTCGTTGAGGGCAGAGGATGCAAACCGATGTACCCAGCCTTCTAAGTCCCGTGCCTCGACCGATGCGGGTTTACCTCACCACTTATTAGTTATGGGTCCATGTTGAGGCTCCGCTAGATGTGTACATGGCTTTTCATACCGAGGGAAGGGTTACTGAAGTGGAGCTTCATGCCGTGCATATCACAGCTCATATGGCTCGTGAGGCTTGTGGGTACGACCCTCATACATCTGACAGGGCTGACATAAATTTTGATGACCGAACCATCTTGCCTCAGACTCGTGGTATGAAGATGTTTATCCTCGTATGGATGATGTGTAGTCTTTGCTTGTTTTTTATTTTATTTTGGGATTGTTGTAGATGGCGTACTTGAGTCCTTTTGTGAATATTGTAAATAATATTTTGGTTCAATGTAAAAATATATTTTGTCAATTTGTTCTTCTTTGTAATGCTTATGATAATGGGGTTACTTGTTAATGGCAAAGGCCATTGGGATTTTGCTTTGAGATTGTTGAAGTAGGATCCCATTGTAGTTCGAATGAGATCAAAGTCATTTTGTCATTGATGTCCTTGGCCATTAGGAAATTACTTCGAAGTGCCGTCGAAGTTAGATTTTGTCTACTTGTCACGACCCAAACCTCGGTCTAAATCCTCAATATTTCTACAATTTTCATGCTCAAATCCATACATAATTGATGTACTTAACTCAAAATAGGTGGGGATAACTTACCTTCACATTGATGATGAAAATCCCCTCTTGAAGCTCTCCAAAATCAACCTGACAATACACCCGCAACTCGACAAAACGTCACAACGCATATCAACAACATAATTCTCAATACTACACGAATTATATTTTCAAAATTAGTACATGAGCGTGCGATTCCTCTACCTTCCCGTGATTTTGTGGTCGACGGCCTTGGCCACGGGATGTTGCTTGAACTATCGTCGAAGTGAGATCCCGTCGTAGTTCGAATGGGGTCGAAGTCATTTTTTCCTCGATGGCCTTGGCCATTAGTAGGTCGCTTCAAATTGTCGTCGAATTGACATTTCATCGTAGTTTGAATGAGGTCAAACTTATTTTTTCATCAACTGCCTTGGCCATTGGGATGTTGCTTCGAACTATCGTCGAAGTGAGATCCCTTCGTAGTTCGAATGAGGATGAAATCATTTTTTGTCGATGGCCTTGGCCATTGGGATATTGATTCCAACTGTGTCAAAGTGAGATTATATCGTAGTTCGAATGAGGTCGAACTCCTTTTTTTGTTGATGGCCTTGGCCATTGGGATATTACTTCGAATTGTCCGACGTGAGATCCTATAGTAGTTCAAATGAGGTCGAACTCAATTTGTCGTCGATGTGCTTGGCCATGGGGATGTTGCTTCAAGCTGTCGTCGAACTGAGATCCCGCCGTAGTTCGAACGAGGTCGAACTCATTTTTTCATCGATGGCCTTGGCCTTTTTTGGAAGATCGGATCGTGTTCCCGTAGGCAGATGTCACATGTCGACTAATACAAATTTGGTTCTACACATACAATGGAGATTTGATTCAGCACATACAATGGAGATTTGGTTATGTACATATAATGGAGATTTGTAGTCCCTTCATTACTATGCTCCGAATATTATATCGATGGTTTGAGGTAATGAACAGCTCGTAGATCCTTGAGGCATCTCCTTGCGGCCTCGTTAAAAACCTCCCTGGAATATCTCGATTATGACAAAATCCGGGTAAGGAGAAAAGAGTATGACTTAGGTGACCCCTTCTTTTAGAAGTGGAAGTATTTGAGGTGGGAGACATTCCAATTGTTTTGGAGTGTCTTTCCCTCTATTGTTTCTAAGTGGAATGCTCATTTGTTTGTTGCAGCTATGATTTTGTAGGGTCCGTCCTAGTTTGTCCCAATTTTTCCCTTATTAGGGTCTTTTGATGCTTGTGATTTAGCTTTGAGGATGTAGTCTCCTACTTTGAGCGGTCACACCTTGGCTCTCTTGTTGTAGTATCTTCTTGCTTGCTTCTTTTGGGCTACCATTCTTATGTGGGCCATGTCTCTCCTTTCTTTGACTTCATCCAGATCCTATAGCCTACTTTCATTTTTGCTTGGTACGCTCTCGTTGGAGTATCTTAAATTGGGTTCCCTGACCTCGACGGGTATAACCGCGTCAGTCTCGTAGACCAGTAAATATGGCATTTCTCCTGTACTGGTTTTTGGCATAGTGCGATATGCCCATAACACCTCTGGTAGCAGTTCAAGCCATAGCCATTTGACATCCTCAAGCTTCTTTTTCAATATATTCACTATTACATTATTGGAGTATTCAGCTTGACCATTAGCCGCAGGGTGATACAGCATGGAGAGTTCATTTGATGTGCCATTTTTCAAAAAACTCGATCGTTCTCTTTCCGATTAACTGAGGTCTATTGCCGTAGAAAATTTTTTTGGGGATGGCGAAATGACATATGATGTTTTTCCATATGAATGTGATGACCTCCTAATCGCGTATCTGAGTGCAGGCACCTACTTCTACCCACTTAGAAAAGTAGTCAGTTAGAACCAAAAGGAAGCATACCTTACCTCATCCTGCTGGGAGGGGACCGACTATGTCCATCCCCCACTTTATGAATGTCCATGGTGAAGTGACGCAGTGAAGGAGTTCCCCTGCTCGATGTATCATAGGGGCGTATTTTTGACATTATTCATATCTCCAGACATAATAGGTGGCTTCTTTTTTTTTATGTTGGGCTAGTACTACCCGGCGCGGATGAGTTATCGGACGAGGGTACGGTTTCCCATGGGGGAACCGCAGTCCCCTTCGTGTACTTCTTCCAGTACTCGCCTTGTTTGATGTGGCCTAAGACATTGGCTAGGGGCCGCCGAATGTTCTTTTAGTGAGATCTTCGTTTACTAGGATGTATCAGACTACCTGCACCCAGAGTTTTTTGGATTCTTTTTATCTTGCGGGAGCATTCCTTCCTGCAAATTGGCTACGAAGCAGTTACACCAGTCCCAAGTTAATTTTTATAGAATGTACCTCGGCATGTTCTATTACGGAATGAATGAGGGTGACCACGTTCTCCTTGTTGATATTCTTGGCGGCCGCAACTAGTTCAGCGAGGCCATCTGCTTTGATATTCTATGCCCGGGCTATCTGGTCGAAGTGGCACTCATCGAATTCTGGGAGTAGTTTGTGGATTTCAGACTGGCATCTTTATAGTCTGCTCTCTGATTTGGAAAGTCTCGGTGACTTGGTTCACCATATTGAGAGGCACAGTGGAGGACGAGTCATCGAGCGCCATATTTGAGGGCAAACTTTAAACCTGCATTCATAACTTCATACTTAGCTTCGTTGTTAGTCATCCTAGGACATTATATGGACTCATGAATTACTTCACTTGTAGGGACCTCGAGGTCGAGTCCCAATCCCGATCCTGAGCCATTAGAGGCACCGTCGATGTAGAGGACCCAAAGGTCAGTATGTGTGGAAGCACGGAGTGCTTCCTATTCTGCCCCGAGAAGTACTTCGGTGCTGAAGTCAGTACGAAGTTGGCAAGCACCTGCGACTTAATGGCAGTTCGTGGTTGGTACGTTATGTCATGCTTGCTTAATTCAATAGCCCACTTGGCTAGTCTACTCGATAGTTTGCGTTTCTGTTGGATACATCTAGGAGGAAGATTGTCACCACTTTTATAGGATGATATTGAAAGTACGGTCTATGCTTCCGTGAAGCTACGACCAATTCCAGAGCTAGTTTTTCTAGGTGAGGGTACCTTGTTTCGGTATCGATTAATGTTTTGCTGATACAGTAAAGCGGAGATTGAATACATTTTATTTCACGGCCCATGGCTGCGCTTACCGCAACTTCAAAAATTGCTGGATACACAAGTAGACATTCATGGGGTTCTCTTTGACGAGTAATGGTGGCGATGACAGATATGTCTTCAATTTTCTCAAGGCGTCAACGAGTTCTTTGTTCCATTGTAGCCCATGGTCTTTCTTTAGCACAATGAAGAATTTGTGGCACATATCTGATGATCATGAGATTAACCTTGATAGGGCAACTATTCGCCCTGTTAATTTTTACACCTGTTTTTTTCCCGTCAGTATCTCCGGTATTGTATCGATGGCCTTGATTTGATCCGGGTTGACCACGATTCCTCTTTGTGAAACTAGGAAATCGAGGAACTTTTCTAACGTTAAGCCGAAGGCGCACTTTTTGTGATTTAATTTCATCATGTACTGCTTTAATATCTCGAAGGTTTCCTTCAAGTGACCAATGTGATCCTCTTTATTTGTCGACTTCACCAACATGTCATCGATGTAAACCTTCATTATTTTACCGAATTGTTCTTTGAATATTTTGGTGACTAATCTTTAGTACGTGGCACCTACATTTTTAAGCGCGAACGACATCACCTTATAGTAGTATGTTCCTCGATGGGTGATGAAAGTGGTATTTTCTTGATCTTCTTTAGCCATTAGAATTTGGTTATAATCGGAGTAGGCGTCAAGGAAGCTCAGCAATTCATGCCCTGTTGTTGTATCGATAAATTGGTCGATGCAGGGTAGTAGGAAAGAGTCTTTTGGGCATGATTTGTTTAGATCGGTGAAGTCGACACACATTTGCCATTTCCCATTCTTCCTTTTGACCATGACCACATTGCCGTCCCAGTAGGGGTATTTTGTTTCTCTTATGGAATCGTTGGCGACAAACTTGTCAACCTTCTCTTTGACTGCCTCATTGACCTCAGTTTTAAACTTCCTCCTCATTTGTCGTATCGGCTGATAAAGTGGATTAATGTTCAGCCTGTGCGTTCTGATATCCTTTGGGATTCCTAGCATATCTGAGTGGGAAAAAGCAAATAAAACGGCGTTTTTAGTAAAAAAACTCACGATACTTACCTGGATCCGAGAGGTTGTATCAAACATAAGCCTTTTGGCGTTATAGGTGGAATCCAATTGGACGGGATCGAGATCTTCTATGGTCATCTTGCAAGCTTCTATGGTGTTCGGGTCTTTGATTGCCTCTACTTGCGCATCGGGTGCAGTTCCCAATGTCGTAGATTGTTATGCTTCTGGACTTGCCCCTTTTAGTTGTTTGGTGTGTGTGCAATATTGGGTGATCCGGTAGCATTCTTGGCCATTATGTGACTCGCCTTGGATGTTTAATGTCCCATATGGGGTGGAAAATTTGATTACTTGGTAGAAGCTTGAAGGGACGGCTTGCATGGCATGTATCTATGGTTGTCCTATGATGGCCATTGTAGGTTGTTTCCTGGTTCATGATGTGGAATGTCGACTCCAGGGTAACTCCTCCTTCCAGGACAGGTAGCAGTATTTCCCCAGATGTCCACTCTACTGCATTATTAAAACTCGTTAGTGGTATGCAACGCGAAATTATTTTATCCTCGATCCTTATTTTCATAAGAACACATGGGTGAATAATACACGCGCCGCTTTATAACTAAAGCATCATAGTGGGAGAAAGATAAACTATCGATATCTGAGTTATCGAAGATGATACGATCTTTGAGATCGTCATACCGTTCGTGGTGACTATCCATTTGAGCTTATGTGTGGTGGTGAATTTCACATGGTTGATTACCGTGTCGTCACTTCTGATAATGATCATTTGTATGGTATGAACTGGTGATGGTGGCTTTGGAGGTCCTTCAGTTTGATCGCCCTCGAGCGAAGTTGGCTCGTCCTCTGTTGCTTAGCAGTTCTTTCAGATATCCCTGATTTAACATCATTACTACTTCCTGCCGCAGATCAATGCAGTACTCGGTCTTGTGTCCCCTTTCCTAGTGGAACTTACATAGGACGTTTGTGTCACAACCCCGATTCGGCCTCCGTGAACCATCATGACGGCACCTAGTCTCTATGACTACGTAAGCCTAACAAATGCAGAATATAAACAATAATTGCGGAAGAAATAACTAAAAAATTAGAATAATAAAAATAATTAGTGTTTAAGGTGCCGCTCGGCACTTACAATTACTACTCTCGAAGCTAACAAAATTTCCAAAAATCTCACAAATCACAAGCTATGAGATACATAAGAAGCTCTAACTCCGAAAATATTTAAAAAAGGGATAATACTGAAAGGACTATACCTATTACAGAAGATAAAAAGGGACTCATCGGTCTGCGGACGTAGCAGATATACCTCAAAGTCTCTACAGAACGCCTCCTCCCAAGGATGGTAGAACTAAGTAGAAAATACATGGATTTACACAACAAAAATGTGCAGAAGAGTAACATGACCACACCAAGGGCGCTTCCAGTAAGTATCAAGACTAACCTCGGTGGAGTAGTGACGAGGAACAGACGAGACACCTACTGGTCTAATAAATAGTGTAATGATAGGAACAACAGAACATGATATATATTTATGTAAAGACTGTACAAAGTGACCAACAATGCTACAATCAAAATAAGGGAAAAGAACAACAAGTAACAACGAAAATATTAAGAATGATGACACATAAGAACGGCAAAAACTCATCCCAAATCCTAAAGTCACAATACAGTAAAGGGAAAACAAAATAACTCAGATCCTATGATGTGTTCACGTCAGGTCTTATCCAACAATTACCATCAATTACCGAATCTCAAACAATTACAACTCACGATTCCCAGTACTTGAAATCTAACAACCGCCATCTCGTGCCCTCATCAGCCTCACGGTCATACTAACAACTCACCTCATAACTTCCACGAGACAAAGTTCATATAGGTAAACGTACCATAATCACAACATTTGAACAAATAGAAAATGCCCTCTGGCCATCACAAATACTCACAATCAACCCCTGACATAGCCCACCTTGTTCCGCCATATTTGCAAATAATAACATAATAAGTGCCCGCCTTGTCTCACCACACGTGTATCATAATGTTCCCACCTTTTTCTGTCACATGCGCAACCCACATATAAGCATATATACATATCCCGCCTGGTTACACTGCATGTGCAATATATCAATAGTAGCAGTAGCATAGCAAAAACCTCGTTCGACCCCACAAAAACAACCGCATGGTAGAAACCTCATACATCACAGTATCAATAACCGTACGGCAGAAACCTCATGCATCAACACCCCAAGTACAACAGCAACAATAACAATATATACAAAAGCACAACAAGTGAATCAACTCAAAAATCTTTATTTGACCAGGGGACGTTAAAACTAGATCACAAGGAATAACCACAATAGAGAATGCTAAATGTAATAAGAACAACTCAATGAGGGAGAAAATAATATGAAGTAACGACCCCATAGCATGTAGTTCAACAATAGGGGAGTTAACAAGAGTCAAGTAAATTTCAAATAAGGAAATATCAACTAAACATAGAATATCTACTCTTCTTTTAATGGTTGGGCAGGTTACGAAGGATATACAACAATTTCAATTAAGACTAAATAATTACATGGGTGATAATAATGATTTCCAATAAAAACAAGCAGTTATGAAAGATAATGCAACAATAGAGGAAAGATCTTCAGTTAAGCAATAGTAAAAGGCAATTAGGCAATAAGAATGAACTGTAAAGCAGTTAATCCCAAGTAAAAGATGTAGAGGTGAAACTACAACAACAAAAACAACAACAACAACAACAACAACAACTACCCAGTATAGTCCCACAAAGTGGGGTTTGGGAAGGGTAATATGTACAAAGGCCTTACCCCTACCCGAAAGGGCAGAGAGGCTATTTCTAATAGATCTTCGGCTTAGGAGAAAGAGAAGAAAAAGAGGAGGAAAAAAATAAAACATTAGTTACTCCAGCATAAATCGCATAAATAATTAGCTAAACATAAAACCATAAAGTACAAGGCATGCAATAATACCTACTAGTAACTACCATAAGGGGGAACGATACAATACGCAAGACATCTATGGAGGGCCCTACCAAACCACACCTAGCCCCGGGAATAAAGTACGAAAGTTCGAGAAGCTCTATCCTACAACCCTAATACTAGACCTCCAAACTTTCTTATCAAGGGCCATGTCCTCGGAATCCGCAATTTTGCCAAGTCCTACCTAATCACCTCTCCCCAATACTTCTTAGGCCTCCCTCTGCCTTGCCTCGTACCAACCACCACCATCCACTCACAACTCCTCACTGGGGCATCAGGGATTCTCTTCCGCACATGCCCGAACCACCTGAGCCTCGCTTCTCGCATTTTCTAAACCACTGGGGCCGCCCTTACCTTCTCACGAATAACTTCATTTTTAATCTTATCTAACCTGGTGTGCCTGCACATCCACCTAAGCATCCTCATCTCCGCAACATTCACTCTCTGGATGTGAGAGTTCCTAACTGGCCAGCACTCCGTCCCGTATAGCATGGCAGGTCTAACCACAACTATATAAAACTTCCCCTTGAGTTTCGGTGGCACTTTCTTTTCATACAAGACTTCTGATGCAAGCCTCCATTTCATCCACCCCTCCCCTATGCGGTGATCGACATCCTCATCGATCTCTCTGTCCCTCTAGATCACCGACCCAAGATATTTGAAACTGTCCCTCTTGGGGATGACCTGAGCTCCAAGCTTCACGTCCCTACCTACTTCGCTCGACTCGAAGCTAAGCTTGCACTCCATATATTCTGTGTTAGACCTGCTTAATTTGAAACCCTTATAATCGAGAGTCTGTCTCCAAACCTCCAACATCTCATTAACACCGACCCTCGTCTCGTCTATCAAGACTATGTCACCAGTAAATAGCATACACCAAGGCACATCCACTTGGATATGGCATGTCAGTGCATTCATCACCAAGGCAAATAAGAAAGGGCTAAGCGTAGATCCTTGATGAAGCCACATAACCACTGGGAAGTGGTCTGAGTTGCCACCCACCATCCTAACCCTAGACTTTGCTCCATCGTACATGTCCTTGATCGCTCTTATGTAGGCTTCCGGCACGCTCTTCGCCTCCAGGAACCTCCATAGCACCTCCCTTGGAACTTTTTCATAAGACTTCTCCAAGTCAATAAATACCATGTGTAGCTTCTGTAGTGGAGCGGACCGGCATAAAACCGAACTGGTTCACGGATATGGACGTCATCTCCCTTACCCTTGCCTTAACCACCTGCTCCCATACTTTCGTGGTGTGGCTAAGTAATTTGATGCCCCTATAGTTGTTATAACATTGATATCCCTTTTGTTATTATACAAGGGAACAATTGTACTCCACCTCCACTCCTCTGGCATCCTCTTAGTCCTGAAGATCACATTGAACAACCTAGTAGCCGTAGAGGTGAAACTAGTAATATGAAATTCAATTATATAAAGATAAACTTCATACTTAGTGAATATAAGAACCTAAGAATCCTAAAAGGCCAAGTTTAGACAAATAAGTCTGATCACCCACTCGTCACCTCACGTACTCGGATTACAATAAATAGAGAAGACCCAAATCCCAAGCGGAAGTCGCCCACACAAGGTTAGGAAAGATACTTACCTCGAACTGGCTCATAATCAACTAGAAACCACTTTCTTGCCATGAGTACTCGACTCCAAATGGCCCAAATCTATTCAATTCAATTTCATAATGTAAATAACTCTTCAAGTAATTTATTCTACAATTACATTCTAAGCTAATACGCAAAATAATATAAAATGACCAAAATACCCCACGGGCTCACATCTCAGAATCGGGTGACATTTATATTTTAAGAATCCTCACACTCACACGAGTGCATCCATACAAAAATTATCTAAATCCAATTTCATTTGGTCACTCAAACCATGATTTTTCATTTTAGAATTTTTTTTCTTCAGAAACCATCTCCTTCCTTAACCCAAAATACAATTTAAATGATAAAAATAAGGACAAATTCAGGGATTATATTTAATTCTAGTTAAAGAACATTTACCCAATCGAATTACATGAAGTCCCACAAAAAATTGCCAAGAACCGAGCTCTAGAAGTCAAAATGTGATAAAAATGGTGAAACCCTTGATTTGAAAAACTTATATTCTGTCCATATAATTAAAGCATCGCGAATGCGGAGGAAGTTTCGTGTTCGCAAAGAAGAAAAATGAAGGCTCCCTATATTACACATCGTGAATGCGACAGTGCGTTCGCGAACGCAAAGAAGGAAAATTGAACGCCCTAAGGACTGCTCTTCGCAAACGTGTGAACTTGTACGTTAACATGAATGGTAGGATGGCATAACTACACAAACGTGATGGATGGATGTGAACGCGCTGAAGCAAGAGACAGAGCTTCGCGAAAGCAAAGAAGGAATTACAGCTAGTCATCAACAAAGCTTCACGAATGCGAAGGTGTGTTCATGAACGCAAAAGAGGATACTAGAAGCAGATACAACAGTACATAAACAAAGGAAAATGACCCGTAGAGCATCCGAGACAAACTGCTTGATGTATCATAAGGGCATATTTTTGACATTATTCACATCTCCTAACATAATCGGTGGCTTCTTTCTTTTTATGTTGGGCTAGTAATACCCGGCGCAGATGAGGCATCGGATGAGGGCGCGGTTTCCCATCGGGGCACCGCAGTCCCCTTCGTGTACTTCTGCCAGTACTAGCCTTCTTTGATGTGGCCTAAGACATTGGCTAGGGGGCCGCCGAATGTTCTTTTGTAGAGATCTTCATTTACTAGGCTGTATCGGACTACCCGCACCCAGATTTTTTTGGACTCTTTTTTATCTTGCGAGAGCATTCCTTCCTACAAATTGGCTATGAAGTAGTTACACCAGTCCCAAGTTAATTTTATAGAATGTACCTCGGCATGTTCTATTACAGAATGAATGAGGGTGACCACGTTCTCGTTGTTGATATTCTTGGCGGCCACAGCTAGTTCATCGAGGCCATCTTCTTTGATATTCTGTGCCCAGGGTTCTGGTCGAAGAGGCACACATCGAATTCTAGGAGTAGTTTGTGGATTTTAGACTGGCATCTTTATAGTCTGCTCTCTGATTTGGAAAGTCTCGGTGACTTGGTTCACCATAAGTTGAGAGGCACAGTGGAGGACGAGTCGTCGAGCGCCATATTTGAGGGCTAACTTTAAACTTGTATTCGTAACTTCATACTCGACTTCGTTGTTAGTCATCTCGGGACATCATATGGACTCATGAATTACTTCACTTATAGGGACCTCGAGGTTGAGTCCCGATCCTGATCTCGAGGCATTAGAGGCACCGTCGATGTAGAGGACCCAGAGGTCGATATGTGTGGAAGTGCGGAGTGCTTCCTATTCTGCCTCGAGAAGTAATTCGGTGCTGAAGTCAGTATGAAGTCGGCAAGCACTTGCAACTTAATGGCAGTTCGTGGTTGGTATGTTATGTCATGCTTGCTTAAATCAATAGTCCACTTGGCTAGTATACCCGATAGTTTGCGTTTGTGTAGGATACATCTGAGGAAGATAGTCACCACTTTTATAGGATGATATTGAAAGTACGGTCTAAGCTTCCGTGAAGCTACGACCAATTCCAGAGCTAGTTTTTCTAGGTGAGGGTACCTTGTTTCGGCATCGATTAAACTTTTGCTGATACAGTAAATCGGAGATTGCATACATTTGTTTTCACTGACTATGACTGCGCTTACCGCAACTTAAAAAATTGCTACACACACAAGTAGACATTTATGGGGTCCGATTTTACGAGTAATGGTGGCGATGACAGATACGTCTTCAGTTTTCTCAGGGTGTCGATGCGTTCTTTGTTCCATTGCAGCCCATGGTCTTTATTTAGCACAATGAAGAATTTGTGGCACCTATCCGAGGATCATGAGATAAACCTTGATAGGGCGACTGTCATGACCCTAGTTCACCAATCTTGAACCTGTCATGACGGCACCTAGTCTTCGCGACTAGGTAAGCCTAACACAATGCAGAATGTACAACTCTAATGAACAAAGGTTAAATAACAGTAAAATAATATAAAGGAAATGTAATAAGTGCCGCTTGGCACATACACTTCACCAAATACCAGAAAGAAAATACAACCACCAAGACCCGAAAACTCATGGGCAAAAAATAAGGAATGAGTGACATCACTAAGAAGAGTAGAAAAAGAAGACCCTCCGGATCTATGGACGTGGCAGATTCATACCTCGAGTCTTCTGAAAATGCTGCTAAGTCACCGGTAGTGCATCTGATCAGAGGAACCTGGATCTGCACAACAAAAGTATGTAGAAGAGTAGCATGGGTACACCACAGTGGTATCAGTAAGTGCCAAGCCTAACCTCGATGGAGCAGTGGCGAGGACGGTCAGGGCCCTACCGAGAAATAATAAAAATAATGATAATAATAATACCGAACAGCTCAAAATAAGAATAAGTCTGAAATAACAGCAAATGAGATAAATACTACAAACCGTCTACAGTTAAGCTAACAAAGAGAAATCAACATAACAAGTACAAACCAACAATCCAGAATCTCCGGGAATTGAACCCGCAGTCCTTTTATTCTCAACAACTCAGGATCTCCGAAAATCGAACCCGCAGTCCATATATTAGTATCACAAGATCTCCGAGAATTGAACCCGCAGTCCTTCATATCAGTATCACAGGATCTCCGGGAATTGAACCCGCAGTCCGTATATCAGTATCTCAGGATCTCCGAGAATTGAACCCGCAGTCCGTATATCAGTATCTCAGGATCTCCGGGAATCGAACCCCCAGTCCTTTACCTCAGTAGCACCGGATCTCTGGGAATTGAACCCGCAGTCCATAAACACAAACACAATCAAATAAGAGAAAGACACAGAGAAATATGAAGTACACTACTACAATTAACAGCTAAATCCAATCTCAACAGGTTCCGGGGAGTTCAATTAAGACAAATAAGCATTTAGACAGATAATCCTATCTAATCATGCTTTCCTAGCTAACACAGGATAAACCTTGCAATTAAACCAATTAAATAACAAAGATAACAAGGATTGGGCAGTACAACTAGGGTGGTTTTCAACAATTCGCGCAAGTACATGCCCGTCACCTCGCGTACAAGGCATTTAAATCAACACATATATAACCTAGGGGAGAAAATCCCCCAAGCAAGGTTAGACAAGTCACTAACCTCAATCCCGGTACAAAACGCTAAGAAATGACTCCCTTGCCACGAGTATCCGACTTAGAGTGGACCAAATTTATTCAAACCAATTACATAGTGTAAATAACATCGCAAGTAACTAATTACACAGATAAAATTAAAGCTACGGCGCGACAATGGATAAAATGACCAAAATACCCCTCCAGCCATCGGCTCGGAATCGAAATATTTTTACGTTTTCATAACCCTCGTACTCTCACGAGTCTAACCATATAATATTTATCGAAATCGGAGTTCATTTTCCCCTCCAAATCATCAAAGTTAGTTCTATGAAACTCACCCCAATTTACACCCCAAATCTGAAATTAATGGAAGAAATTGAGTTTAGATTAGTGAATAATGATCACGAGGGAGTAAGAAATCGTTACCCAACAATTGTCTCTGAAAAGCACGCGAAAAATCACTCAAAACCGAGCTCCCTAGCTTGAGTTTTTGGAAAAATGGTGAAACCCTCGCGGATGAAATTTTATATACTATTTCTATGTGACTAGTGAAATGCTCTATGCGATCGCGTGACCCTTATTGCGATCGCATAGAACAACTTTTGAAACTCACATTTTTACCTTATGCGATCACACACACAACATTGCGATCACATTGCTTAGCATAACAACCCTATGCGATCGCACTCCCAGCTCCGCGATCGCATAGAAGAAAACAATAGGACCTAGGACCCCTGCCAAAAACACTATGCGATCGCAAGCTCTTCTGCGATCGCAGAGAACAAACCCCTATAACTCTGCGATCGCATACTCCTTTCTGCGATCGCATAGAACAAATTTCTAGCCTCATCCCAAACCTTCTATGTGATCGCATCAACCCATTGCGATCACATAGAGCAACCGTCTGCAACACTTATGACAGCAAAACTGACATGTTCAACAACTCGAAATGGTCTGTTTGACCCCCAGAAACACCCCCGAGGCCCCCGGGGCTTCAACCAAAACCACCAACCTACTCCAAATCACGATACGAACTTGTTCCAATCATAAAAAACATATCATTAAACACAAAAATCATCAAATTATGGCGGATTCAAGCCTAAGTTTCAACCACAATTCCGAAACATACATGCTATCAAAAACCTGGACAAACGACGTCCGAATGACCTGAAAATTTGCAGACATATTCAAAATCACCTAACGAAGCTACTGAAACTGTCGGAATTCCATTACGACTCCCAGATAAAAATCTCACCTATCGACCGGATTTCCAAAATTTCCAAACTTCGGCATTTCAAGCCTAAATGAGCTACGGACCTCCAAAATACATTCCAAAAATGCTCCCAACCCCGAAATCACTTAACAGAGCTAACGAAACCATCACATTTCCATTCTGAGGTTGTCTTAATACTATTCTGAATATGGGCCATTTTTCAACTATAAATCTCTCATGTAGGGACTAAGTGTCCCAAAACACTCCAAATTCTAGAACCGAACATCCTGACAAACCATAATAGCAGAAATGGACTTAGGGGAAGCAATAAATTGGGGATTGGGGCGTAAATCTCAAAAACAACCGACCGGGTCGTTACAGCAACTATTCGCCCTGTTAATTTTTGCACCTGCTTTTTGCCCGTTAGTATCTCCGGTATTGTATCGATGGCCTTGATTTGATCCGGGTTGACCTCGATTCCCCTTTGTGACACTAGGTAACAGAGGAACTTTTCTAGCGTTATGCTGAAGGCGCACTTTTTGGGATTTAATTTCATCCTGTACTACTTTAATATCTTGAAGGCTTCCTTCAAGTGACCAATGTGACCCTCTTTATTTGTCGACTTCACTAGCATGTCATCGATGTAAACCTCCATGGTCTTACCGAGTTGTTCTTTGAATTTTGGTGACTAATCTTTAGTACATGGCACCTACATTTTTAAGCGCGAATGACATCGCCTTATATTAGTATGTTCCTCGATAGGTGATGAAAGTGGTATTTTCTTGATCTTCTTTAGCCATTAGAATTTGGTTATAATCAGAGTAGGCGTCTAGGAAGCTCAGCAATTCATGCCTTGTTGTTGTATCAATAAATTGGTCGATATAGGGTAGTGGGAAAGAGTCCTTTGGGCATGCTTTGTTTAGATCGGTGAAGTCGACACACATTTGCCATTTCTCGATTGAATCATGGTAATTGATCTCTTCGCCCGTCATTGCGTCAATATCTCCTTATTTCAGTATGGACCGACGTTAGTTGCTAAAGCAAGCTATTCAGGTCTTCTTTGTCTGCCCTTACTTCGGTGCAATAGGCGTTGTGGATTTCTTCCCACGTAGTGCGGGGATACTTCATGAGTTTACTAAGTAGTTTGTTGGTTGGCTTTGATCCGTTCCTGTTTAACCCATTTTGAAAAGTTGTTACTGCCATTCCTTCTAACATGTTCGATAGGCTCATCCTTACTCTATTGAATCATGCTAGGAAATCCCGAAGTCATTTGCCCGTCGTTGCTTCATGGCGAAGATATCATTAATTCTAGCTTTGTCCTTCTTTGCTCCCACGTGAGCGGTAGCGAATTTATCCACCATCTCCTCGAACGTCGATATCGGTCGTGTTGGTAGTTGAGAATACCATGTCAGTGCTCCCCCGTGAGAGTTTCGCCAAAATTCTTTAGCTGCACAGACAGTCCTTTTGATAGATTGTTACCCTTCACTACGATAACATAATGGATTAAATAGTCCTTTGGGTCCGTGGTCCCGTCGTATATTTTCAAGTATGGAGGCATTTTGAAAGTTTTCAGAATAGAATGGGGAGATGCCTCTTTGCTATACAGTTGTTCGATGAATCGTCCCACATCACATTTTTGTAACAGCTTCGGAGCGCATGGTATTTTATCGACCCTTTCCTGATGTTCCTTCATCTGGTCGCGGAGTGCTTTGTTCTCATTTTTCTTATCTTCCATTTTCCTTAAGATGGCCAAAAGTGTGTCATAACCAGCATCAGTAAGAGCGAGTGCATTACCTATTCGTGTAGCATTTGTCTCATCAGCAGCAATTATGATTTCTACTGGTGGCGCATTTTTTATGCCTCCCTGGACGGGCTTATTGAGCATGTTGCTCAGGGCACTCGTTAACCATTCTTCCAGTAGCATTTTGATTGTTAGTGGCGCTTCTCCTGCTATGGAGGTTGAGGTTCCCCTCTCGTGCAAATTCGTCAGATCCCCATGAGGAGGAGGTAAGATCTCCCCCTCCGGTGTAGCACTTGTTGTTCCATTTTCATTGACTTCTTCGTTGGCTTCGTTGAGGGAATTCAAGAGGTTGTTCGTGACATCTACTACTGCCTTTAGCCTCGCTTCTCTCATTCCTGTTATCACTGGTTATTACGAAGCTGAAGAAAAAGCGATTACTACTTTCAAAAATTTTGATGGAAACTATGATTTCAGCTATAGAAATTCCCACAGACGGCACCAAATTTTTTGACTCAAAAGATATTAAAATCTTTATGAACAAACCAATCAAAGATGAATGGGTAAATCTTAGCTGAATATAATAAACACTAGAATAAGTAATAGATAAAGAGATGACCGTCAATAAGTTTTTGTCCATTCTCAAATAGTGATTTTTCCAAAGTCTCGATCCCTAGTTACAAGGTTACTATCCCTCTTTTATACTAGATAGAAACTCCTCTAAATTGTAAGAAAACAAAAATGCAAGGAATATTCGACGAAATATTCCTAACGTCCCCTAATGGGCTTACACTATTACACGGGTCGCACTGTTTTTTCTTTGTCCCTAATGTCATTCCCTTCGAAATGTCGACTCGAAGGTATCCGGTCATTCGTCGTACCTCATCGCAGATCGTGGTTGGTCAAATTTGGACACATACAGTTAGTCCCTCCGTTTGTCTGGGTTGTGACCGAATGCGTCCTCGATGAGCGGACTTCATGATTTCTCATGGAGAAATTTGATATGTTGAAGTGTTACACCTCCAAGGGTGACTCCCATACAATTCTTGCGAGAGCCGGAGAAGCGTCTACTGGTAAAGCACTATATCCATATAACTGCTTGCCACCTACGCTCCGCCATCCATTTAAAGTTTAGGAACCTAGGTAATAGTATCTAATAAATATAAACTTTTTAGAAATCACATAAATAAATATTGTAAGAAATATTTTTTGTGCTATAAAACTAAAACTAAAGGGGAAAAAATCATTACTACAAGACTGTCCTAAAACATTCTCCATAAAAGTCTCTTCCCTCTCCGCCTATTACATATAAGCAATTACGTGTGATAAATAAAAAAAATATTTAACTTTATATGTGAAATATACAACATTGTAAATATATTTTAGAACTAATTTCTGAAATCGAAACAAATAGAAGATATTGAATTTTAGAACACAAAAAAAAATAGAAAAAGAGAAAAACTAGATGTTATGTAAAGCAGGACACAAACAATAAATTAAAACTAATTGAAATCATGCATCAAAGTAATAAAAATATAAGATGGAAAGTGGTTCAAAAAGATAAAAGCAAAAATAAAGATAAAGAAGATACCTATGTGCTATAATTGAGATGTATGTATCCTGAGAAAAGTAATTAGTTCCCTTATACAAGAGAAGAATTGGAATTGGAAGTCCAAAGCAGATGCGTCTTTTGGGTAGTGTTAATGTGCCGGTGGGATTAATAATCTAAAATATTTAATAATTAAGATCTTAATCGATTTCACATCCAAAATAGTAGTAAAATAACTTAAATTATTATTTTGTCTAGTCTAAAAATTTATTTTTACAAAATTATCCAATTTGAAATCTACTTTTAAAGGGCAAAAACGGCGAACGATATTTTGCTAAGGGTTCTCGTACTTATAATAAAGTGTAGATAGATAAATAGATTTAAATATAAATGGTAGATGCTTGCGTATATGCCAACTCAGCGTATTTTAGTAATAAAACAAAAATACCTCAATCTTTGTTTTTAATTTGGAGCTATAGCAAACAACTTTTCGATGCTAATCTATAAATTGTAATGTTATCATTTTGACCCTAAACATTCTCCCCTTCGTCTAGTCAGGCCTTCGCAGAAGCGGCTAAGGGCAGGCCCAGAGAAAATCACAGAAGCAGTCATGAAATCGCAGAAGCGGTTCTTCTTAAGCGAATATTCGATCGCAGAAGTAGTCCAGCCAAATTGGACCAGAACCGCAGAAACGGCCCAAAATAGCAGAAGCGGTTGTCGCAGAAGCGGAAATCGCTAGGGGCAGAGAGTTCATTTAATTCGAACTCAACATCATTTTATCATTTCACACTTCACACTTGGGCGATTTGGGTACTTCCAAAGAGAGGGTTTAGCATAACATAGCAAGGTAAGTGATTCCCACTTATCCTTAGCTTAAATACATATATATTAGGTAGATTAAACACTAAAAACTAAGTAAAATCAAGGGTTAGAGCTTGACCTATGATTTTAATAAAACTAAGAATCAATCATATAATTTGCTATGTAATGAACTAGAAATTATATATTATCGATCCTTAGGTTGTAGAGAACAACTTTCTTCGAAAATTCCTGGAATCCGGGCACGTGGGCCCGGGGTCGGAATTTAGGAAACTTGTCAAAGGGGGTGGCAAATGGCTTAAATAGCTAGAATTAGATCTTGTAAACTTATATTGACTAGTTATTACTTTCTTTAACTAGTTTGTGATCGTTTGGCTCCGACTTGAGGGCTTGGACTTACTTTTAATATTGAAAGTTCGCTTTAGAGCGATGTGAGTCTCTTTTCTAACCTTGTAAGAGGGAATTGTCCCCACAGGATTAATAATTAAGAATTTGCTGCTAAATGCGGGGGCTATGTACTTACTAGGTGACGAAAGTCCGTGCATAGCTACTATGATGTTAATTGTTTGGATAGTCTAGGACCCAAATCATGCCTAATTTTAAGGTATCTTTTAATTAAATTGCCAACTTGTTCATTTATGATATGCTAGAGACTTGAGAAAAAGGAAAAGTGAACATACAAACTTGTTGAACCTTTGTAAGAATTTCCTAGTATAAAAATGATCCTTGTGTGCATTCCTGATGTTTTCCTGATATTTATGGATCGGGCCGATCGCCTCGCTGAAAATAGATGCATCTATGGTACGGGCCGTTCGATCCTCGGCTATGTATAGTTTATTTTCCGTTGGAGCAGGTCGTCAACCTCGCCATGATTGTGCATGATATATATATATATATATATATATATATATATGTGTGTGTGTGTGTGTGTGTGCGCGCGCGCGCTTAAGCTTAAACACGACATGATTACTTGCTAAGTATGTAAAAAGGAAGAATGATAATTAAATATGGTTAAGAACATGAATATGACTTTTCATTATAACCTGTTATTGGAAACTCTTCATGCTTCGTATAGCACACTATTATTATATTACCTTGACCCTAGTAGGTATCAAGTCTACATCTCGTCTCTACTTCTTCGAGATTAGATGGGATACTTACTGGGTACATATTGTTTATGTACTCATACTATACTTCTGTACTTAAATGTACAGGATATGAGGCAGGTGGATCCGGTTATCATTCTGGTGCACGCCTGTGAGCGGACTTGGGACTTCTACATTGAGCTATTTTTTCCTCCATGTCGATCTGCAGTCGGAGAAGTCCTTCCTTTGTATTTTTGTTATTTTCTGTCTATTCAGATTCAGACAGTAGGATATTACGATATTAATTTGGATGTGTATTCTACTAGTTGCACGTAGCTTGTGACACCAGGTTCTGGCACACACTTGGTAATTATTTTGGGATTGTGTACTTATGTTATTTACAGTTTGTCCTTCTGGTTTAAATTTCAAGTCAAGTGTTTATATCACTTATTTTTAATTAGAAGTAACATAAGAATTTTAGTAATGTTTCTGCATTGGCTTGCATGATAAAGGTGTCGGGTGCCCTCATGACCCATTGTGGAATTGGGTCGTGACAGAAATAGTTAAAGATTAGATTAAGGGGAAAATTTTAGGGTCAAAATGATAAAGTTATAGATTAGCATCGAAAAGTTGTTTACTCTAGTTCCAAATTAAAAACAAAGATTGAGGTATTTTTATTTTATTACTAAAATACGATTAGTTGGCATATATGTAAGAATCTATCTTCTATATCTAAATCTATCTATCTACATTATATTAAAAGCATGAGAACCCTTAGAGAAATATTGTTCGCCTCTTTTATCTTTTAAAAATAGATTTTAAATTAGACACATTTGTAAAAATAAATTTTTTGACTAGAAAAAGTAGTAATTTAAGTTATTTCACTAATATTTTGGACTGTGAAATCGAGTAAGATATTAATTATTAAATATCTCCTTATTAGAAACTTCTTGTTAAGAATAGAATAATATTTGGAGTGAATGTCTATCTTGTGGAGAGTTTTACTTTGTGACTAAGTCATATTTCTCCTATAAATAGAGGGGTCTTACCCCATTGTAAATCATCCCAAAGTTCAATAAGAATTTCATCTCTCTCTTTCTCTACAATATTGTTCTTGTTCTTTTATTATTTTATAACACGTTATCAGCACGAGACTCTAACCAATTGAGTAGAAGCTTTGGGATTGAGCATAATGATTGTCAATTGCTCCATGAACTTCCTTCATGATTAAATTTTAGATTTAAGGTAAGTATTTTACTTTTTTCTTTCAAATTCTTGACATTCTATTATTTGATTTTAAATACAAGCAAAGACGATAAATTTTGTTTGCAACTCTAATGGAGTTTGAAAGAAATTATAACCACCCAAAGTGGTAAAGTTTCTATGCCTTTCCATGATTAAATTCATGTATGATTGTGTGCAAAGAATTGAAAACTCGTCCCATTGAATTTGCTTCATTCTAATTCCCTTTAGAGAATGTGATAGCAGTATGTGATAAGTCTAAAAGAAGATAAAATTATTACCATGAAGGTATCAATGGATGTGGACGTGGCCATAGACGAAATTATAATCGTCATCATTGTGATAATGAGAATAGTAAGAATTCTTAAAATAATCCTTCACTCTGTGAAGATAATATTTGTCATCGATTTGACGTGACATTTTATATAGCACATATAGATGATTATGGTCCATTCATGATGGGAATGTGACAACATCTGATTTATGAAGACATATTCATTCTTGAAAGAATATGAACATGCTATTGGTATTAAATATACTACACTCACCTCTAGAAAAAGGTTTGAGATGATATAAGAAAATAATATCATTATTATGGCATGAATGGCCATTGGTCACGTACCTATTGCACGCCAAAATATTTTGGCAATGTGATTATTAAAGAACAACAATAATACAAGAAATATATCTTGCATATAATTTTGGCCATGACCATAATGGTATAAGTTTCTCTTTAAAAGAGATATTCACCATATAGGTGTTGATGATTATGTGGTACTACCAATTAATTGAGAGCTATGGAAGAGCCAATTACCACTATTTTGGAGAAACACAATTGATTATCAACAAGGTATTGTGTTGTAGTAAGTCTCAAAGAAACATATTCAGTTTCCAAAGTATTCGCGAAAGCGGTTGATTATATTGATACTATAAATAAATGAAAGATTTAATATCTTCTATTGTTACAACTTGTAGCGGGATAATATGTATGTAAAAAACTACCCGCTTTATCTCCAATTTGTACTACATAAACAAAAGAATACCACAATCAAGTAGATATTTTAATGATATAAAAACCCATATCATAATAAACTTGTTTATTCATAATTGCACACATCATGGTGTAAACCTAAAGTGTATCAATATTGATAATTTATTCAGTTGGAATAATTGATTTAGCCATATCAATTTTAGTATGATGTGCAAAAATAATAGAGAATTCACATTGACACATATTAAAGAACTAGAAAGTTGTTTACGAATTCTCTTATGTTGTTTGTTCTCATTAATTAATATACCAACTAAAAGTTGGATGGAATCCCATGAATGCTGGAAATATCAAAGGTGAATATGGGCCCCTTCACCCGCCATGTATACCACATAAGATGCATCTATGAGATGGTTACATGTGCAATTATTATTAACCCGCAACATGGCCGGTGTGTGTGAGGTAACTTGCTCAATAATTTAATTTAGAGCATATTCCATATTTTTTATTCAAGAAGTTCATCTTGATAAGTTGGTTTACATCACAGTTGGTTTAGCAAAATAATTTATTGAGTGTCTCCACTTAATAGCTAAATTATTGTTTATGAGAATAAAGTTATCTATATCAATTTGATATAGGTTATATACGAAAGTATATTACATTCTCCCCTCACAAGTGGTTCAGGGTCAGGAACCAAATAATTCCATCTTATTATTATTGATGTGCGGTGTATATTTTGATTAACACCATAACGCACAAAGATGAGTTCTCAAAGTTGAGGAAATAAGTTAGTTTTTCTAACATGAGAAGGAGACAAGATACAACAGTTGAGAAAAAGTTACATGGAATGAATTATCATTTATAGATCGAGATCCTCGAATAAAATAATATGAACTTGAAGTTCAAAAAAGGATAATTTATGTGCAATTTATTGCAAAGCATGCCAGACGCATTTGATGATCCAAAGAATGTAACTATATTCTCAATGCAATGCTCATATTATAATAAGTCCTAGAAGGACAAAGTCTATGGTAAGCTTAAAGCGTATAGACAAATCAGTTTCAAATAAACTTCTTGATAAAGAAGGTGAGAAAATGATCAAAAAGATCATAATAAAGGAGGCAAGTGATTTAGAAGATCACATGACATTACACTTTATAATGTCTCATGAGAGATTCAGGTACCTGAATATATGAATGAAGAGATCTCTATGTTACGTCGTTATGAAAATATATTGAAACTGATATAAAATCCATGTCGACGTCAACCTTCAAGAAGCTAGTGCACAAGATTGGGATGCGAATGCTTAAGAATGTGAATTGATGCTCTCATCAGGGGGAGTTAATGCGCGTTGCACTCTTTTTCCCTTACAAGGTTTTGTCCCATTGGGTTTTCCTTGCGAGGTTTTTAACGAGGCAACCAAAAGGCGTATTGTTAGATATGTGTACTCTTTTTCCTTTTCTAGAATTTTTTTTCCCATTGGGTTTTCTTTTAGTTAAGGTTTTAACGAGGCACATTATCATTGAATAAACATTCAAGGGGGAGTGTTAAGAATAGAATTCTCTTTGGAGTGAATGTCTATCTTGTAAAGAGTTTTACTTTGTGACTAAGTCATATTTCTCCTATAAATAAAGGGGTCTTACCCCATTGTAAATCATCCCAAAGTTCAATAAGAATTTCATCTCTCTATTTCTCTATAATATTGTTCTTATTCTTTTATTATTTTATAACACTCCTAAAATTTTGCATTATTAATCCCACCCGCATATTAACACTATCCAAAAGACACATCTGTTTTGGACTTCCAATTCCTATTCTTCTCTTGTATATGAGAGCTAAGGGAACTAAATATTTTTGTCAGGATACATTCCATTACAGCACATAGGTATCTTCTTCTTTCTCTTTATTTGTGCTTTTGTCTTTTTGAATCACATTCCATCTTATAATTTTTTACTTTGATGCATGATTTTAATTAGTTTTAATTTCTTGTTTGTGTCCTGCTTTACATAACATCTTGTTTTTCTCTTTCTCTACTTTTTTTGTGTTCTAAAATTCAATATATTATTTTGTTTGTTTCGATTTTTGAAATTAGTTCTAAACTATATTTACAATATTGTATATTTCACACATAAAGTTAAATATTATTTTTTTATTTATCACACGTAATTGCTAATATGTAATAGGCGGAGAGGGAAGAGACTTTGATGAAGAATTTATTAGGACAGTCTTGTAGTAATGACTTTTTTCTTTTAGTTTTTATCTTATAGCAAAAAACAAAATTCTTACAATATTTATTTATGTAGTTTCTAAAAAATTTATATTTATTAGATACTATTTCCTAGGTTCTTAAACTTTGAATGGATGGCGGAGCTTAGGTGGCAAGCAGTTATATGGATACGGTGCTTTATCTGTAGACGTTTTTCCAGCTCTCGCAAGAATTGTATGGTAGTCACCCTCGTAGGTATAACGCTTCAACATATCAAATTTCTACATGAGAAAGCATGAAGTCTGCTCATCGAGGACGTGTACAGTAAAACTAGTTATTAAAAAGAATTTTATGGAGCACACATGAATCTTCTCTCCCTTAAAATGGACATGTGCTATTAGGAGTGGCAAATAGGTAGAGCGGATATAGGTCGGGCCGAAAATGGATATTTAAGAAGCAGATCAATTATACGGTCCAATCCATATTTAATATGGATAAAAAAGGATTAACCAACGGATAATATGAGTTACCCATATTATCCATGACTTCCTGTATATTATCACCTTGGGAGAATTTTTAGTCTCCCTAACTTGAGGAACCCTGTGACGACCCAAAGGGTCATCACTTATTTTATTAATAATTTCGAGATTCCTGAGGCCTTGAAAACCTCATTCTATGTTGCCTCGATTTACGTGCACGATCCGAGCATGTAGCCGGAAAGATTTTTGTGATAGAAAATATGAATTCTATGAGAAATTGGATAAAAAATGATATTAATATTGATATGGTTGACTTCGGTCAATATTTTTGGTAAACGGATCCGGACCCGAGATTTGATGGTCCCGAGAGGTCCGTAGGAAAATATGGGACTTGGACATGTGTCCGGAGTCGAATTCGAGGCCTAGAGCCCAAGTTATGAATTTTTATGTGAAATTGTTTTTGATGCAATTATTAAAGGAAATAAATTAATTGACCTTGGTATCGGGCTCGTATTTTGGTTCCGACGCCCGGTACAAGTCTTAAATATTATATATGTGATTTACTGTAAAGTTTGGTGACATTTGGATGTCGTTTGAGATGTTTTGGACCTTGAGTTCCAAGTTATGAAGTTTTGAAAATCAAAAGTATGAAAATCATGAGTTTGAGGCTCGATTTGATTGAAACGAAGTGATATTGGCGATATGATCGCACGAACATGTCCATAATGTGTTTTTGAGGTTGTGTACATGTTTGGTTTAGAGCCGGGGGCTCGGGTAAAGATTTGATAGGCCGTTGGATGAAACTCTGAATTTTTGAACTGCTGGTTTTTCACCCAGTTGTTGGCTTCGCAATTGCGAAGTTTTCTCGCAATTGCGAAGGGGGACAGGCTCGCAAATGCGAACATTCATCGCAAATGCGAAGCCCCCTTTGGCCCAGCCTTGTTCGCAAATGCGAACAATTGTTCGCATTTGCGAAGGTCCCCAGTGCCAGCCTATGTTCGCAAATGCGAACATTGTTCGCAAATGCGAACATTCCCCAACATTGCCTTGGTTCGCAAATGCGAACCATTGTTCGCAAATGCGAACACTGCCTATACAGCATGTGTTCGCAAATGCGAACATTATTTCGCAAATGCGAACTGTTCGCAAATGCGAACAAATGTTCGCAAATGCGAACTTCCCACCCTTAGCTTATTTTTCAAACTCCAGAAATTGGTCGGGGTTCGCAATTGCGAACCCATGTTCGCAAATGCGAACACAGAGACCTGAAAAACACGAATTTCAGTCATTTCTTCACATTTTACAAAAACCAAAACACTCATTTGCGATTCTTCAAGAATTTCTTCTTCATCAAATCGATTGTAAGTCACGTTTTACTTAATTCTTTCAATTCCTAACATCATTAAACATGTTTTTCATTAGAAATCAAATGTTTTCATGGTAAAATTCTTGTTTTTGTTAGAAAATAGGGGTTTTCATAAATTGGGAATTGGACCTCGAATTGAGGTCCGATTTTGAAACAAATTAT
This sequence comes from Nicotiana noctiflora, assembly GCA_032618575.1. Lineage (NCBI taxonomy): Eukaryota > Viridiplantae > Streptophyta > Magnoliopsida > Solanales > Solanaceae > Nicotiana > Nicotiana noctiflora. The sequence continues at coordinate 158,488 of JASVEL010011852.1, forward strand.
ATACATGAACTCGTGGGGGGATGGGTAACCGGATTTTGGTCCTAACCCCGAATTCCGACCATGTGGGCCCGGGGTTGAAATTCACTATTCATGGCAGAATGTTGTAAAAGTTGTATTTGGTATTAAGAATTAGTTTGTGGAGTAGAATTGATGATATTAAATCAATTGTGTATAGATACGGTTGGATTGGAGCCAAATTGAAAGAAAAGACATTTCCACGGATTGGATTGTTCATAAGCATTCGAGGTAAGTGTTTGTTCTATCCTAGCTTGAGGGAATAGGATTATGTGTTATGTGTTATGTGATCGAGTGCGGTGTATGGGTCGTGGTGACGAGCATCCATACACTGGCGTCTAGTATGACCGTGAGTCGTTGGAAAATAATTATTTTGAGATATATTACAGATGAATTGTTATTGTTCTCCCTTGTTGGGACTTGTTGTGAAGATAATTATTGATTGCCCTTGATGGGACGGTTTATGAATTACTGTTTCTTTCTTTACCCTTAACTGTGATTGTTATTTGGGTGAGGAAGAGTGATAATGCACGAAGGGTGATGCCGTGCCATGTTTTATTTATTTATGCACTAAGGTTAATGCCGTGCCATGTTTATTATTGATTATGCACGAAGGATCATGCCGTGCCCTGTTATTGAACCATGTACGAAGGATCATGTCGTACTATGGATGTGAGGATGAGAGTAAAAGCACGAAGGGTGATGCCGTGTACTTTATTTGTTTATTTGGTGAGGATGAGAGTAAAAGCACGAAGGGTGATGCCGTGCAATTGTTTGCTATTCCTTGACTTGATATTACTTGTTTTCCCATTATATTTTATTTGGGTGATGCCGTGCAACTATTTGCCATTTCTTGACTTGATATTACTTGTGTTTCCATTATACCTTGTTTTCCTTGTGAACTTATTTGATTGTTATTTGGGTGAGGAAGAGTGATAATGCACGAAGGGTGATGCCGTGCCATGTTTATTTATTTATTTATGCACGAAGGATCATGCCGTGCCCTATTATTGAACCATGTACGAAGGATCATGCCGTACCATGGATGTGAGGATGAGAGTAAAAGCACGAAGGGTGATGCCGTGTACTTTATTTGCTTATTTGGTGAGGATGAGAGTAAAAGCACGAAGGGTGATGCCGTGCAACTGCTTGCTATTCCTTGAATTGATATTACTTGTGTTTACATTACACTTTGTTTTTCCTTGTGAAATTATTAACTGTGGTTAATTGTTGAATTCTTTAAGATATTCCTTATGGTGTTAATACTTGATTATTTCTTGTTATTTTGTGGTACATATATATATATTGAATTGCACGGGTTTATGTGGGTGTCTGGTCCTAGGCTTGTCACTACTTCGCCGGGATAGGCCAGGCACTTACAAGCACATGGGGTCGGTTGTGCTGATGCTACACTTCTGTGCGTTTTTGCACAGGTCCAGGTTACGATCAGGAGCAGCAGCAGCAGTAAATAGATTGCGTGGGAGTTGATCATATTTGAGACCGAGGTAGCTTGCAGACGTCCGCAGGCCCGGCGTCTCTTTCTTTATTTATGTTATTAGTTGTAGTCTCTTTGTTCCGAGACAAACAGAATTATGTTATATTTCTTTCAGACTTTTATGTGTAGTATTCCATAGTAGTTCGTGAGTTGGTGACTCCAAGTCTTGGGTAGAGGATTTCAGTATGATTTTTACCTTGTGATTTATTATTTCCATTTCGATAAAGTATTCCGCACTTATTAAATTAAAATTGTGTTAAAAACAGGATAGTATGAATACAGTGGCTTGCCTAGCTACCATGAGTAGGCGCCATCACGATCCCGATATTGGGGGAAAATTCGGGTCGTGACAAGTTGGTATCGAGCTCTAGGTTACATAGGTCTCACCACTCACGAACAAGCTTAGTAGAGTTTGAGAGGTAGGTACGGAGACGTCCGTACTTGTCCTCCACAGTCTATTGAGTTAGGAAAAAGTCTCTCATTTGTTCTTTCTTGTCGTGCGACTTGATCCTCAATTACCGATTGAATTTCTATTCCGTCCTTTCGCGGATGGTAAGGACACGCACTTATTCGTCCGCCGACCGGCGGCCCGAGCCCCGGACGGCTCTGTGAGGGGCAAGGGTCAAGGCCGTATCGAGAGGCCGTGGTAGGGGTAGAGCTCGGCCTCAGGCAGCTACCCCGAGAGGTGGAGCCTCGTATTGAGATTGAAGAGGAGGTTCCGGTTCCAGCGGCTCCGGTGGGCCCAGCTCGGGTCCCGGGAGAGGCTTTGATTACCCCGGATCACCGGGATGCTTTGGTCGAATAGCGGGATTTATGGATAGCATTTCCGGAGCGGGTTTATTATCGGTTGCCCCGGCCACTTCTCGGGCGGGAGGAGGGGCCCGGACTCCTATTGCGTATACTCCGGAGCCGGTAGCTCCTCAGCCTCGAGCACCGGTAATTCGGCCACTGTGGCCACTCGGTCAGGTACCACAGCTCATGGCGGCGATGGAGCGGCCATGACTTCGATTCGTTATGGAGGCTTGATCGGTTCTCCAATCTATTTACCACTACATTCAGTGGAGCCGCATCAGAGGATCCTCAGGACTTCTTATTCAGTTGCCATGAGATTCTCAAGACTATGGGGATCGTGGAGACAAACGGAGTTGATTTTTGTACTTTCAGACTTGCAGGATCCGCCAAGACTTGGTGGAGAGATTATTGCCTGACTCGACCAGCAGGGTCCCCAGCTCTATCATGGGACCAGTTTGCGGAACTATTTATGGAGAAGTTTCTCCCTGCTACTCAGCGGGATTTACTTCGGAGGCGGTTTGAGCGCCTCCATCAGGGCACTATGACAGTTACACGGTATGAGACGAGATTTATTGACTTGGCTCGTCATGCAGTGGTGATACTTCCCACGGAGCGGGAGAGGGTCCGCAGATTTATAGATGGGCTTAATCAGCCGATTAGACTCCGGATGGCTATGGGCGTGGGGAGTGACATATCATTTCAGGAGGCAGCCAATGCAGCACGCAGAGTTGAGATGGCTCTTGCTAGGGGAGGCGGTTATTCTTCGGATAAGAGGCCTCGTCATTCGGGTAGGTTTGGTGCTTCTTCCTCTGGTAGCAGAGAATCCTTTGATAGAGGCCGGTCCTCCGGGCCTTTTCATTCCGCCCTTCAGGCTTCACAGGGTGGATCAGGTGATCGTGGTTCTCGGGGGCATTATTCAGACTAGTCTCCTATTAATGCTCAGCCTCTTCAGAGTGTTCGTGGAGGCCATTCAGGTCGTCAGGGCCAGCAGCCCTATCAGTCTAAGAGTTGCTACGGTTGTGGTGACCCAGGTCATTTTATCAGGAATTGCCCTATAGCAGCGGGCAACTCTCAGCAGCGAGGTCCTCGTCCTATGATTCAGGCCCCAGCTGACCTTCAGCCTGCCCAGCCAGCCAGAGGCAGGGGTAGAGATTTTAGAGGTGGAGGTCGAGACCGTAGAGGTAGAGACCGTCCAGCCAGAGGTAGAGGTCAGCCAGTTGATGGTCGTCCTAGAGACGCAGCTCAGAGGGGAGGTGCAGATCCCCGTTTCTATGTTTTACCAGCCAGGCCAGAGGCAGAGGCATCAGATGCTGTGATTACAGGTACTATTCTTGTGTGTGGCAGAGGTGCTTCAGTATTATTTGACCCTGGATCTACATATTCCTATGTGTCTTCCTACTTCGCACCGTATTTGGCCGTGCCCAGCTATGCTCTGGATATTCCAGTTTATGTGGCTACACCGGTGGGTGACTCCATTGTAGTCGATCGGGTGCATCGTTCGTGCGTAGTTATATTTGGGGGTCTTGAGACCCGTGTTGATCTGTTGCTCTTGGATATGGTAGATTTTGATGTCATATTGGGGATGGACTGGTTGTCCCCATACCATGCTATTCTTGATTGTCATGCTAAGACCGTCACCTTAGCCTTGCCAGAATCACCCCGATTAGAGTGGAAGGGTACCTCAAGCCACTCCGTTCGCACTGTTATTTCTTATGTTAAGGCTCGACGTATGGTCGAGAAGGGGTGTCTAGCTTATTTGGCTTATGTTCGTGATTCCAGCGCAGAAGTTCCTTCCATTGATTCAGTCCCTATTGTACGGGAGTTTCCCGAGGTTTTTCCTTCAGACCTGCCGGGCATGCCACCCGACAGGGATATTGACTTCCGTATTGATTTGGCACCGGGCACTCAGCCCATCTCTATTCCACCCTATCGTATGGCCCCGCCGGAGAGTTAAAAGAGTTGAAAGATCAGTTGCAGGACCTTCTTGAGAAGGGTTTTATCAGGCCCAGTGTTTCCCCCTCGGGAGCACCTGTATTATTTGTGAAGAAGAAGGATGGCTCGATGCGTATGTGTATTGATTACCGGCAATTGAACAAAGTGACGATAAAGAACAAGTATCCACTGCCGAGGATTGATGATTTATTTGACCAGTTCCAGGGAGCGAGGGTGTTCTCAAAAATATATTTGAGGTCAGGCTACCATCAGCTGAAGATCAGGGCGGCGGGCATTCTTAAGATAGCCTTTCGCACTAGGTATGGGCATTATGAATTCTTGGTCATGTCCTTCGGGTTGACCAATGCCCCAGCAACATTCATGGAGTTGATGAATCGGGTATTCAAGCCTTACTTAGATCTGTTCGTGATAGTCTTTATAGATGATATCCTGGTATACTCCTGCAGCCAGGAAGAGCACGAGCAGTACCGTAGAGTGGTTCTTTAGACTCTGAAAGATAACCAGCTATATGCCAAATTTTCTAAATGTGAGTTCTGGCTGAGTTCGGTAGCATTTCCGGGTCACATTGTATCAGTGGAAGGTATTCAGGTAGACCCAAAGAAGATTGAGGCAGTCCAGAATTGGCCTCGACCAGCTTCAGTGATTGAGATACGGAGTTTCATGGGTTTAGCAGGTTACTACCGTCGTTTTGTAGAGGGGTTTTCTTCTATTGCAGCCCCGATGACCAGGTTGACCCAGAAGGGTGTCCAGTTTCAGTGGTCAGAGGAGTGTGAGGCGAGCTTTCAGAAGCTCAAGACAGCCTTGACCAACGCACTAGTGTTGGTACTACCTACAGGTATAGGGCCTTATACAGTTTATTGTGACGCATCTTGTACAAGGCTTGGAGCGGTATTGATGCAGGATGGTAAGGTTATCGCTTATGCTTCGAGGCAGTTAAAGATACATGAGAAGAATTATCCAGTTCATGATCTTGAGTTAGCGGCAGTGGTTCATGCCTTAAAGATCTGGAGGCATTATCTATATGGTGTGACATGTGAGGTGTACACCGATCACAAAAGCCTACAGTACTTGTTCAAACAGAAGGAGTTGAATCTACGACAGCGGAGATGGTTAGAGTTGCTAAAAGACTATGATGTTACTATATTATATCACCCAGGTAAGGCCAATGTGGTGGCCGATGCATTGAGTAGAAAGTATGCCGGCATGGGTAGTCTTGCATATATTCCGGTCAGTCAGAGACCATTAGCTCTAGATGTTCAGGCCTTAGCCAACCGGTTCGTGAGATTAGACATTTCTGAGCCTAGCAGGGTGTTAGCCCGCACGGTCGCTCGTTCTTCTTTATTAGAGCGTATCCGTGAGAGGCAATTTGATGATCCTCATTTGCGTGAGTTGAGAGATACAGTACAGCGGGGAGGTGCCACACAGGTAAACCTAGATGATGATGGGGTATTGAAATTGCGGGGTCGAGTTTGTGTACCCAATGTCGAAGGGATTCGAGAGTTGATCTTAGCAGAGGCCCACAGTTCGCGGTATTCTATTCACCCAGGCGCCGCGAAGATGTACCAGGACTTACGGCAACACTATTGGTGGCGCGGAATGAAGAAAGATATCGTTGCGTATGTCGCTCGGTGTCTAAATTGTCAGCAGGTGAAATATGAGCACCAGAGACCTGGTGGTGTATTCCAGAGGATTGAAATTCCCGAGTGGAAATGGGAGCGGATCACTATGGACTTCGTTACTCGACTTCCTTTGACTCGGAGGAAATTTGATGCTATTTGGGTCATTGTTGATAGGCTGACCAAGTCAGCACACTTTATTCCAGTATCTGTCTCCTACTCGTCGGAGAGGTTAGCGGAGGTTTACATTAGGGAGATTGTTCGTCTCCATGGGGTGCCGGTATCTATTATCTCTGATCGGGGAACGCAGTTTACCTCGCGGTTCTGGAGAGCGGTTCAGCAGGAAGTTAGGCACCCAGGTTCAGTTGAGTACAGCATTTCATCCTCAGACGGATGGCCAGTCCGAGAGGACTATTCAGATTCTTGAGGATATGCTTCGAGCCCGTGTTATTGATTTCGGAGGCTCGTGGGAGCAGTTTCTGCCATTAGCAGAGTTCGCCTACAATAACAGTTACCAATCTAGCATCCAGATGGCTCCGTATGAGGCGTTGTATGGTAGGCGATGTCGATCACCGGTCGGATGGTTTGAACCGGGAGAGGCTCGGTTGTTGGGTACAGACTTAGTTCAGGAGGCCTTGGATAAGGTCAAGACTATTCAGGAGAGATTGCGTTCAGCTCGAGTCTAGGCAAAAGACTTATGCGGATCGTAAGGTTCGAGATGTAGATTTCATGGTTGGTGAACGAGTATTGCTCCGAGTGTCGCCTATGAAGGGCGTGATGAGGTTTGGGAAGAAGGGCAAGCTCAGCCCTAGGTATATTGGCCCATTTGAGATTCTAGACGGAGTGGGAGGGGTGGCTTACAGATTAGCTTTGCCGCCTAGCTTATCAGCCGTGCATCCAGCTTTTCACGTATCTATGCTTCGGAGATACCACGGCGATCCCACACATGTGTTAGACTTCAGTACTGTCCAATTGGACAATGATCTATCCTACGAGGAGGAGCCGGTGGCCATTCTAGACCGGCAGGTTCGACAGTTGAGGTCGAAGAGTTATCCTTCTGTGCGTGTTCAGTGGAGAGGTCAGCCTCCTGAGGCATCGACCTGGGAGTCCGAGTCTGATATGCGGAGCCGCTACCCACATTTGTTTCCTGACTCGGGTACTTCTTTCTTTTGTCCGTTCGAGGACGAACGGTTGTTTTAGAGGTGGAGATTGTGACGACCCAAAGGGTCATCACTTATTTTATTAATAATTTCGAGATTCTGAGGCCTTGAAAACCTCATTCTATGTTGCCTCGAATTACGTGCACGATCCGAGCATGTAGCCGGAAAGATTTTTGTGATAGAAAATATGAATTCTATGAGAAATTGGATAAAAAATGATATTAATATTGATATGGTTGACTTCGATCAACATTTTTGGTAAACGGATCCGGACCCGAGATTTGATGGTCCCGAGAGGTCCGTAGGAAAATATGGGACTTGGACATGTGTCCGGAGTCGAATTCTGAGGCCTAGAGCCCAAGTTATGAATTTTTATGTGAAATTGTTTTTGATGCAATTATTAAAGGAAATAAATTAATTGACCTTGGTATCGGGCTCGTATTTTGGTTCCGACGCCCGGTACAAGTCTTAAATATTATATATGTGATTTCTGTAAAGTTTGGTGACATTTGGATGTCGTTTGAGATGTTTTGGACCTTGAGTTCCAAGTTATGAAGTTTTGAAAATCAAAAGTATGAAAATCATGAGTTTGAGGCTCGATTTGATTGAAACGAAGTGATATTGGCGATATGATCGCACGAACAAGTCCATAATGTGTTTTTGAGGTTGTGTACATGTTTGGTTTAGAGCCGGGGGGGCTCGGGTAAAGATTTGATAGGCCGTTGGATGAAACTCTGAATTTTTGAACTGCTGGTTTTTCACCCAGCTGTTGGCTTCGCAATTGCGAAGTTTTCTCGCAAATGCGAAGGGGGACAGGCTCGCAAATGCGAACATTCATCGCAAATGCGAAGCCCCCTTTGGCCCAACCTTGTTCGCAAATGCGAACAATTGTTCGCATTTGCGAAGGTCCCCAGTGCCAGCCTATGTTCGCAAATGCGAACAAAAGTTCGCAAATGCGAACATTCCCCAACACCTGCCTTGGTTCGCAAATGCGAACCATTGTTCGCAAATGCGAACACTGCCTTATACAGCATGTGTTCGCAAATGCGAACATTAGTTCGCAAATGCGAACAAATGTTCGCAAATGCGAACTTCCCACCCTTAGCTTATTTTTCAAACTCCAAAAATTGGTCGGGGTTCGCAATTGCGAACCCATGTTCGCAAATGCGAACACGAGACCTGAAAAACACGAATTTCAGTCATTTCTTCACATTTTACAAAAACCAAAACACCCATTTGCGATTCTTCAAGGATTTCTTCTTCATCAAATCGATTGTAAGTCACTTTTTACTTAATTCTTTCAATTCCTAACATCATTAAACATGTTTTTCATTAGAAATCAAATGTTTTCATGGTAAAATTCTTGTTTTTGTTAGAAAATAGGGTTTTTCATAAATTAGGGAATTGGACCTCGAATTGAGGTCCGATTTTGAAACAAATTATATACATGAACTCGTGGGGGGATGGGTAACCGGATTTTGGTCCTAACCCCGAATTCCGACCATGTGGGCCCGGGGTTGAAATTCACTATTCATGGCAGAATGTTGTAAAAGTTGTATTTGGTATTAAGAATTAGTTTGTGGAGTAGAATTGATGATATTAAATCAATTGTGTATAGATACGGTTGGATTGGAGCCAAATTGAAAGAAAAGACATTTCCACGGATTGGATTGTTCATAAGCATTCGAGGTAAGTGTTTGTTCTATCCTAGCTTGAGGGAATAGGATTATGTGTTATGTGTTATGTGATTGAGTGCGGTGTATGGGCTGTGGTGACGAGCATCCATACACTGGCGTCTAGTATGACCGTGAGTCGTTGGAAAATAATTATTGTGAGATATATTACAGATGAATTGTTATTGTTCTCCCTTGTTGGGACTTGTTGTGAAGATTATTATTGATTGCCCTTGATGGGACGGATTATGAATTACTGTTTCTTTCTTTACCCTTAACTGTGATTGTTATTTGGGTGAGGAAGAGTGATAATGCACGAAGGGTGATGCCGTGCCATGTTTTATTTATTTATGCACGAAGGTTAATGCCGTGCCATGTTTATTATTGATTATGCACGAAGGATCATGCCGTGCCCCTGTTATTGAACCATGTACGAAGGATCATGTCGTACTATGGATGTGAGGATGAGAGTAAAAGCACGAAGGGTGATGCCGTGTACTTTATTTGTTTATTTGGTGAGGATGAGAGTAAAAGCACGAAGGGTGATGCCGTGCAATTGTTTGCTATTCCTTGACTTGATATTACTTGTTTTCCCATTATATTTTATTTGGGTGATGCAGTGCAACTATTTGCCATTTCTTGACTTGATATTACTTGTGTTTCCATTATAGCTTGTTTTCCTTGTGAACTTATTTGATTGTTATTTGGGTGAGGAAGAGTGATAATGCACGAAGGGTGATGTCGTGCCATGTTTATTTATTTATTTATGCACGAAGGATCATGCCGTGCCCTATTATTGAACCATGTACGAAGGATCATGCCGTACCATGGATGTGAGGATGAGAGTAAAAGCACGAAGGGTGATGCCGTGTACTTTATTTGCTTATTTGGTGAGGATGAGAGTAAAAGCACGAAGGGTGATGCCGTGCAACTCTGTTTGCTATTTCTTGAATTGATATTACTTGTGTTTACATTACACTTTGTTTTTCCTTGTGAAATTATTAAATGTGGTTAATTGTTGAATTCTTTAAGATATTCCTTATGGTGTTAATACTTGATTATTTCTTGTTATTTTGTGGTACATATATATATATATTGAATTGCACAGGTTTATGTGGGTGTCTGGTCCTAGGCTTGTCACTACTTCGCCGGGATAGGCCAGGCACTTACCAGCACATGGGGTCGGTTGTGCTGATGCTACACTTCTGTGCGTTTTTGCACGGGTCCAGGTTACGATCAGGAGCAGCAGCAGCAGTAAATAGATTGCGTGGGAGTTGATCATATTTGAGACCGAGGTATCTTGCAGACGTCCGCAGGCCCGGCGTCTCTTTCTTTATTTATGTTATTAGCTGTAGTCTCTTTGTTCCGAGACAAACAGAATTATGTTATATTTCTTTCAGACTTTTATGTGTAGTATTCCATAGTAGTTCGTGAGTTGGTGACTCCAAGTCTTGGGTAGAGGATTTCAGTATGATTTTTACCTTGTGATTTATTATTTCCATTTCGATAAAGTATTCCGCACTTATTAAATTAAAATTGTGTTAAAAACAGGATAGTATGAATACAGTGGCTTGCCTAGCTACCACGAGTAGGCGCCATCACGATCCCGATATTGGGGGAAAATCCGGGTCGTGACAAACCCCCAATTTGAGGCTTTACAAATATAAAAGTTAGACTCATTGGTTACACATTGATTATCCGTTTTCTAAATCGATAATATATTTGACCTATTTTTAAAAAGTTCATTATCCAATCTATTTTTTAGTAGATAACATGGTGATTAACTATTCTTTTTGAACTATTTTGCCACCCCTATGTGCGATTGTGCTTGTTTCGTTGATCAAGAGAAACAATTAACTATTGAGAAGTCAATGGTGGGTGCACACATGTTTATCCAAACATCTAAAATTAAATTATTTTGAAAAGTATTTATTTTAAAAATACTTTTTCAAAAAGTATTTTTGGTAAGAAATAGTTATGTTTGGCTAATTAATTTAAAAAGCACACATAAGAAACAATTAGTGTTTGTCCAAGCTTTTTAAATGTGCTTTTAAATTTATTTTTCTCAAAATACTTTCAAAAAAATGCTTTTAGAGGGAGAAGTTATTTTTTCTGCTTTTCAAACACTATTTCTGCTTGAACATACAATGTGAAAGTTTTTCCATAGGGCCACATGCCGGACAATTTTTGAAATAAAATATAAAACTGAACAGGGAGTTGCTCCAACTGAACATGTACACAGCTATGGTTAGGCCACAATAATGATATACAAAATACACAAGACTTGTCTACAAGCCTCTAGAGATAACTAAATTGTATCATGGTCGAGACAAGGCCTCGACCTACTTATCAAACCTGTATATATAAAATGGGATCCAAGGTCTAGACCTGGTAACTCCGAGAAATTGGAGCTTACCAACAAAGTTGATGTTTGACTCTATCCACTTGGAATGTCTGTCCAGCTATCTATATGTCATGTCCCGAACCCCGGTTATAATGGTGCCCAACACCTTGTTAGGCAAGCCTGACCTTTCGAAAATTCTCAACCCCAATTATCAGCTATTAGAATTTAAATCATCAGTTAAGCAAAATTTCAATCTGTGACAATAAATAAAAGTAGTACGGAAACCATAATAATGCCAATACAGTCCCTAACAGATCTGGCATCACGAGTCAGAGCCTCTAGATACAACTGAGCAACATCATATACATATGAATGTCTAAAAGCGGAAGAAAAATAAAGAGAAGAGGAGAAATTGGGTCCTGAGGATGCCAGACAGCTACCTCGATGACTCCGATAAATAGACTAGGCAGTAATAACAAACTCATCTATGCCTCCGATATCCCTGTATCTGCACACAAGGTGCATGGAGTAATGTGAGTACTCCGACTCAGTGAGTAATAGTAATAAATAATAACTAAAAGTAAGAATTCTCATAAAAATACTACATAGTTCTATAACCAACGGTAAAGGCAGTAATAATAGCTAAGCAGGAAAAACATGTGAATATCTCTCAAAGTCTGGTAATTTACCAACACTGCTATGGCGTGCAGTCCGATCCGTATAAAATACTGCTGCGACGTGCAGCCCGATCCAATAATAGTATATATTACTGTGGTGTGCAGCCCGATCCAATAATAATAGTCGACTGCGTTCACTGTGGTTGTGCAGACTCCAGAGGGGCTCCTACAGCCCAAGCGCTATAATATTGCGGCGTGCAGTCTGATCCATATACTATATCACTGCGGCATGCAGTCTGATCCATAAAATATATTACTGCGAGGTGTAGTCTGATCCATATATGTTTATATGTATATTGTGACGCCCCAAAGTGTCATCACCTGTTTTTTCATCTATTTCGTGCTTCCGAGGTCTTGAAAACCTCATTTTATATGCCTCAATTTGCGTGTGCAGTCCGGGCGCGTAGCCCAAAAATTTTTATGTTAGAATATGTAAATTCTATGAAAAATTTAAAGAATTTGGATATTAATATGATAATAGTTGACTTTGGTCAACATTTTTGGTAAACGGACCTGGACTCGAGATCGGACTGTCCCGTAAGGTCTGTAAAAATATGAGTAAAAGAATTTTTCTGTTAAATTATTTTTCTGAAATTATTAAGGAAAATGAAAATAAAAATTAATTAAAATATTATGGTATCGGGCTCGTATTTTAGTTCCGACACCCGGTACAAGTCTTATATATTATTTAAGCGCTTCCTGTAAACTTTAGTTGAAAATGGACGTCGTTTGACGTGTTTCAGACCTAAATAGCTAATGTTAAGGTTTATGAACACTAAAATAAAAAGTGATGATCTTGAGGCTTGATTCAATGTTATTTTGGCAATTTGGTCGGTCGAGTAAGTTCGTATGGTATTTGAGTCAGTTTGCGTATTTAGTTTTGAGCCTCGAGGGCTCGGGTGAGTTTCGGATAGATTTGGGTTGCGTTATTCTCATTTTCTTATGCTTTGACATCGTTTCTTCAAGCATAAATGATATCATATTGAATAAATAAGCTCTGATTACTCTTTTGAATGAACAATTAGATCGGTATCGTAATTACGAACCCGTAGCAAAAAGAATCATCGAATTTGGACATCGTATGGGGATTTTATGGCCTTTTTACTAAGGTTGCCTAGATTTTCTGGTTAATAACGAAATTGCCCCAAATGGCATATTAAAAACCTACACTATTTGCAAATCTTAAAACTTACATATCTCCTTCATTATAAGGTCAAATTGAGTGATTCAAAATTCTAAATTCATTATAATTTCACAAGAAATCCATTGGGAGCAGTAAAACGCGTGAAAAGTATACCTATAATGAACAGGTCGAGTTTTCTTCTAATTTTTGAACGGGAATAAGCTCCTGAGGCGATTTTTAAGAGATAAAATCAGTGGGTATCAAAGAGGTAAGTGAGTTGATTATTAAAACTTATTTATGGGTGATTATAAATCACAATCCCATTCTTTAATTCATGAAAACAGTAGAAAAATAAGATTTTGGGGCATGAAATTATGAGACATTTAGGGGTCGATTTGAGGCATCAAACGGACTCCGATTTTGGTGTTCTTTATATGTAAAGACTCTTGGCGAGACGAGGAATCCGTTGGTATGATTTTCAGAATTTTTTGACCAAGGGGGACTGAGGTCGGTTTTACAATTTTTGGACAGCATGTTAAAAATACTTTAATTAGGCAATTGGGTTGGTTTGTTGAGTAGAATTGATGATATTAAATAAATTGTGTATAGATACGATTGATTTGGAGCCAAATTTGAAAGGAAAATCATTGCTTGAGGATTGAGTGGACTAGACATCGAGGTAAGTGTTTGATATATCCTAGCTTGAGGGAATAGGATTAGAGTATAATAACTTGCTATTTGCTAAATGATCGAGTGTGTTGTATAGGCGTGGTGACGAGTGTCTATACACCGGAGTCTAGCATGACCGTGAGTCATTGTTGGTACATGTTGTGAACTAATGTGGAACTCTCCTAAGCTAAATTATGATTAAATCCCTTACCGGGATGGTTAAATTCTTGAGCCCTTGCCGGCTTGTGAAAATTGTTGTTATTGTTCCCTTGTCAGGACCTTATTATGTTGTTGTTACTCCCTTGCCGAGATGGTACTTGTTATTTATTTCATTCTTCTTGCCCGTAGATTGTGATTGTTGTTTGGATGAGGAAGAGTGATATTGCACGAAGGTTCATTCCGTGCCATTTTTGGTTATATTCGCACGAAGGATTATTCTGTGCCATATTTAAACTATTTATGCATGATGGAACATTCCGTGCCATTTTTAATTATATTATGCACGAACGAACATTCCATGCCATGAATGTGAGTTATGAGAGTAAAACCACGAGGGGTGATGTCGTGCACTTTTATTTGATTGTTTGGGTGAGGATGAGAGTAAAAGCATGAAGGGTGATGTCGTGCACTTTTATTTGATTGTTTGGGTGAGGATGAGAGTAAAAGCACGAAGGGTGATGCCATGAAACTATTAAATTTCTTATTATGTGACAATTATTGTTGCGCTCTATTTATATTTAACTGATGAATTATGTATATCCAATTGTGCTCCCCATAGCATGTTCTCTCCCTTTCTATTTGTTTAGTTCAGTACTTCTGTTATTTTGTGGTACATATGTATATAGAACTGTACCGGTTTATGTGAGTGTCTAGTCCTAGGCTTGTCACTACTTCGCCGGGATAGGCCGGGCACTTACCAGCACATGGGGTCAGTTGTGCTGATACTACACTTCTGTGCATTTTTGCACAGGTCCGATTTTTTAGCAACAACAGTAGTAGTAGTTTAGTAGCAGGATTTTCGTAACCACGAGACTGTGGTTGCTTGCAGGCGCCCGCTGGCCCGGCATCTCTTCTTATATTTTTTATTATTACTGTAGTCTCATTACTTTGAGACATAAGGTTGTTATATTTCTTTCAGGCTATTATGTGTAGTTATTCTTAGTACTTCATGAGTGAGTGACTCCACATCTTGGGTAAAGAATTTATGTTGAGTATTTCACCTTTATATTCAGATTTATGAAAGTATACTTCCGCAGTTAATATTATTATTACTATTCTTGCTATTAAATTGACAACATGATGGTTTTTATTAATGGAAAGATGGTGAGTAATTGGCTTGTCTAGCTACCACGAGTAGGCGCAATCACGATCCCGATGGTGGGGAATCCGGGTCGTGACAAGTTGGTATCAGAGCACTAGGTTACATAGGTCTCACAACTCACGAACAAACTTAGTAAAGTCTGAGGGGTTGGTACGGAGACGTCTGTACTTCTTCCTCAGAGTCTATTAAGTTAGGAAAAATCTCTTTTTTGTTCTTTCCTATCATTCGAATTTGTTCTTCAAATGTTAAATTGAACTTCTACTGTTGTCTTCCAACAAAAGGCAAAGTCACGTACCGCTTCTTCAGCCGAACAATGGCACAGGCTGGTGATAGATCAACTACGCTTTCAGAAGTTTTGCGGAGGTCGGATAGGTTTCATCAAACTCTTCGCTACCACCTTCAGTGGTGCATCTTTTGAGAACCCACGGGGTTGTGCTTGACCTCTCCGATAAGGTATTACAGAACGTGGGAATAGTCGAAAGCGAGGGGGTTGATTCTACTATGTTTCGGATGGCAATAAATTAGTGGAAACATAATGCACGTTCTAACCACTTGTGGTTTCAACGGACCTTGATGTCTGGTTGATTTATTTGAATTGTGAAGGACAAATATTGTGGATTATCGATTGTTTTGACCCTTGACTTGGTGCTAAATGGAGAATTCCACTATTAGTGAATGGACCAGATGGCCATGTGTTAGCTCCGTTTTGTCTTGGAATGTCTTATTAAAGGTCCCCCAAATAATTCATACATATTTAAGGTTTAGTTCTTTGTAGGGGTAAGAATCGCCCCGGAGAATAACGAAGGGTATATGAGTAAATGGGGTAGCTCAGTAGTGTTAAGCCAGCATAGCAAAAGAGGAAATTGGCCATCGATGTTTGTAACAAGCCTACGAAGAGGGCAAACCGGTCAATGCAACACTGCCTACTCAACTCTATTTTAAGAAAAAATATTCTAAAGAAGTTTACCTCCCAGATTCTCTGCAATATGTGGTATATGTGATCTGAATGGTTGTACATGTTACGTTGACAGTGTCCGAATATGTCGTCACATGCAATAAGTTAGCTGAGCCTCAAAGGAATTGTTGTGAATATAGTAGTTTGGAGAAATATAGTTTAGGAAAGCACTCAGGATACGTGCTACATTGCAGTTAATACGTATCTCACATGACCAGCCATAGGTAGAGGTCAGGATGTTAGAGGTAGAGGTGAAAATCCTAGAGGTGGAGAACCAACCATTGATATAACTTTTATGGTATGACTGAGGTCACAACACCAGATGGTGTCATCACATGTACAATTTTGATTGTTATAAAAAGGATATTTTCCTTAAGTTGATTTGGTTTTTTTGAAAAATTTAGGCGAGTCTTTTTTATATGCCCCACTCATTAGTGAGTTTCGCAACCATCAAATCTACTTATGAGAATACTCACGTTGTGCAATTATATGGAGATAACTATCCTTATTATTATGTGTTGGTCACTAAGAATATTTATGAGGCTAAAAGTGACTTTATATTACTTACTAAAATGGGATTTGATGTAATTCTTGAAATAATTAATTTCAATTATTAATTGTACGCCCTATCGGTATGAGGGTTAATTTTATATCGTGATTTTCTTTGACGAACAATTATTGAAAAGAAGAAAGAAAGGAAATGAAAAAATTTTGGCTGGCACAATGTGCAAGTATTTGTGATTCAGAGTTGAGGATAAGGTCCTCAAATTTTTGCATAATGTGAAATATTTTTAAACCGAGCTTCAAGCTGTGGTAGATATCATATGAGGACAAGGTCCTGGTGGTAAAAGTTTATGTGTTTAAAATTCTCCTTTTATGAAATTAAAAAAATTATTATATTTTAAATGGGAGTCATGCCGGTTACGATTGTTTGACAATTTTTGTATAGTTTCTATTCATATTTAGCCATTTCTGTTTTGTAACTGTTGAGCTTTAGCCTTTGAGATGAGCACCCAGGTGAGGAAAAATACGACTCATTAATTCGGGAAAGTATTCATGAGGTCTCCATACCTCGCAGTGAGTAAAGTGGGAGTTTTGGAATAAGGTATTTGATAACACACAGTTAATTCGCAAGGTCGTAAATTAGGGACAACTTTTATGGCCAGAGTCATGGTTATGTGCATACGTATGAGGTATTCATGCCTTATTTAGACTTGTTCGTGATAGTCTTCATTGATGACGTGTTGATACACTCTTGTAGTCAGAAGGAGCATGCGCAGCATCTTAGAGTGGCTCCCCAGGCTCTAAAAAATAGTCAGCTATATGCAAATATTACCAAAGTGTGAGTTCTGGTTAAGTACAGTTGCATTCCTGGGTCATGTTGTGATGGCAAAAGGTATACAGGTTGATCCAAAGAAGATGGAGGCAGTTAAGGGCCGGCCTAGACTAACCTCAGCTACAAGGATCCGGAGTTTCTGGGGATTAGCAGATTATTATTAGCGGTTTGTGGAGGGGTGTTCATGTACTGCAACCCCGATGACCAGATTGACCCAGAAAGTTGTCCAGTCCGAATGGTCAGATGAATATGAGGCAAGCTTTTAGGAGCTCAAGACAACCTTGACCACGGCACCGGTATGGGTTTTGCCCACAAGTTCAGGACCCTGTACGGTCTATTGCGATGCTTCCTGTATTGGGCTTGGTGCAGTATTGATGCAGGATGGAAAAGTTATTGCCTATGCTTTGAGACAGTTGAAAATCCATGAGAAGAATTATCTGGTTCATGACCTAGAGTTGGCAGCGGTTTTTCATGCCTTAAAAAATTTTGGAGGCATTATCTATATGGTGTGGCGTGTGAGGTATACACGGATCATAAGAGTCTTCAGTACTTTTTCAAGCAAAAGGAATTAAATGTGAGGCAGATGAGATGGTTAGAGTTGCTGAAATATTGTGATGTTACCATCTTATATCACCAAGGTAAGGCTAATGTGGTGGCTGATACGGTGGGTAGAAAGTCTGCCAGCATGGGTAGTCTCGCTTATATTCTGGTCAGCCAGAGACCGCTTGCTCTAGATGTTCAGGCCTTAGCCAATCGATTCATGAGATTAGGTATTTCTGAGCCTGGCAGGGTGTTGGCTTGCACGGTGGCTCATTCTTCTCTATTGGAGAGTATCCGTGAGAGACAGTTTGAGATCCCCATTTGTGTATCCTGAGAGACATTGTGCAAGGAGGTGCTACGAAGGTAACCCTAGATGATGACCGGGTGTTGAGATTGCAGGGGCAGGTTTGTGTGCCCAATGTTGATGGGATTCGAGAGTTGATCTTAGCGGAGGCCCGTAGTTCTCGGTATTTTATTCACTCAGGCGCCGCAAAGATGTGTCAAGATTTATGATAGCATTATTGGTGGCATAGGATGAAAAAGGACATTGCTGCGTATGTCATTCGGTGTTTAATTTGTCAGTAGGTTAAATATGAGCACTAGAGGCCTGGTGGTGTGTTCTAGAGAATTGAGATTCTCGAGTGGAAGTGGGAGCGGATTACAATGGACTTCATTACTGGACTTCCGTTGACTCGGAAGAAATTTGATGCTATTTCGGTTATTGTTGATAGGCTAACCATGTCAGCTCATTTCATTGCAGTAGCAATCACATATTTATCTGAGAGGTTAGCAGACATTTATATTCGGGATATTGTTCGCCTTCATGGGGTGCCGGTATCTATTATCTCAGATCGGGATACGCAATTTACCTCGCGCTTCTGGAGAGCGGTCCAACAGGAGTTAGGCAACCAGATTCAGTTGAGCATAACATTTCATCCCCAGACTGACGGTCAGTCCGAGCGGTCTATTCAAATTTTAGAGGATATGCTTCGAGCTTGCGTCATTGACATTAGAGGCTCGTGGGCTATTTTTGCCCATAGCAGAGTTCGCCTACAATAATAGCTACCAATCTAGCCTTCTGATGGCTCCATATGAGGCGTTGTATGGTAGGCGATATTGGTCTCCAGTCAGATGGTTTGAGCCGGGAGAGGCTTGGTTGTTGGGTACCGACTTAGTTTAGGAGGCCTTAGATAAGGTCAAGACTATTCAGGAGAGGTTGCGTTCAGTCCAGTCTAGACAGAAGAGTTATGGATACTCTTGGTGGATAAAGTGTCACGACCCTAAACCTCGGTCGTGATGGCGCCCAACACATTACTAGGCAAGCCCGACCATCTTATCCAATTACCAGCCAAGTATAATTAATACTGATTAATCGGCGTGATTAGCCTATTTTCATAACAAATCAAGAAGTGTAGAAATGAAATACAAGAACACAGTCCCAACCAAATCGTGGTGTCACAAGTCTGAGCCTCTACAAATGAGATCTACTACACAATCAAGTCTAACCAGAATGGAGACAACAAAATGATAAAAAGAAAGAGGTCAGGTACTGCGGACGTCGGCAGCTACCTCGAAGTCTCCACAGAATGGGGATAATAAAGCAGTTGCGATAGCTCAACTACCCTCCTGAACCTGTATATCTGCTCAAAAAGTGCAGGGGAGTGGGGTGAGTATATTTCAACTCGGTGAGTAACAATAATAAACAATAACTGAAAATAAGAACTCCTGTACTATCACTAAACAGTTCTAAGGTAACCCCCACAGGTTAGTCATCACTATAATGAAGTACTCTGATCTCCAGTCCACATCTATCTCATCTAGGTCCCATACTGACCACATCCTCGCTCGTACCACTACGGTATACAACCATCTCAATATATGGAGACATATACATCTGTCTATAACATATAAATATTTCAGTATATATATGAATATGAATAGGTATAATGCTGCGGCGCGCAGCCCGCTCCAATACATATACCGCTGCGGCGCGCAGCCCGCTCCATTTAACGTCGACGGCGCTTACTGGGGGTGTATACAGACTTCGAAGGGGCTCCCTAGGCCCAAGCACTATTATACTGCGGCGTGCAGCCCGATCCACACATGTATTACTGCGGTGTGCTGTCCGATGCAATATATATATGTATATATATTTATACTGCTGCGGCGTGCAGCCCGATCCCATAATATACACCAGTGCTCACTGAGAATGTGTGCAGACTCGGACTCCGAAGGGGCTCCTACAGCCCAAGCGCAATAATACTGCGGCGTGCAGTCCGTCCCACATGTATATTACATGTATATTACTGCGGCGTGCAGTCCGATCCAATATATATATTGCTGCGGCGTGCAGCCCGATCCAATATAGGTATATATATATAATACCTCATAATGGGTCCTCGACCCTATTCCAGTCAGTATATACTTGGCCTCTCAGGCCCAATATAATATATCACAGTGGGTCCTTGACCCTGTCTCAGTCAATATAGACTTGGCCTTTCAAGCCCAATATAACATCTCATAATGGGTCCTTGACCCTATCTCATCTCAATAGATATAGACTTGGCCTTTCAGGCCCACTCAGCTAGAACAGGGAATTCCACCCTAGATAATCTCTCTCAATGTACACATCCAGTACGGGCTCATATTATGCTATACAGCTAGAGCTACGGCTGAGTGTATGTTTCCAACATGATATAAGGGTCACCAAGCTCTATAAGTTTCCTAATGCTCTACAGATCGGCACAAGGCCCCAAACATGGCTATCAGCCCAATTGCACAGTTATAAACTTATTATCAGTCATAACACACAGTATACTATTAGTCGGGAAGGACCAAGTCCAAGTCCCCATTCACAATGTCACCACGCTAGTCACAAGACGCGTGTCTCATCTCAACATAGCACTGTGAAGTGCTAGTACGGGGTTTCAAACCCTCAGTACAATATTTACTACTACCACTCACCTCGAACCGGTAGAAGCCTCAGTCCGCCTTGCGCTTGCCTTGCAAAGCAATCTCCTCGGTTGCCAAATCTGCTCAAAATCAATGATAATACATCAATATATGCTAAATTCACGTAACCCATTCGAAATAACCCAAATTGCATCAAAACCCACAAAGTTGTCAAAACTCGACTTTTGGTGCGCTTCTCGAAAAATCATAAAAGTTACATATTCGAAACCCTCGTCTTAATACGAGTATAGGCATATCAAATTTACCAAATTCGGACTCCATTTGCCCGCTCAAATCGGTGTTTTTCTACAATTTAAGGCCTAAGGCTTAAACCCACATTTAATCCTCCATTTTCATAGAAATAATCCATGATTTCATGATAAAAGCGTGTAATTAAACCATGAAACTTACCTCCGATAATATCCAGATGATCTCCTAGCTATTTCCCTTCACTTCCTCTCTCTAGGCTTCAAAAATGGGGGTTTATGAAATGAAACCCGTAATGAAATGTTCTGGTTTTAAAATCACTGCCTGGGACCTTTCTTCTACGCGTTCGCGTTCGTCACCACGCGTTCGCGATGCCCAGCTCCGGATTAACCTTCGCGAACGCGACCTCCCCAACGCGTTCGCGATGCACTAGCTCCCAGCCGTCTGATTTTCCTTCTACGCGTTCGCGATACCCCTCACGCGAACGCGATGCACACCCTCACAAACCTACGCGAACGCGACACCCTGAACGTGATCGCGAAGCTCAAGAATCCTGGCCTACACGAACGCGATAAACTGTCTCGCGATCGCGATGCTTGACTCGCCTGGCCTTCGCGAACGCGGCCCATGCCACGCGAACGCGAAGGCTTGGATTTTGCCCAGTGATCTGCAATTTTTCTGCAGATTTTTAAGTTCCAAAAATGCCGGATGATGGTCCGGATTCACCCCGAGGCCCCCGGGACCCCAACGAAACCACCAACATACTACAAAACACGATACGAACTTGTTCCAAGCATAAAAACACCATCTTAAACATCAAATCACCAATTACACACGGATTCAAGCCTAAGTTTCTTCAAAACTTCCGAAACTAGCATTCGATCAAAAACTCGACCAAACGACCTCCGAATGGCCTAAAATTTTGCGAGCACATCCAAAATCACCTAACGGAGCTACTGCAACTATCGGAATTCCATTCCGACTCACGGATCAAAATCTCACCTACCGTTCGGATTTCGCCAAAATTCAACCTTAGCCAATTCAAGCCTAAAAGTACACCAGGCCTCCAAATTCACTTCTGATCACTCTCCTAGCTCATAAATGACATCCCGGAGCTGACCGAATCATCAGAATCCGATTCCGAGCTCTCTAACTCACAAGTCAATATCCGGTTGATTTTTCCCAAATATTCCTTCTTTAAAGAGACTATTTATCTCAATTCCTACTAGACTCAATCCAAAATGACTCAAACTCGCCAAACATACATATTAAAACATGAACGAGCATATAATGGGGAATACGAGGTGATAACTCACATGATGACGGGCTGGGTCATCACAGTCCGAGATGTAGATTTCATGGTTGGTGAACGGTTATTGCTCTAGGTATCGCCTATGAAGGTCGTGATGAGGTTCAGAAAGAAGGGAAAGCTTAGCCCTAAGTACATTGGTCCATTTGAGATTCTGGATCGAGTGGGAGAGGTGGAGTATAGACTTGCATTGCCAACTAGCTTATCAGCCGTGCATCCATGTTTTTCATGTATCTATGCTTTGGAGGTATCACGGCGATCCTACGCTCGTGTTAGACTTTAGTACTGTCCAGTTGGACAAGGATCTATCTTACGAGGATGAGCTGGTAGCTATTCTAGACCGGTAGGTTCGACAGTTGAGGTCGAAGAGCTTTCCTTCCATGCGTGTTCAGTGGAGAGGTCAGCCTCCTGAGGCATCGACCTAGAAGTCCGAGTCTGATATGCGGAGCCGTTATCCACATTCGTTCCCCGACTCAGGTACTTCCTTCTCTTGTCCGTTCGAGGACGACCGGTTGTTTTAGAGGTGAGGATGTGATGATCCAAAGGGTCATCACCTATTTTCCTCATATATTCCGTGCTTCCAAGGCCTTGAAATCCTTATTTTATATTGCCTCGATTTGTGTGTGTAGTCCGGGCACGTAGCCGGAAAATTGGTATGTTGGAATATGTAAATTCTATGAAAAATTTGAAGAATTTTGATATTAATATGATAATAGTTGGCTTTGGTCAATATTTTTGGTAAACAGACCTGGACCTGAGATTGGACTGTCCCGGAAGGTCAATAAAAAAATATGGGACTCGGGCATGTGCCGGGAGTCGAAATCCGAGGTATAGAACCTGAGTAAAAGAATTTTTTTGTTAAATTGTTTTTCTGAAATTATTAAGGAAAAAGAGAATGAAAATTGATTAAAAGACCATGGTATCCGGCTCGTATTTTGGTTCTGGTGTCCGGTACAAGTCTTATATATTTTTTATGCGCTTCCTATAAAGTTTGGTTGAAAATGAACATCGCTTGACGTGTTTTCGACCTAAATAGCTAAAGTTAAGGTTTATTAACTTAGAAATGAAAAATGATGATCTTGAGGCTTGATTCAATGTTATTTTGGCAATTTGATCGCTCGAGAAAGTTCGTATGATATTTTTGAGTCCGTTTGCATATTTAGTTTGGAGCCCCGAGGGCTCGGAGGAGTTTCGGATAGGTTTAGGTTGCGTTGTTCTCGTTTTCTTATGCTTTGACATCGTTTCTTCAAGCAAAAATGATATCATATTGCACAAATGAGCTCTGATTACTGTTTTGAATGAAGCATTAGATCCATATCATAATTACGGATCCGTAGCAAAAAGAATCATCAAATGTGGACATCGTATGCAGATTTTATGGCCATTTTACTAAGGTTGCCTAGATTTTTAGGTTAATGACGAAATTGCCCCTGACGGCGTATTAAAAACCCACACTATTTGCAAATCTTAAAACCTACATATCTACTTCATTATAAGGTCAAATTGAGTGATTCAATAGCCTAAATTCATTAGAAGTTCACAGGAAATCCATTGGGAGGAGTAAAACGCGTGAATAGTATACCTATAATGAGCAGGTCGAGTTTTCTTCCAATTTATGAACGGGAAGAAGCTTCTGAGATAATGTTTAAGAGAGAAAATCAGTAGGTATCACAGAGATAAGTGATTTGGTTATTAAAACTCATTTATGAAAGTACACTTCTGCAGTTAATATTAATACAACTATTCTTGCTATTAAATTGACAACATGATGGTTTTTATTAATGGAAAGATGGGGAGTAAATTGGCTTGGCTAGCTATCACGAGTAAGGGCCATCACGATCCCGATGGTGGGGAATCCAGGTCGTGACATATATATATTACTGCGGCGTGCAGCCCGATTCGGTGTATAGAAAATACCCTCACTATATGGTCCTTGATCCCTCTCAGTCAATATGGACTTGGCCTATGGGGCTAACTCAGCTAAGACAGGGTTTCCAACCCCAGGTATTCCTCACTTAGAGTGTAAATTATTTAGACTGGTTCATATTATATTTTACAGTTAAGAGTATGAGTGTGAGTATGATTTCAACGGATAAAGTAAGGTCAACTAGCGCAACATGCCCCCTAAGGGTTCTACAGATTGTCACACCTCCTTTTTTACACACTTACCCTGAAAAATAAAATGTATAAAGGGAGTTATTCCATTTAAAGTGACAATATTCGAAACAGGGTTATTTTATTTATTTCAGAGTCTCCACTTGGAATAAATTAAGGTGTCCCAAGTCACTGATTTTTTAAATTCTGAATCGAGAAAAGTTTGACTTTCCAAATGAAGTCTGCGAACCAAAAATTCTAGTAAGGAATTCTATTGACCCGAGGGAAAGTTTTAGGCACCCCTGAATCCTGTGGTTCTAGCACGGTCACTTAAACTGTTATAAATGGCTGAATATCTTATTTTAATACATGCTATAACTTATGTGACTTTAACAATTTTAGACCGCTTTTATTAAGTGAAAACTATACATTTAAACCTTTAAACAAAAAAATAGGTCTAACATTAATCTGGATCCAGGCCCTAATGAATATGCAAGTCAAATGTGTGTCTGGATCATTTATTTAAATTATACCGGGTAGGATGATTATTGAAGCTTAACAACATTTTAATTTATGTAAAAGCAAGAGGTTCGTTCGAAATTATTTCCAACTACTCTACGGAAGCAATAGTGCTCAATATGATCTTCTCAAAAATGAACATTTACCTACTGATTTTATACATCTTAGCTTCTCCTGTCAATTAAACTAAAAATTATTTATTTATTCATGACTTATTAAACTAGGACAAATGATTAATGAGAGGCTACAAACTAATAAGAGACTAATTGCTATGTTCACAAAACCTAGTTCAGATGATTCATTATTAGACATGAACTACATATCTTAAACTTTACTGTCTTTATCCAATGTTAATTAAACAAGCTTTGAACTATAAACTAAAATTAAACTAATCAATGATATCTGCAGAATACTAATAAAAAGACATCAACTTAGTATTACAAATCATGATTTAAAACAAATTTAACAGTCCAATTTATATAGACATACACCTTACAACTAATAAATGGATGCAACAAACTATCTAACTATAGACATAAAGTGATATAGACATATAAATCCAACTAGCATTCTTATTTTTCAAACCCCTGTTCAAGTTTACACCGACACGAATTCAGAGTTATGTACCTGGAAGATTGAATTTCAAAAAAAAGGAAGAGGAGTAAGATCAACAGCAGCAGTAGCACCAGCAGCAATACCAAATGAAATACACTTCGAACAAAATGTGTAACAATTTAAGAACCAACAATGATAGCCAACACTTAAACCAAAACAGCTGGACTTGGATTCAACTAACAGTAGACCAACAACCCTTATAAGAAGTTTCAAGAAAATTCAATTGAGTGGGAGGGTAAAAAATCAGATACTTAAAACCTAAGCTTTCTGTTTTTTTTATATTTCCAGTGTGTTTTGTTTCACATGGCAGAATGTTTATTTTATCCTACTCCCCTCTTTCAATCAGCTCTCTTTCCTCTGGATTATTAGGTCCTAATGAATAGTCAAACTCCCCTTTTTAAAGAATAGTAGTCTTCCACTATTAATTGTCTACTAATTATTCAATCCCACTAACAATGTTCCTCTTTTGACTACCCACCAACACTTTATTTATTGCCCAGTGCGCCCCTCCCCCCCCCCTTTTTAATCTGATCTCTTATATTACTCTAAGATGACAGCCTTGCAGCCTATTTTTTAAACGTTTTTTAGAACTGATCAAACCCATATTATTCCCCTATTTTCCCACCTTCGGTTGTCTAAGCACGGGTTTGAACTAATAAAATGCTCCTGAAGTCATAAATGGTGGAACACACTGCTGTCCAGCGGGTTCCACTACCCTATCCCATGTGCATTGCACCTTTAATCCTAAATGAAGCTGGTTTCTGACTTCCTACTACTTAGTGTTCAAATAAGATGTAATTCCACACTAATTAATAGCCCTTTCAATTAGTTTATTCATCAGTTTTTAACGATGCATTGAGTACCATTTAGTAGGCCAACTAAACTATGCATTTATCACAAATAAACAGTTATAACCAATTCAACCTCTAATTCAACAGTGATTTGGACCAAACTTAGGTTGTATTGACCAACATTGTCACATTGTTCTAACAAAACAAACATATACAAACTAATTGACGATATTTATTTGATCGATTACTGCATATAATTGATAAAAAATAATCGACAAATAAATTAATGATTTACAGTACTTAGGCCAAAGACAGATGAAATACGAAACTAATTATTCGATGACGCTAATGAAAGCGAACACGTATCTTATAACAAACACAGTCAATCAAACAAACAGAAGTAACAATTTGACAAAATAAAGGGTCTAGAGGAGGAGGAGGACAAGAAAAAATTTAGCAAAAAATCCAAAAGGGATAAAAATAATGTATACAACTAAACTAACAAACTAAATAAATTAAAATAGAAGAAAAAGAGAAGAAATACATCAAAAATGAAGAATCAAAAATACACGGACTTGGGCCATTTTGGACTCGAAACCTTTTTGAGGCCAAACGGGCTTTAATCGAGTGTTCTCAAGTGAGAACACTTAGACTAAAGCCCCCTTGAAACCTCAAAAATCCTCAACAGGCTCAAAAAACACTTCTAGGGTTTTTGGGGGCTCGGATTAGGGTTCAAGCAGTTTGGGCTTGATTCGAAGGGGGGCAAGCTCAGGGTTGGAATGGGATGGTCTTGGAGGTGTTGTGGTGTAAACGTGAGGTGGTTTGGGGTAGGTCAAATATGGCTCGAATCTTCGATCGAAGAATTGAGGAGTTCATGGACGATTCGAGGTAGATGAGTATGAGAGTTGGAATGGGGAGGTTACGGGGGTTCCATGGTGTAAAATTGGAGGTCATTGGCCTACTGGAACCGCCGTGAGGCAATTTCCGATAGGTGTTATGTCGTATCTGAAAGAGATGAAGAAATGACCTAGGATCTTAAACGTATGTGGGGGTTGGGGGATGGGACTTTGGTGTATTGAAATGGTTCTATAAATCTGAGTCGTTAGATCGAATGATCTCAACGATTTGGATTAATTGTGGAGAAAGGAATGGGGTCATTTTGGCATGCAACGGGGTCCTTTGGGTTTAATGAGGGGTTGGGTCGAGATGGATAACGGGTCTGGTATGGTAAAACGTGTTGGGGGATAGAACGATGGCCGTTTGATTTACAAGGATTTAATCGGTTGAGATGGGTTAGACTTGAAACGGCGTAGGTCTAGTATCAAACTACGTCGTTTGATGGCTTGGGAAGCTAATCACTTGGACTGGCCGATTGGGCCTGAGGTTGGAGGTGATTTGGGCCTGATCTTGGGTCAGAACTAGCCTGGTCCTATTTCTTTTATTTCTTTTCCTTTCTTTTCTTTCCTTTTTATTTCCTAATATTAATTTCTTCTTTTTTTCAAAAACTAAAAATCCAAATTAGTTTATAAAATTACTAATTAACTTCTAATCATAATTAAATACACATAATTAACTAAAAAATAAAATCACACCATTCGACATTAGATGTTAATATGTAAATCAACTTATTTTCTTGATTTTTCTCATTTTTGTAAAATGAATTACTTAATTACACCTATTAAAATCCAAATGTAAACATAACATATTATTATTACTATTTGTATATTAATTTAATAAATAAAAACGCACAGAAAAAATACAAACAAATACGAAAAATAACAAACAAATCCACAAAAAATCACACACAACACTAAAAATATTTTATTTTGGATTTTAGGAGTAATTTTAATCATAGGGCAAAAATCACGTACTCACAGCTCCCCTCTTTGCGCGTAAATACGAAGAGTTTTCTGCAAACATAAATGAGCAGATACGAATGATTTTTGCCCGTCCGAGTACTCCGTGTGAAGCATTTCTTAAAAGATCTGACCGAGCCTCTGCTTCCGGAGGCCCCCTACATATCGTGGGCTAAACAGGAATCATGTCAATATAGTTCAGAAAATTTTGGTAGTTGGGACTACCGTGGACTAAGACCTTGCTGTTACTGTTGCTGTTATTGCTGCTACCGTTTACTGACCTCCTTATTACACCAAAAGGGGAAGTGAAGCTAAGCTAACTATGTCTAACAACTATGAGTTACAAGATTCCTATCTATAATCCTTTTGAAACTTGATCTTGTGTCTTAGTTGATTTTGCCGGAGACTTCGATCTGAATCTTGATGCCCGCAAGTTGTAAGTACTTGTTTCTTTCTGCAGCATTTAAGCAAAACAGGATTGGCGAAGCTCACAACCTCTATCTGATTTCGAGCAGTTTGCCCTTTTGTTTGCCCCATTGTTCAAACTCATTTGTTTTCTTCTTTTCTTCTCATTCTAGAGAGAAACTTATTCCATTGGTCACCTTGCGTCTTGTGTTTTGTGATCAACCTCCTTAAGACATCCAAGACAAACGAACGAACGAACAAAATTTTCTGCCCCAGTTTGCACTAGGAAAATTTCGTGAGTTAGTTGTGATATGTATCGAAGCAGTCGCATCCAGATTGTGTATCCTGGTGAATGGATTAAGTTGGTGTTAGGAAATATCTGGGTTATGCCGTGATTTAACGGGTTATGCCGTTATTTAATGGCTTATGCCGTTAAGGTCATCGAGTTATGCCGAGACTTGGAAAGATAACGGATCTTGGGTTAAGCCAGAGAGATCCATGAGTTATGCCAGGATTCAACGGGTTACGTCGTTAAGGTCATCTAGTTATGCCAAGACTGGGAAATATAAAGTCTCCTTGGGTTATGCCAGGGAGATCCACGGGTTATGCCGGGGTTCAACGAGTTATGCCGTTAAGCTCATCGGGTTATGCCGAGACTTGGGAAGATAAATGTTCTTTAGGTTATGCCAGGGAGATCCACGGGTTATGCCGGGGTTCAACGGGTTATGCCGTTAAGGTCATCTGGTTATGCCAAGACTTGGAAGGATAAAGGCTCCTTGGGTTATGCCAGGGAGATCCGCGGGTTATGCCAAGATTTAATGGGTTATGCCATTAAGGTCATCGGGTTATGCCGAGACTTGGAAAGAAAAGACTCCTTGGGTTATGCCAGGGAGATCTACGGGTTATGCCGGGATTCAACAAGTTATGTCGTTAAGGTCATCGGGTTATACCGAGACTTGGAAAGATAAAGGATCTTTGGGTTATTCCAAGGAGATCCACGGGTTATGCTGGGTTTAACGGGTTATAACGTTAAGCTCATCGGGTTATGCCGAGACTTGGAAAGATAAAGGCTCCTTGGGTTATGCAAGGGAGATTCACGGGTTATGTCGGGGTTCAGCGGGTTATGCCGTTAAGGTCATCGGGTTATGCCGAGACTTGGAACGATAAAGTCTCCTTGGGTTATGCCAAGGAGATCTGCGGGTTATGCCGGGATTTAATGGGTTATACCGTTAAGTTAATCGAATTATGCTGGGACTTGGAAGGATAAAGGCTTCTTGGGTTATGCTAGAGAGATCCGCGGGTTATGTCGGGATTCAACGGGTTATGCCGTTAAGGTCATCGGGTTATGCCGAGACTTGGAAAGATAAAGGCTCCTTAGGTTATGCCAGGGAGATCCACAGATTATGCCGGGGTTCAACGAGTTATGTTGTTAAGCTCATCGGGCTATGCCGAGACTTCGAAAGATAAAGGCTCCTTGGGTTATGCCAGAGAGATCTGCGGGTTATGCCGGGGTTCAACGGGTTATGTCGTTAACGTCATCGGGTTATGCTGAGACTTGGAACAATAAGGCTCATTGGGTTTTGCCAGGGAGATTCGCGAGTTATGCCGGGATTTAACGTGTTATGCCATTAAGGTCATCGGGTTATGCCGAGACTTGAAGGATAAAGACTCATTGGGTTATGCCAGGGAGATCTGCGGGTTATGCCGAGATTTAATGGGTTATGCCGTTAAGGTCATCGGGTTATGCCGGGACGTGGAAAGATAAGGCTCCTTGGGTGATGCCAGGGAGATCCATGGGTTATGCCGTTAAGGTTATCGGGTTATGTCGAGACTTGGAAAGATAAAGGTTTCTTGCTACTATGATTTGTTTTTCTTCTGAGATTTTCATTTTCACTTATTTCTTCTTCTTTTTCTTTTTCTCCCCCTTCTTTTTTTGTTATTTTACTCTTTTCAATAAGCAAAAATTCATGAAAGAATTTCGGGAAACTTCCCTTTTCGCCACTTTTATGCTACAAAGTTGTTTCAACGCTTGCGCATTTCATTCCTTTTTGGGTTGCACCCGCTTCTTGCATGGTTGCTTTGAATAGAACCTGTCTTCAACAAATAAAATTTATTAGTTTAAAATGGCGAATGGTTTTGTGGCCTTGATCATCCTAATTTCTTGATCCTGGCCTCTTTTCCGTTGAAAACTTTATACTTGTTAGCTTTGAGGGTGAACCTCTTTTCAAACCAACCGGGTTCAATTCTCCAAACTTCATTTTGACTCGCCCATGTAGGCTCTGATCTTTTCACTTTACTCAGATCTTAAGACTTTTGCCTTTGATTATATTTATTTTCAAACATTTTTTTTTGAAGTATCAACCATTATGGTAAGTCGGGATTTGACTGACGCACTTGCTACGACTGGGCATTTCCTTCAAATTTAACCAGGCAAGGCCTTACAAAACCATTCCTGACACTTTTATTTGCAATGATGCTGGAATAAGAATTAAACTGAAAGAGATTCAAAGAAGAAATATACAAATGAATAGATGAGTCTAAAGAGAAGTGTCCCTACCCGGGAAAAATGATGACTTATCTGGGGTGTACATGTTGGCTTCAAATGAACATGACATGCTTTTGGACTGGACGCCCGACCCACAGACTTTTCAGCTTCTCATGAACCCCTTTTGATCCGTGTTTTAAAACCAGGGAACCTTTCCAGGACTATTTTAGTGATGAGATGTCTTTTTCTCGGCCAATAGCGCCCTTTGTGGGTTTTCGCCAATCGACCTCTCTCATTTCTCTTCTCAACGTCGCCCGATAGTGCTCTTTGTGAGTTTTCACTAAACGGACTCTCTCATTTTCAGTTTCTCTATTGTCCATCACCTTATGGTTCCCGAAGTTTTTCACCAATAAGAATCTCTCATTTTGTTTCTCTCAATTCAGGCTGTATCAGATTCCATCAATGACGTTTTTCACTTCCCTGCTTTTGCCAATTGATCTGAAGGACTTGAACAAGGTCTTTGGGTGAAAAGGACTTTGAGTGGAATTACAAATTTGGAACCATTTCGACGGATCCAAAACGAACCGTCATATCATCTACCCCAGTTTCAATTTTTGGGAAATTGGGATTTTTGATGTGGTGTGACTGAACCTCAGGGAAAGGTTGCCTACGTATCCTTTTGGAATCAAGTCAAAACATAGTTCAGGTCTTCTTCGGGTATAATAATATTTTTTTTTGATTGGTTGGTGCTTTAGGATTCCAACGAGGGTAGCCAAAGAAAGGTAACCAGCTCAAAGTGGTTTGCAAAAGGGTGGATACTATTTGGATAGCAGGAACAAAAGCCTTCATCATCTCAATTGCGATGAAACAATCACCAAAGTAAAACTTAGACATAGTACCTTTTGACTGCGTCTGCATTTACCGTCGTTTTAGGATCATTTCCTTCAATATCACCTAGGTATAGCGCTCATCTCGGTAATATTTTCCTGATGATGTATGGACCTTTCCAATTAGGAGCGAATTTTCCTTTTGCTTCCTGATGATGGGGAAGAATGCGCCCCAACACCAATTGCCCTACTTCAAAATTCCCGGGTCGTATTTTCTTGTTGTAAGCACGAGCCATTCTTTGTTGGTACATTTGCCCATGACAGAGTGCAGCCATTCATTTTTCATCAATTAAAGTCAGTTGCTCCAAACGAGTCTTAAGCCACTCGCTATCTTCAATCTCTGCTTCAACAATGATTCGGAGCGAAGGAATTTCCACTTCTTCTAGTATCACAGCTTCAATTCCATAAACCAACAAGTATGGGGTGGCTCCTACCGACGTGCGCACTGTAGTGCGATATCCCAGTAAGGGAAAGGCAACTGTTCATGCCACTGCCTGGAACTTTGGATTGTTTTTCTCAAAATCTTCTTGATGTTCTTATTTGTCGCTTCAACGGCGTTGTTGGCTTTGGGACGATAAGGAGTGGAGTTCCTATGCGTTATTTTGAATTTTTCACATATATCTCCCATCAAATGACTAGTCAAGTTTTCCGCATTATCTGTGATGATAGTTGCAGGAATACCAAAACGACAGATAAGATTCTAGGGTACAAAGTCCATTATAGCTTTCTTACTGATTACTTTGAGAGTGATAGCCTCGACCCATTTTGTGAAATAATCGATGGCAACCAATATGAATCTGTTCCCATTAGATGCCTTTGGCTCAATCGGACCAATGACATCCATGCCCCAAGCGAGAAAAGGCCAAAGTGCCGACATAGGATGTCGGTCTGTTGGAGGTGCATGAATCAGATCTCCATGCACCTGACACTGATGGCATTTCCGGACGAAATTAAAACAATACTTTTCCATAGTTATCCAATAATAACCAGCTCATAAGATTTTTTTGGCCAAAACATATCTGTTCATATGAGGCCCGCACACTCCTGCGTGTACTTATTGCATGATTTCCCCTGCTTCTTCGGTGTCTACGCATTGCAACATGTTAAGATTCGGGGTTCTCTTGTACAAAACTTTGCTGCTCAAAAAGAAACCACTTGCATGTCGCCTGATGGTTCTCTTCTGATCTCTAGTAGCATGTTCGAGGTACTCTTGAGTTTTCAGAAACCTCATGATATCGTGGTACCATGGCTGGATATTTGGTCATGTCTCGATCATATTACAGTAACTGTGTCTTTCCTTGATTTGGATTTCCAAAGGATTGACGTGGGCGTTGCCTGGACACGGTAGCATCGAAGCTAATGTGGCAAGTGCATCAGCTAATTCATTGTCACACCGCGGGATGTACCTGAACTCTAATAATGTAAATCACTTGCCGAGGTCCTCCACGTGCTATCAGTAAGGAATGAGCTTGACATCTCGGGTCTCCCATTCACATTGGGCTTGTCTAATAATCAAGTCAGAATCTCCCATGATCAGTAAGTCTTTGACATCTTGGTCAATTTCCATATCCATGCGCATGATGTAGGTCTCATACTCAGCTGTATTGTTTGTGCAAAAGAAACGAAGTCGAGCCGTAGCTGGGTAGTGTTGACCGGTGGGAGAGATCAAAATTCCCCCAATCCCTACGCCTTTGGCATTTACTGCTCCATTGAAGAACATTTTCCAAGCATGGGCGTCTTTGGGGACTACTTCTATTGTATTTACCTCCTCTTCTTGAAAGTAGGTATTCAATGGTTGGTGGTCCTCGTCAATCGGGTTTTCGGCCAGGTGATCCGCCAATGCTTGGACTTTCATTGCCGTGCGGGTGACATAGACAATGTCGAATTCAGTAAGCAGAATTTGCCATTTTGCCAATATTCCGGTAGGCATTGGTTTTTGGAATATGTACTTCAAAGGATCCAACCTGGTAATGAGGTGAGTGGTGTGAGCCTGGAGATAGTGTCTCAACTTTTGAGCGACCCATGTCAAAGCGCAGCATGTCCTTTCCAACAAGGTGTACTTGACTTCATAACTAGTGAACTTCTTGTTCAAGTAG
Organism: Nicotiana noctiflora; assembly: GCA_032618575.1. Lineage (NCBI taxonomy): Eukaryota > Viridiplantae > Streptophyta > Magnoliopsida > Solanales > Solanaceae > Nicotiana > Nicotiana noctiflora. The sequence goes on from JASVEL010011852.1 coordinate 192,373, forward strand.
TAGATCGCCTTCTCTTTCTTCCCCGTTGCATCGTGCTGCCTTAGGACACAGCCAAAAGAGTTTTCTAAGACTGTCATATATAAAAACAGAGGCCTCCCTTGTTCCGGCGGGACCAAAACTTGAGGATTCGACAGATAATCTTTGATTTTGTCGGATGCCTCTTGACACTCAACTGTTGTCACGACCCTAGTCCACCAATCGTGAACCTATCGTGACGGCACCCAGTCTCCGTGACTAGGTAAGCCTAACACGATGCAGAATATACAAGTTTATGAACATTAAATAAGAAAATAGTGGAAAACGATATAAAAGGAATGTAACAAGTGCCACTTGGAACATACACCCATCAACCATACCATATAGCATACCACCAAGACCCGGAATCCCACGGTAACATGGACTAAAAAGGGAGAGTACAACTGTGGCTCTATACATCAAGAATGTCTAAACAACGAAATGGAGAAAAATAACTACTGGCACTATGAGAATAGAAGGAGGGCCTACGGATCCGCGGAGGTAGCCACATCATACTTCGAGTCTCCTGAAGATGCTCCTAAGTCACCTGTAGTGCGCTTGATAAGATGTACCTGGATCTGCACAGCAAAAGTGTGCAGAAGAGTAGCATGAGTACACCACGGCGGCACTCAGTAAGTGCCAAGCCTAACCTCGATGGAGTAGTGACGAGGAAGGTCGGGGCCCTACAGAGAAATAAAATAAGATAATGATAATAATATAACGAACAACTCAAAATAAGAACAAGTCTGAAACAACAGCATTGAGATAAAATACTACAACCGACTACGATTAGCTAACTACAAGTAACCAACACAACATAAACTCAAACCAGCAAGTCCAGGACCTGTGGGAATTGAACCCACAGTCCCTCTCTATATTCAACAACCTAGGAGCTATGGGAATTTAACCCGCAGTCCCAATATCAGTATCTCTGGGTCTCAGTATCTCGGGGTCTCCGGGAATTGAACCCGCAACCCGTATCTCAATATCTCATGATCTTCGAGAATCAAATCCGCAGTCCGTATCTCGATAAATATATCAATAAACTCCGGGTCTTCGGGAATCAAACCTGCATCCCTTGGATCTCCGGGAATCGAACCCGCAGTCAACAAACAATACCACTCCGGGTCTCTGGGAATCGAACCCACAGCCCTGGGATCTCCGGGAATCGAACCCGCAGTCCACAAACAATACCACTCCGGGTCTCTGGGAATCGAACCCATAGACCTGGGATCTCCGGGAATCGAACCTGCAGTCCACCAACACAAACAAACAATAAAAGAAACACACGGAGAAAAATATGATATACTTAACTACAACTTCACCAAAACCAGTGCCAACAATTATCAAGAAGTTCAAGTAAGACAATTAGGCAATTAGACAGATAAATCCTATCTAATCATGCTTTTCTAACGAATATCAGGTAAATGTCACAATTTAATCAACTAAGAACAGGAATATAACGAATTGGACAATTCAAGTAAAGTGAGTTCCAACAATTTGCGCATGTACACGCCAGTCACCTCGCGTACAAGGCATTTAAATTATCACATAATATCCTAGGGGTGAAGGTTCCCCCACACGAGGTTAGACAAGCCACTTACCTCGACTTCGGTACAAAACCGCTATGAGACAACTCTCTTGCTACGAATATCTGCCTCCACAGGTGTAGTATCTGATCAAAATCAATAGAAATACATCAAAATAGGTGGGCATTACCCAACCGAAACAATTCAAAATACGCCAAAAACCACAAGTTGCCAAACTCCGACTTTTGGTATGCTTCTCAAAAAATTATCAAAGTTATATATTCGGGTCCCTTATCTCAACACGAGTCCATGCATATAAAATTTACCAAAATCGGACTCCGTTTGCCCATTCAAATCGACGATTTACCACAATTTAGGCCTAGGGCTAAAACCCCCATTAATCTTCCATCAACAGTGAAATACTCAAGGATTTCATGATAAAATAAAGAAAATTTGGCCAAGAAACTTACCTCCGATGATTCTCCAACAATTCCCCGTGAGTTTCTCTCTCTAGAACTCAAAAATGGTGTTTTTAGGACTATTTCCGCGACTGGACTTTGTTCTGGTATTTAATTCACAGACTGGACAATTACCCTACGCGTTTGCGTTCATCCCCACGCATCCGCGATGCTTTTCCAGGCTACCCTTTCATGAACGCGATGCGCTTCACGCGTTCGCGATGAACAAATGCTCAGCCGCCAGATTTTGCACTACGCGAACGCGACATGCCCGGTCGCGAACGCGACACGTCTCCAACCCCTCCTACGCAAACGTGACCTTCAGTGTGCGAACGCGATGATCAACTCTACCAGGCCTACGCAAACACGGCTCAGGCCTTGCGAACGCGAAGGCCAATTCCCTGTTGCACTGCTGCTACAATTTTCTTCAGATTTCATAGTTCAAAAGTGCCCGGATGATGGTCCGAATTCACCCCGAGGCCCCCGGGACCCCAACGAAAACCACCAACATACTCCAAAACACGATACAAACTTGCTCCAATCATAGAAACATGTATTTAAACACAAAAATCATCGAATTATAGCGGATTCAAGCCTAAGTTTTCATCTAAACTTCTGAAACCAACATTCAATCAAACACCCGACCAGACGACGTCCGAATGACCTAAAAATTTGCAGACATATCTAAAATCACATAACGAAGCTACAGAAATTGTCAGAATTCCATTCCGACACCCGGATCAAAATCTCACCTATCGGTCGGATTTCAAAAAAATTCCAAACTTCGGCATTTCAAGCCTAAATGAGCTACAGACCTCCAAAATATATTCCGAACGCGTTCCCTACCCCCGAAATAACCTAATGGAGTTAATGAAACCATCGAATTTCCATTCCGAGGTCGTCTTAACACTGTTCCGAATACGGGCTATTTTTCAACTATAAAGCTCTCATTTAGGGACTAAGTGTCCCAAAACACTCCAAATTCTAGAACCGACCCTCCCGGCAAACCACAATAGCAGAAATGAACTTAGGGGAACAGCTAAATTGGTGATCGGGGCGTAGATTTCAAAAATGACCGGCCATGTCGTTACATCTTCCCACAATTAAAGGATTCGTTCGTCCTCGAACGAGCATAGAAAACATACCTGCAGTGGTAAAGAGATGAGGGTACTGGTTGCGCATATCCTGCTTGATCTCCCAAGTTGCCTCATCGACCGGCTGACCACGCCACTGGACCTTTACTGAAGCGATGGTCTTCGACCTTAGCTTCCTGATTTGCCTGTCTAGAATGGTCACTGGCTCCTCAACATAAGACAGATCCTCGTCTAGCTGAACAGAAGTGAAATCTAACACATGCGACGGGTCACTATGGTATCTCCGGAGCATAGAGACATGAAATACGGGATGGACTCCGGCTAGGCTGGGAGGTAAGGCCAACTCATAAGCAACCTCCCCAACACGCCTCAAGATCTCAAAAGGACCAATGAATCTAGGACTCAGCTTCCCCTTCTTCCCAAACCTCATGCACCCTTCATAGGCGAGACTCGAAGCTGAACCCGCTCGTCAACCATAAAAGCCACATCGCGGACCTTCTTGTCCGCATAACTCTTCTGTCTAGACTGGGCTGCACGAAGTCTGTCCTGAATCACCCTTGACCTTGTCCATTGCATCCTGGACCATATCAGTACCTAGCAGTCTGGCCTCGCCCGGCTCGAACCAACCCACGGGAGACCTGCACCTCCTACCATATAGAGCCTCATACGGTGCCATCTGAATACTGGACTGGTAGCTGTTGTTATAAGCAAACTCCGCTAGTGGCAAGAAGTGATCCCATGAACCTCCAAGCTCAATCACGCACGCACGGAGCATATCCTCCAAAATCTGGATAGTGCGCTCGGACTGGCCATCAGTCTGGGGGGTGAAACGCTGTGCTCAGCTCCACCTGAGTGCCTAACTCCTACTGTACGGCTCCCCAGAACCATGAAGTGAACTAAGTGCCTCTATCTGAAATGATGGAAAACTAGAATACCATGCAGCGGAACTATCTCCCTGATGTAGATCTCTGCCAGTCGCTCCGATGAATAAGTAGTGCTCACCGGTATGAAATGGGCGGACTTGGTCAGCCGATCCACAATGACCTAAATGGAATCAAACTTTCTAACAGTCCGTGGAAGTCCATATACAAAGTCCATGGTGATGCGCTCCCACTTCCACTCTGGAATCTCAATCTGCTGCATTAATCCACCCGGACGCTGATGCTCATACTTCAACTGCTGGCAGTTGAGGCACCTAGAAACATAGTCAACTATTTCCTTCTTCATCCGCCTCCACCAGTAATATTGCCTCAAGTCCTGATACATCTTCGTGGCACCCGGATGGATGGAATACCGCGAGCTATGGGCCTCTGCTAGAATCAGCTCTCGAAGATCATCTACATTGGGCACACAAATATGCCCCTGCATCCTCATAACTCCATCATCCCCAATGGTAACATCTCGCGCATTACCACGTCGAACTCTATCCTGGAGGACAAGCAAATGAGGGTCGTCGAACTGACGCTCCCTGATGCGGTCAAATAGAGAAGACCGAGAAACCACACAAGCTAGAACCCGGCTGGGCTCCGAAAGATCCAGTCTAACAAACTGCCTGGCTAAAGCCTGAACATTCATCGCCATAAGCCTCTCTAAAGCTGGTAGATATGCCAAACTCCCCAAACTCTCTGCCCGGCGACTCAAGGCATTGATAACTACATTAGCCTTGCCCGGATGATAGAGAATAGTAATATCATAGTCCTTCAGCAGCTCCAACCATCTCCTCTGATGCATGTTCGGGTCCTTCTGCTTAAGCAAGTGCTGCAAGCTCCGGTGATTAGTGTAGATCTCACAAGGAACCCAATAAAAGTAATGACGCCAAATCTTCAAGGCATGAACAATGGCAGCTAGCTCCAGATCATAAACCGGGCAGTTCTTCTCATGTACCTTCAGCTGTCTGCACGCGTAGGCAATCACCCTACCGTCATGCATCAATACTGCACCGAGTCCAACTCGTGAGGCATCACAATATACTATATAGGAACCCGAACCTGTAGGCAACATCAAGATAGGGACCGAAGTCAAAGATGTCTTGAGCTTCTGAAAGCTCGCCTCACGCTCATCTGTCCACTGGAAAGGGGCACCCTTTTGGTTCAATCTGGTCATAGGTGCTGCGATCGAAGAGAACCCCTCCACGAAATGACGGTAATAACCCGCCAGGTCAAGGAAACTACGAATCTTAGTAGCTGAAGAGGGCCTGGGCCAACTCTGCACGGCCTCCACCTTCCTCAGATCCACTCGAATACCATCGCTCGACACTACGTGGCCTAGAAATGCCACTAAACTCAGCCAGAATTCACATTTACAGAACTTGGCATATAACTGTTTCTCCCTCAGAATCTGAAGCACTATCCTCAGATGCTGCTCATGCTCTTCCCGACTCCGGGGATATACTAGAATATCATCAATGAAAACAATCACAAACGAGTCCGGATATGGCCTGAATACACTGTACATCAAATGCATAAAAGCTTCTGGGGCATTAGTCAGCCCGAAAGACATAACGAGGAACTCGTAGTGACCATACCGAGTCCTGAAGGTAGTCTTCGGGATATCTGGCTCCCGAATCTTCAGCTGATGATAACCAGAGCGCAAATCAATCTTAGAGAACACATGTGCGCCCTGTAGCTGGTCAAACAAATCATCAATATGTGGCAAAGGATACCGGTTCTTTACTGTGACTTTGTTCAACTAACGATAGTCAATACACAAACGCATAGAACCGTCCTTTTTCTTCACAAACAACACAGGAGCACCCCAAGGCGAAACACTGGGTTGAATGAAACCCTTACCCAATAACTCCTGTAACTGATCCTTCAACTCCTTCAACTCAGGAGGAGCCATATGGTACAGTGGAATAGAAATGGGCTGAGTGCCCGGCAACAAGTCAATAGCAAAATCAATATCTCTGTCGGGCGGCATTACCTGGAGATCAGCTGGAAATACATCAGCGGAATCACGTACCACTGGAACGGAATCAATAGAAGGAGTGTCAATGCCGACATCCCGCACATAAGCTAGATAAGCGGCACACCGCTTCTCAACCATACGCTGAGCTTTGAGAAAAGAAATAACACGGCTGGGAGTGTGATCTAGAGTACCACTTTACTCAATACATGGAATGCCTGGCATAGCCAGCGTCACGGTCTTGGCATGACAATCAAGAATAGCATAATGGGGTGACAACCAGTCCATGCCCGGAATAATATCAAAATCGACCATCCCGAGCAACAATAGATCCGCTCTGGTCTCAAAACCACAAATGGTAACCAAATACGACCGATACACACGGTCCACAACCAAAGAATCTCCCACCGGAGTGTAAACATAAATGGGGGCACTCAGAGAATCCCGAGGCACACCCAGATGTGAAGCAAAATAAGAGGACACATATGAAAAAATGGAACCAAGATCGAATAGAATCGATGCCTCTTTGTGACTAACAAAAATAATACCTGTGATAACATAATCAGATGCAACAGCTGCAGCACGATCAGGAATAGCATAAAATCTGGCCTGACCCCTCTCTCGAGGGCGGCCTCTGGCACCCTGATCCCCGCCCCTGGCTGGCTGGGCAGGTGGAGTGGCAGCTGGGGCTGGAATGATGGCCTGCTGACCCTGTGGACCATGCTGAGGCTGCGAAGACTGTGGAGGTGCCCCTCTCCTACGCCTGGGGCACTCCCTAAACAGATGCGAGTATCCCCGCACTTAAAACAAGTTCTGGGAGGACGCGGTGGCTGTGACTGACCGGCCTATCCCCCACCAGTCTGACCCCTGGAGGTACCCCGCGCTGGAGGCGCACTGGAAATTGGGGGAGCATAATAAGGCTCCTGAGGTGCTGGAAGAGCTGGACTACTACCTGCTGCTGGCAATGCTGAATGAACTGGACGATTGAAATAACCCCTGCCAAAACGACCAGCTGCTGAAGTGCAGGCACCAGAGAAATGGCCCGACTCACAAGACCTCTTGGCCTCCCTCTCTCCCCGCTATCTAGGGAGCATACTCTCGATCCTCCTGGCAATGCTCACCGCCAACTGATAAGGTATATCCGTAACCAACTCTCTGGCCATGCTGGACCGGATCGGCAGAATAAGGCCCTCAATAAATCTCTGCACTCTCTCCCGGACCGTGGCTACCAAAGATGGTGCATGCCTGGTTAGATGGGTGAAACTAATAGCATACTCCGATACAAACATGGAGCCCTATCGCAATTGCTCAAACTCCGATCGCCAATAATCCCTAAGGCTCTGGGGAACAAACTCCCTCAAAAACAGATCACAAAACTGCGCCCAGGTCAATGAAGCAGACTCGTCTGGACTATCCAACTCATACGTGTGCCACCAATCATAGGCGGCCCCACGAAGTAGAAAAGCAGTGAAGAAAACCCCGCTGGACTCCACTATCCCCATGGTACGCAGAATACGATGACACTCCTCCAGAAAACCCAATGCATCATCTGTAGCCAAACCACTGAACACTGGAGGATCATATTTCTTGAACCTCTCTAATCTTCGTTGCTCGTCCTCGGAGGCAGCTGGCCCACCTCCGGGCTGTGCTGGGGCAGAAGGAGGCATAACAATAACCTATGGAACCTGTCCCATTGGCATCTGTTGCTCAGGTGTAGCGGCTGTGGGAGTCTGGGCCCCTCCCCCGGCCTGAGATGTAGCTGCAGTGAGAGGAAGCAATCATGCCCTGAGCTAAAGTAGTATACATGCTCATGAACTGGGCTAGGGTCTCCTGGAGTGCTGGAGTAGTAGCAGCTGTAGTCGATGTACCAGGTGCCTGCGCTCCGACCTGATCCATCGGTGGCACCTCAACGGCAGCGCGCACGGGTGCTGTGGCTGTACCTCGGGTGCGTCCTCGTCCTCTACCACGGCCCCGGCCCTCTGGCGGCGGCAGCAGGGGGCGCGTGTGCCTAATCCTCATGAGTAGCACGTGTCCTCACTATCTGTAAGCGAATAGAAAGTAGAAATTTATATTTGGTGCCAAAAATGTCGCACGACAAGGAATCCAAAAGAAATGAAGAGTTTTCTAAACAGTTACATAGCCTCTCGTAGATAAATACAGACCTCTCTATATCGATAAGCGAGACTCTAAGTTACTGGTCTGTGTCCCGTGACTCCTATGAACCTAGAGCTCTGATACCAACTTGTCACGACCCTAGTCCACCAATCGTGAACCTGTTGTGACGGCACCCAGTCTCCGTGACTAAGTAAGCCTAACACGATGCGGAATATACGAGTTTATGAACATTAAATAAGAAAATAGCGAAAAACGATATAAAAGGAATGTAACAAGTGCCGCTTGGCACATACACCCATCAACCATACCATATAGCATACCACCAAGACCCGGAATCCCACGGGTAACACAGACTAAAAAGGGAGAGTACAATTGTGGCTCTATACATCAAGAATGTCTAAACAACAAAATGGAGAAAAATAACTACTGTCACTATGAGAATAGAAGGAAGGCCTCCGGATCCGCAGACGTAGCAGATCATACCTCGAGGTCTCCGGATGTGCTTCTGAATCACCTAGGATGCGTCTGTCCTGATGTACCTGGATCTGCACAACAAAAGTATGCAGAAGAGTAGCATGAGTACACCACGGTGGTACTCAGTAAGTGCCATGCCTAACCTCGATAGAGTAGTGACGAGGAAGGTCAGGGCCCTACCGAGTGAAACAATAACATAATGATCAAACAGTAATAAGCAGGAATAAGTAAGAATGAATCCGAAATAATCAACAATAAAGTAATTACTGCAATCGACTACGATTAGCCAACTACAAGTAACCAACACAACATAAACTCAAACCACCAAGTCCAGGACCTGTGAGAATTGAACCCACAGTCCCTCTCTATATTCAACAACCCAGGGATCTACTGGAATTTAACCTGCAGTCCCAATATGAGTATCTCTGTGTCTCCGGGAATCGAACTCGCATCCCGTGTCTCAATATCTCGGGATCTCTGGGAATCGAACCCGCAGTTCGTATCTCAATAAATATATCAATAAACTCCGGGTCTCTGAGAATCGAACCCGCATCCCTTGGATCTCCGGGAATCGAACCCGCAGTCCACAAACAATACCACTCCAAGTCTCTGGGAATTGAACCCAGAGCCCTGGGATCTCCAGGAATCGAACCCCCAGTCCACAAACAATACCACTCCGAGCCTTTGGGAATCGAATCCACAGCCCTTGGATCTCCGGGAATTAAACCCACAGTCCACCAACACAAACAATAAAAAGGAACGCACAGAGAAATATGATATGCATAACTACAACTTCCCCAAAAGCCAGTGCCAACAATTATCAAGAAGTTCAAGTAAGACAATTAGGCAATTTGACAGATAAATCCTATCAATTCATGCTTTTCTAATGAATATCAGGTAAATGTCACAATTTAATCAACTAAGAGCAGGAATATCACGAATTGGACAACTCAAGTAATTTGAGTTCCAACAATCTACGCATGTACACTCCCGTCACCTTGCGTACAAGGCATTTAAATTATCACATAATATCCTAGGGGTGAAGGTTCCCCCACACGAGGTTAGACAAGCCACTTACCTCGACTCCGGTATAAAACTGCTACGAGACAACTCTCTTGCCACGAATATCTACCTCCAGAGGTGTAGTATCTGATCAAAATCAATATAAATACATCAAAATAGGCCAATTGGGCATTACCCAACCGAAACAATTCAAAATACGCCAAAAACCGTAAGTTGCCAAAACCCGACTTTCGGTACGCTTCTCAAAAAATTGCGAAAGTTATATATTCGGGTCCCTTATCTCAACACGAGTCTATGCATATAAATTTACCAAAATCGGACTCCGTTTGCCCATTCAAATCGACGATTTACCACAATTTAGTCCTAGGGGTAAACCCCCCATTAATCTTCCATTAACAGTGAAATACTCAAGGAATTTATGATAAAATAATGAAATTTGGCCAAGAAACTTACCTCCGATGATTACCCGATGATTCTCCAACAATTCCCCGTGAGTTTCTCTCTCTACAACTCAAAAATGGCGTTTTTAGGACTATTTCCGCAACTGGACTGTGTTCTGGTATTTAATTCACTGACTGGACAATTACCCTACGCGTTCGCGTTCATCCCTATGCATCCGTGATGCTTTGCCAGGCTACCCCTTCGCGAACGTGACGCGCTTCACGCGTTCGCGATGAACATATGCTCAGCCACCAGATTTTGCACTACGCGAACGCGACATACCCAGTCGCGAACGCGACACGTCTCCAACCCCTCCTACGCGAACGTGACCTTCAGTGCGCGAACGCAATGACCAACTCGACCAGGCCTACGCGAACGCGGCTCAGGCCTCGCGAACGCGAAGGCCAATTCCCTGCTGCAATGCTGCTGCAATGCTGCTGCAATTTTCTGCAGATTTCATAGTTCAAAACTGCCCGGATGATGGTCCAGATTCACCCTGAGGCCCCCGGGACCCCAACGAAAACCACTAACATACTCCAAAAAATGATACAAACTTGCTCCAATCATAAAAACACGTCCTTAAACACAAAAATAATCGAATTATAGCGGATTCAAGCCTAAGTTTTCATCTAAACTTCTGAATTCAATCAAAAATCCGACCAAACGACGTCCGAATGACCTGAAAAATTGCAGACATATCCAAAATCACATAACAAAGCTAAAGAAATTGATGGAATTCCATTCTGATGCCCGGATCAAAATCTCGCCTATCGATCGGATTTTCAAAAATTTCAAACTTCGGCATTTCAAGCCTAATTGAGCTACAAACCTCCAAAATACCTTTTGAACGCGCTTCCAACCGCAAAATCACCTGACGGAGCTAATGGAATCATCTGATTTCCATTCCGAGGTCGTCTTAACACTGTTCCGAATATGGGCTATTTTTCAACTATAAAGCTCTCATTTAGTGACTAAGTGTCCCAAAACGCTCCAATTTCCAAAACCGCCCCTCCCGAAAAACCATAATAGCAGAAATGAACTTAGGGGAACAATTAAATTTGGGATCGGGGCGTAAATTTCAAAAACGACCGGCCGGGTCGTTACATCTGTCCATTTGATCACGGCATCCTTCTTTAACAACTTGAATATGGGCTCACATGTGGAGGTCAATTGAGCAACGAAACGGTTGATGTAGTTTAATATACCCAAGAGACTCATTACATCTTTCTTGGTTCTTAGAGGAGGCAAATCCTTGATAGACTTTATTTTTGTTGTGTCTAACTCGATACCTCTCCTACTAACTATAAAGCCCAAAAGTTTACCAGATGGGACCCTGAAGGTGCATTTAGCTGGATTTAACTTCAAATCATACTTGCGCAACCGTTTAAAAAATTTTCTCAAATCTTGAACATGATCATCTTGGGTTCTGGACTTGATGATTACATCATCCACATTTACCTCTATCTCCTGGTGCATCATATCATGGAAAATGGCGGTCATGGCCCTCATGTAGGTTGCCCTCGCATTCTTCAAACCAAATGACATGACCCTATAACAATATGTACCCCAGGGTGTGGTAAAAGCAGTTTTCTCGGCATCTTCCTCATCCAATAACACCTGGTGATATCCCACGAAAAAATCCACGAAGGATTGTATCTCATGTTTGGCACAGTTATCAACAAGGATGTGGATGTTGGGCAAGGGGAAGTTATCTTTGGGACTTGCCCTATTCAAATCCTGGTAATCCACACACACCCGAGTTTTCCCATCTTTCTTCAGTATCGAAACTACATTAGCCAGCCACATAGTATACTGGACCACCCGGATTACCCATGTTTTCAACTGTTTTGTAATCTCTTCTTTGATTTTATCACTGATATCGGTCTTGAATTTCCTCTACTTCTGTTGAACTAGGACAATCAGGGTAGGTTGGAAATTTGTGCACCACTAGATCAACACCTAATCCTGGCATGTCATCGTATGACCAAGCAAACATATCTTTAAATTCAAACAAAAGTTGAATTATTGCGTCCCGTGTTTTCTCATCCGTGTGAATTCTTATTTTGGTCTCTCAGACATCTTCAGAAGTTCCCAAATTAACCGATTCTGTGTCATTCAAATTTGGCTTTGGTTTATTCTCAAAATTTTCCAATTCTCGATTTATTTCCCTAAAAGCCTCTTCTTCATCATATTTCGATTCTCGGTTCATTATTTCACAGTTAGACAGCATGTTTGGATCTGGGCATGAAGTCCGCAAGCATGTCATGTTATTTAAAGCCGCATTATTAGAACTGAAATAGAGAAAAGAAAAAATAGCAAAATTAGAAAGATTAAAGGAAAGTGAATGATGAAATTTGATTTCATTTCTTGGAATTTGAAGATAGCAGGGTTTACGTTTCAAAATTTAAAGACCAAAAACTAAAGAAAACATCCGAGTTACACCCTAGATAACTCAAGATACAGAAAAAGTGGCATGACAAATCTACCGGGACTCCCTCCTGGTTGGAAATGGTGTAGCCTTCCAATTTTGCAACTGGGCGTCTGGTCCCATGTAAAGTACCTCAGCGGTGCTAGTCCCTTCCCTTGGCTCGCCCATGTAAGTCTCATGAAGCATTTGCCTCATGGCCCCACAGATATCTTCTATTTTCTCGGCCGTGAAAACCTCATCATCCTCCTCTTCAATGTATTTTGGCCTGACGAAAGTTTCGCACAAATGTGGCAATGGCCGAGGCAACTTTCATCCCTCATTGCTCCTCTTATTTGCCCATCTCACATCCTCTGGGGTATGGTGGAAACCTATCCCGAAGAACTTCTTATTCGAAGGCAGGGTAATGGGTTCCGTTATTCCTTGTAATGATTTCCCAAGCCCTTTTCCTGGTTTGAAACCACGTCGGATCATCTCTTTAGCCACCATGACTGATGCATTAGAAAGGAAGGGTTGGGGACAAGGGTCTCCTTCTTCATACAGGTCGGCGAACACAATTTCAAAAGCTTGATAAACTATGTGTTCGCCTCTCTCTCTTGCTTCAAGGCACGGGACTGAAGGGTCTCGATAGATCAATTGCTCATCTTCCCCGTGGACCACGATCTCTTAGCCCTCATGCTCAAACTTTACCATTTTGTGAAGGGTAGAAGGTACAGCTGCGGCCGCATGTATCTAGGGCCTCCCCAGAAGAAAATTGTAGGACGTGTCCATGTCCAGGACTTGGAAAGTGGTTTCAAAGTCCACCGGTCCAATAGTCAGAATCAAATCGATTTCTCAAACCGTGTCCTTTTTTATACCGTCAAATGCCCGTACACAAACACTGTTGGGTCGAATTCTTTCGGTCCCAATTTTTAGGCGTTGTAAAGTTGAGAGCGGACAGATGTCTACCCCTGACCTCCATCCACCATGACCCTTTTCATGTAGTATCCTTCATATTTGACTGTTAGGTGCAGGGCTTTGTTATGTGCGGACCATTCTAGGGGCAAATCATTCTTGCTGAAGGTGATCTGGTTGACAGCAAAGAACCGTTCTGCCATTCTTTCCATTTGCTCTACAGAGGTCTCAACCGGTACATGCGCTTCATTCAAGGTTTTTAGCAGGACTTTTTGATGCTCGGGTGAACTCATGAGCAAGGATAGCATGGACACTTGATCAGGGTGCCTGCGTAACAGATCCACCACCTCAAATTCGGGCATTTTCATCTTCTGGAAGAAAATCTCCGCTTCTTCGGTGCTCACAGGCTTCTTGGGTAGGAAGCATTTTCGTGTAGCATTGTGCACTTCCTATATATCCCAGTACTTCTCAGCAGAAGTACTTCCCGATAGTTCCCCTGTGACTTCTTCGCCTTTGTAGGTAGTCGACGTTCTTTGATAATTCCAAGGCACTGTGGATGGGTCCCTTATCGATTTTTGCAGTCTGCATCCGATAACTAATGGTTCACCCAGATGAGGTGATTTAACTAATCCCCAGACCACATAGGTCCCTTTCGGTACATACATTAGTACTCCTCTTTTTAATTCAAGCCTTTGCGGCTTCTCTAGGAGACCTCGCAGAACATAGAGAACCTCACTTTTCGGGATTACCCTCATCTCCATTTTGGTTTCAATCTTCTTTGCAAGCTCAGCCTTGGTCATCTCAATCTTTTTTACCCTTTTTCTTGCTTCGGGGTTGCTGTAGGCTTTCTCTCCGTGTCAATAATGGCAATTATGGTTTTCAAAGTGGGATCAAATTCCCTGTCTTCACATATCATCCTGATCAGTGGCCTATTATTATGAGTGGGCAAAGGATTATTGGTCACGTTTGGGGCCTCTTCGTCCCTTATTCCTCAACTGCTCATTTCAGAGTCCAGAAATTGTTGGTGTCGTGCCCTTCTGCCCCTGAATAATAGGAGCATCTGATGCCCCGTTGATATGATGGTGATTTCGGGTTCTGCCTGTTTGGGGGCGTGGGTTCTAGGAGGCCCATTTGGACAAGTTTAGGGACCAATTCAGAATATGGTTCACTAATGGGGGTGAAGGTTTGTCTCCTGGGAGGTTCCTGGGATGGAAGTTATTTTAGGGTGGTTGGGGATTGTAGTGGTTTTGATGAGGAGGTTGATTTCTGGGAGGTAGAGCTTGGTTTTAATTGATCTGCTATTGTGGTTAGCCATAGAGTATAGCATTCATAACCATGTATGGATGGGGCCGGTAGGCCGCATCTTGATGAGGGTATAAAATGGGGCCTGGGGTTACGATATTCCCTCGCTCCTTATACCGCCATAGATGTTTCTTCTTTCTTCTTCCCCCTTGCTATCCCTCCAGACCCACCTTGATGGCTTGTGAGGTTGCTCTTATGGCTGCCTGACTCAAAATCCTTCCTGTTTTCATACCGTTCTCTACTATTTCCCTGATTTTGATCACCTCTGCGAAAGGCTTTCCCATGGCTTACATCATGTTTTGGAAATAATCAGGCTCCTGGGCCTATACGAAGGCGGTGACCATTTATATTTCATCCATGGGAGGTTTTACCCTCGAAGCTTGCTCGCGCCATTTAATGGCGTATTCTCTAAAATTCTCCGAGGACTTCTTCTTGTGATTTGCTAGAGAATTCCTATCCGGTGCGATGTCAATGTTGTACTGGAATTGCCGAATAAAATCTCGGGCAAGATCATCCCATATGTGCCAGCGGGGGATGTCTTGGTCCATGAACAATTTCGAAGCGATACCAATCAAGCTTTGTCCAAAGTATGCCATTAGTAACTCTTCCCTGCCACCGGCTCCTCGCAACTGGTTGCAATACCTCTTTAAATGAGCGATGGGGTCACCATGCCTCTCATACTTATCAAACTTAGGTGTTTTAAAACCTGATGGTAAATGGACCTGTGGGAACATACATAGATCGGCGTATGAGACACTCTTCTATCCGCTCAAACCCTGCATGTTCTTCAAACTTTGCTTGAGGCTTCTCATCCTTTTGGCCATTTCATCTTGTTCGGGTGCCATGGGGTTTTGGTTTTGTCGAGGTACAAACTCGTATTGAGGATGTTGAGGGTATGTATTTGCTGCAAACATAGTAGGTTCTAATGAGAAAGATGGTGCCTGGAAAGTGAATGAGAAGTGAGGCATGTACAAAGTGGGTTATGTCGCAGCTGGGCAAGGTGGTACGGTGAATGTGTTTGAGGTTGTGCCGGTGACCGACACCTGGGGGTGTGGCTCATAAGGTGATCCGGCAACACGAGATGGCATGGCAGGATACCCAAATGGAGTAGGTGGGTAACTGATAGGGACATTGGAGGTTCCGCCTGTTCTGAGAAATAGTTCGGGGAATCCGGGGATTATGGTTGGCATTTCTCTTCCGCTGTTCCAGGCATCCCGCATTTCCAACATGTGGAGACGCAGGATCCTGTTCTCCTGAGTTGTGGCTGATTCGGAAGTTGGGATGATTATGATTGAACTCTCTTCTGAGAGAGGGATCGTTGTGGAGTGATTTCCGAAGACATTTCTATGCTTCCTTTAGACCTCGCAAAGTAAGTGTGAACACTTCTCCTCGATTTTGCGACGGATGGTTGGATGCTTCCCTTTGACCTCGTGAAGTATGGATGCGAGGCCAGACTACCACGAAACCAAACACCTTTCTATAAAACCTAAATTGAAGCCAGCAAATGGTTAGTTCACAACAAATAACAGATAAGTAATCTCAGGTTGGGGCGTGATGCACTTATACAGTTAAGTGGATTTCGACATGTATGGAATAGGTTGCAATGCATCATTTTGGCTTAGGCTTTATCCCCTTTTTTTATTATTTTCTTTTAGTGGTGTCGAATGTCATGTGGATTGCCTACGTATCATGTCCCCGCATGAATTAGACCGAACGCGGTTCGGGTATCGAAAAATAAAAAATATCTCATTTCTTTGCTAAAATATTCTGCTTAAAAGGATTAAAACATTTGTGAAAGTGAAAACAAGAGATTTTTGATGCACAAAGGGAAATACAAACTTTAAACGGATAACAGACTCTAAAAGAAAATACAGACTCCTCTAAGCATGCTCCAGAGCCTTTAACTTTTGGGTCCGTGAGGCGTTGTTCGGCCTTGCTACAGATTTTGGTATAAGATCCCTTTGTAGACTTCTCAATTCTGCCATGATTTGGTGGACATATCCCATAACCGAGGTAAAAAGGGTAGCACAGGGCATTTGTTCGCATCTTAGGCATCTCATGGTGATATAGTGCCCAATTTCTTCAATTTTACCCCTGATCCTATCCTTTTTCTCTAAGTAGTTGCTCTATCTGTTGATTCTTTGTCTGCAATATCCAAGCGTTGCCGGTGATTTAGTCCAGGAGCTTATCTGCTTGTTTTTCCATCCGTGCCATCAAGTTATAGCAATGGTCTTTATCTATCCTGGCATCCCGGGCTTTCTTGAAAATCCGCTCTTTGAGAGTGTTATTTGTTGCCCTTAGGTCAGTGATAATCTCCTCATAATCTCTTTTTATTTCTCGCAGATGAAGCGCTCGTTGGTGTGTTTCCCTCCTCCATCTGGTCCGAATTGTGGCTAGAGCGGCTTCCGCTTTCTCCAGGTCTTATCGATGCTCGAGGGTGTTCTTTTCTAAGTCATTTATGAGTAACTCATCAGCCCGACTCAGTCTTGATCTTTCTGCTATCGATTTTATCCTTTGGAGGAGTGCTCGCCTTTCTTGTGCCCAAGCAGCCCTTTCTTGATCAAAATCCGCTTGTTGTATGTCCATGGCAGCCTCTAGTATCGTTTTATATTCTCTCAAGGTGTCAATGCGAGATTGATATTATCGTGTCGTTTCGCTTTTAGCCTCTCTAACTCTGGACTCTATCTCCCTTTCCCAATCGAGTGCATATTTTACTAACCTTTCTGCTCTTTGTACGGGCATCGCCTGGTTGTGAAACCACTCAAGATATGTGAGGCTTACTTTTCCTTGTTCCTGTTCGGCAACCATTTTATCAATGTTAGAGAGTCGACTACTGAACTAAACCTTCTGTGCATAAGATTCTCTTGGGAGTTCCTCTGTTGTAAATTCCCACATGAACGGACGCATATCTTCGGTCGGGGGTCTTTTATGTTCTCTCCCTAACTGGCGCATCACGCGTAATGGGTAGTATGTCTGGAAACCCCTGAAACCCATT
This sequence comes from Nicotiana noctiflora, assembly GCA_032618575.1. NCBI lineage: Eukaryota > Viridiplantae > Streptophyta > Magnoliopsida > Solanales > Solanaceae > Nicotiana > Nicotiana noctiflora. Next base: position 210,042 of record JASVEL010011852.1, read on the forward strand.
AGTATGTAGAATGGGCGATACATTGACATGTGCATAACATTAGCAGAAGGGAACCAATAATAGTTCCAAGTGAGTGTGTCTGCTTTCAAGGAATTAAACGATTCCTGCCAGGCCTTTAATCCGTTCAGAAGATTACAACGTGTAACCCTGCTTCGATGGCAACGAATGTAGTTCAGCCAATCTACGTTGAAATTTATCATGATCGGGTGATGATAGAGATGCTCTATGAACCACATTTGCAGCAAGATGTTGCATCCTTCAAAGTAATCTCTGCCTTCTTGACATCGAGTTAATGCCCGAAAAATGTCTCCTAAGATCATAGGAAGAATAGTGAGTTCTTAGCTACTTTGCAAATATGAGACGACCGCTAATAAACGAATTCTGATGCATTCATCACGCTCGGGAAAAACCATGGTCCCTAAAAAAGTAATCATGAAGGCGAAGATTCTCAAATCTTCCCAGGCGTCATAACTTAATTGGTTGACAAATTCTATGATTGAAAATTTTTCAAATCCTTTCTTCTCACCAAACCTGTCGTAAAGATATTCCAAGGAAACCCAACCTTCATTTAAGCAACCCATTGGAATTCGACGGAGGCTTAATTTCTTCAAAAGTTATTAGCACCCATTTTTCGGGGAGCGATGAGTTTCTTCCTGTTAAGATCCCTCCCGAATCCTGTAAGCCCACATAATTCTTCTAAAGTGGGTATCATCTCACAATCTTTGAACCTGAAGATATTATTTGTAGAGTCCCAGAAACCCACCAATGCCCCAATAAGACCCCTTTCCAACTTAATTCCCATAATGTCTAGAAGAAACTTGAGGTGCTTGAAGACTTGATTTTTTTCCCAGGCAGCAAAACTAGCCCACCAATCACAGAGAAGGCTTGGGGTTTTATCTTGAACCATAAACATAGGAGGCATCTAATCTCCTACCCTTTTCTGACCAATTCTTTACAGGGGAGCCATGCTAGTTTTAGATCTTGTTAATACGGCATTTCATCACTTGAAGAAGATTTGAAGGCTGTGTAACAGACTCCGGTATGACACGTAGGTACTGTTCTTGCGAAACCAGTCCTTCGGCGCCCCTTCGGGGCGTTTGGCTGTTTTCCCAAAAATGGTGTTACCTTGACTAGGGACATATTCTAAATTTAAAAAAAAATATTTAATAATATTAAAAAAATAGAATTAGTTGAGCCCGATATGGGTTGCCTACGTATCCCACGTCCGGTGAGAATCAAACTTGCGTAGTTCAACAACTCTAACTATATTATTTTAAAAACAAAATGGAACTTCTTTTTCATCTTTTTTTTTTCAAAATTTACCAGAGTTTCAGTGTTATTTGGTACTTTCAAAACATGTGATTAAATCCCTTAACCCTACACACTGATATTTTTCTTCCTTCAAACCCATTTTTTCTTTTACTTTTTGAAAATAAGCCGGTCAGCATGCAGGTTCGAAACAAATAAACGCACAAATAGGATGCATCATGGTGGTCTTCTTATTTTAGGTACACCTGTTCTAGACATACCCAACCCATGTGTTGATCAGTCTCCTAAGTCAAAAAAATGGACATGATGCAAACAAGCGTTCCTACTAGGGCTCCGACATGAGGCTTTGTTATTCTAGGTTAACGTCTTGTTGGAAAAAGTATCTAGACTAGCTTTTACTCGAGCGGACAACTCAAGCCGAGGAGAGTCAGTGCACCGGTAGCATGGCTTTCCGGCTTAACTGACGATACTCCCCGCCTAAAACATGTGTGACTAAATCCTTCACCGGGTGCCAAGCACCTCGGCTATCTCAAAGAAAGACGGGCTATGTCCAGCAAATGCCCGATATTAAATTCAAGATGACTCAGAGGGGGGTATCGGCACAGTTTATACACAGTTCACGAGATATCAAAGCGGTAAAAGCAATATTTAGCACATTAAGACAAACATGTAATAAAAATCCGGTAATAAATAAGCCAAATACAACAATTATTCAAAGCTCGAATTCTTAAACCCTGAACTAGTGGTTCTGGGTTTGTGTCCCCAGCATAGTCGACAGAGCTGTCACACCTCCTTTTTTACACATCTCGAAAGATAAAATGTATAAAGGGAGTTTTTCCATTTAAAGTGACAATATTCGAAACGGGATTATTTTATTTATTTCAGAGTCGCCACTTGGAATAAATTCCCAAGTCACCAATTTTTTAAATCCCGAATCGAGGAAATTTCGACTTTCCAAATGAAGTCTGTGAACTAGAAATTCTAAGTAAGGAATTATGTTGACCCGAGGGAAGGTGTTAGGCACCCCAGAATCTCGTGGTTCTAGCACGGTTGATTAAACTGTTATAAATTGCTGAATATCTTATTTTAATACATGTTATAACTTATGTGCCTTTAATAACTTTAAACCGCTTTCATTAAGTGAAAACTATACATTTAAACCTTTAAACAAAAAAAAGGGGCTAACCTCAATCTGGACCCAAGCCCTAACGAATATGCAAGTCAAGTGTGTGTCTGGATCGTTTATTTAAAATATACCGGGTAGGACGGTAATCGAAGCTTAACAACATTTTTATTTATGTAAAAGCAAGAGGTCCGTTCAAAATTATTTCCAACTACTCTACGGAAGCAATAGTGCACAATATGATCTTCTCAAAAATGAATATTTACCTACTGATTACTGATTTTATACATCTTAGCTTCTCCTGTCAATTAGACTGAAAATTATTTATTTATTCTTGACTTATTAAACTAGGACAAATGATTAATGAGAGGCTACAAACTAATAAGAGACTAATTGTTGTGTTCACAAAACTAGTTCAGATGATTCATTATTAGACATGAACTACATATCTTAAACTTTACTGTCTTTATCCAATGTTAATTAAACAAGCTTTGAACTATAAATCAAAATTAAACTAATCAGTGATATCTATAGAATTTTCATACTAACAAGAAGACATCAACTTAGTCTTACAAATCGTGATTTAAAACAAACTTCAACAGTCCAATTTATATAGACATAAACCTTACAACTAACAAATGGATGCAATAAACTATCTAACTATAGACATAAAGTGATATAGACATATAAATACAACGAGCATTCTTATTCTGCAAACCCCAGTTCAAGTTTACACCAACACGAATTCAGAGTTGTGTACCTGAAAGATTGAATTTCAAAAAAAAAAAAGGAAGAGGAGTAAGATCAACACCAGCAGCACCAGCAGCAATACCAAACGAAACACACTTCGAACAAAATGTGTAACAATTTAAGAACCAGCAATGATAGCCAACACTTAAACCAAAACAGTTGGACTTGGATTCAACAAACAGTAGACCAACAGTAGACCGTTATGGTCATCGGGTTATGGGTTGGCCGATTGGGCCTGGGTTGGGGGTGATTTGGGCCTGATCTTGGGTCAAAACTGGCCTGGTCCAATTTCTTTTATTTCTTTTCCTTTTTATTTCCTAATATTAATTTCTTCTTTTTTTCAAAAACTAAAAATCCTAAATTAACTTATAGAAATAAATTAATTAATAAAATTACTAATTAACTTCTAATCATAATTAAACACACATAATTAACTAAAAAATAAAATCACACCATTCGACATTAGATGTTAATATGTAAAGCAACTTATTGTCGTGATTTTTCTCATTTTTTGTAAAATGAATTACTTAATTACTCCTATTAAAATTCAAATGTAAACATTACATATTATTATTATTATTTGTTTATTAATTTAACAAATAAACACGCACATAAAAAATACAATCAAATACGAAAAATCACACACAACACTAAAAAAGTTTATTTTGGATTTTAGGAGTAATTTTCATCATAGGGCAAAAATTACGTGCTCACACAGATCGGCAGAAGGCCCCAAACATGGGAACTAGCTTAAAAATATACTGATATTAACTCAATCTCAGTCAAAAGTACAGTAGAGTCATCAATCGGCATGGACCGATTTCGAATCCCCAACGGTAACAACACTTCATTCCTCATACAACGCGTATCTAATCTCAACATAGCATCACGTAGTGCAAATACGGGGTTTCAAACCCTCAGAACATCATTTATGACCATTACTCACCTCAAGCCGGCGAAATCCGAGCTCGCCTTACGCTTCCCTCGCAAATCAACATCCTCGTGCGTAGAATCTGACCAAAAACACAAGGAATACGTCACAATAGGCTAATGAATCATAACCCAATCGAAGAGACTCGAAAAAAAAACAAAAATTATGAAGTTGGCAATACTCGAGCCCCGGACCCACTTCTCAAAAAGTTACGAAATTCACATCGCCGGATTCCTGGCCTCGCCATGAGTCTATACATATCAAATTCATCAAAATCGAAGTTCAAATGCCCCCTCAAATCCCAAATTTTCATTTCAAAATCCAAGCCCTAGTTCTTCAAATTTTTCGCCCAATTTTCTAAGAATTAGAGGTTGATTCTTCAATAAAATAGCGTTTCTAGGTCACGAGACATACCTCCAATCAATTCCCAGTCAAAACCCTCTTAAATTCGCGTCAAAAGCTCCCAAGGTTGCTTAACAATGGAGGAAAAAAAACTTGGTTCGTGGATGAAATAACATAATAAACCCTTCTGTTCACCCAGTTTTTCCTCTATGCGATCGCAGCCCTAAACCTGCGATCGCGATGAACAAATTCTCAGGAATTCAAAAATGTTCTATGTGAACGTAACAGGGGCTATGCGATCGCGATTAACAGTTTCCCAAACCTACCCGAATGCGTCCAAGTTCTATGTGAATGCGTAGAATAAAAGCATGATGCCCCTATTCCTCTTATGTGAACGCGGAATATACCATGTGATCACGTAGCTTTACTTCCCAGTGCTATGCTATCGTGTCTCAATGCATGCGATCGCATATGGCAATTTTTCTTCTGCAACCTGCAGCTTATAATAACTAAATTTGGTCTGTTTGACCACCGGAATTCATCCCGAGTCTCCCAGGACCTCAACCAAAGGCACCAACATACCCAACAACATCATACAAACTTTTTCCAATCATCAAAACACGCTAAACAACACCAAAATCATCAATTTACCACGGATTCAAGCCTAAGTTTCTTCAAAACTTCCGAAATACACATTCGATCAAAAATTCAGCCAAAACACCTCCAAATGACCTAAAAGTTTACCCGCACATCTAAAATCACCTAACAGAACTATTGCAACTCTCGGAATTCCATTACGACCCGCGGATCAAAATCTCACCTACCAACTGGAATTCACCAAAATACTAACTTCGCCAATTCAAGCCTAATTCTACACCAGACCTCCAAATTTCACTCTGATCGCATTCCTAAGTCACAAATCATCCCCCAAAGCTAACCAAATCATCAGAATTCACACCCGAGCCCTCTAACTCGTAAGTCAATATCTGTTTAACTTTTCCAAAACAATCTCCTCTTTAAGAGACCATTTGCCTCATTTCCAACTAAAACCAATCCAATTCTACCCGATCGAATCAAATACTGATATTGAAACATAAAGAAATATAATATGGGGAAAACGGGGCAATAACTCACATAACGACGGGCCGTATCGTCACATCCTCCCTAACTAAAACAAATGCCCGCCCTCGAGCAGCTCAAGAAACATACATGAAGCCTCAAATACGTGAGGATATCTGCTCTGCATCTCATGCACGATCTTCCAAGTAGCCTCATCTACGGGCCGACCTCTGCACTGCATCTTCACTGAATTTGAATTTCATGTGCTTAAAATAAAAAATTGAAGAAACTAAAACCGGAACATCATTTATATTGATTTGATTAATATATTTAGCAAACGAAAGAGTTAATGTTTTTAAATCTTTGTTAAAATCTGAACCTAATCGAACCATAAAGACAGAATTACACCCCATGTCACTTGGCCCAACAGCCTAACTGAAAATGACACAGATTTGAAGTCCTTACATTGTTTGGTCCGGGTTGTACATAACCTGAAAGAATCTTTTCATCATTTAGCCATTATTAGATACATAGTTCCTGCATAGTCCATAACACACCTAAGCTTCTTGATATCTCTCTTTTATGCATATTCTGCCTTATCATAAATCGCACTTCAACTCCAAGAGCGAAGCTGATCTTTGAACAAGATTTGAAGTTATTCAGTTACAAATTTATCTCATCCTTGCTACTAGGTTTAGTATTCTCTTCGTTCAAGTGTATATAATCATAAAATCTCCATTATTGGGGCTAAGTTTCTCAAATCTAAAATTTGAATGACTAAAAAAAACTCCATTGAAGGCTGGAGCTTTAAGGTTTGAACCATATTTGAGATTTTGGGTTTGAAAGCCCATTCAGATCTAAGATTTGAGATTAGTTTTAAAATGGGTGTTATTGGGTTTGCTGGAAAACAAGATTGGATATTGTTCTAATTGATTGGAAACATCAAGAGGAGTTCAAAGATTAAATTTGAATAGATTTAGAGCATATTGAGCTAGATTTAAGTCAAATTTTAGTAAAGACTCAAGAAAGAAGAAGAAAACCCGTGAAGCTCCATTGATAGGATTCGTTTGTATAACAATGTATAATAGTGTGTATGGGTATGTAAACATCTCTTATACACTATTATACCAAGTCGGTACATTATTTTCGGTTATTTGGTGGATTACAAACTTTTTCTTCCTTTAGTGTTAAAATTGAAGTGTAATGGTGGCTAAAAGATAATTTCTCTATACACGTATTATAATTGTTGTTTATGCAAATTTATACAATGTAAATATATTGTTTAAACATTATATATATAAGTGTATATATATTGTATAATTATGTATAAGTGTGTATAATTTTGTATAATTATATATACCAGTGTACAAGAATGTAGAAAGGCAAAATTTTATTTTTGTATGTTTTCTTACCTTTTCTCGAGCTGGGCAACCTCCTTTATTTGTTTTTAACTTATTCTCTATTTTGGGTTAAACTCTATTAGTAGAACCATTGAAGAAAAAAAAGCAAAAAAATTAAAATCTAGCAATGATGTGTGTATGAGTAGGAACTACCAACTGTTATATCTTTGACAAGGCAAAAAGCTACCAAATTTATTTTTATTTGTTTGTTTAAATTTGAATGTATATTTTGCTAATTATTTAATCGAATTCTTCTACTTTTATATTCATATACTATTTATTTAGTAACTATTTAATTGAAACCCTTATTTTTGTATTTTAATATATCTTTATTAATTATCTCATAAAGTTAATAATAAAATACATATTTTGGTAGAAGATAAATATAGAAGGTCTTCTCCACAATAGGAATATTGAATAGCATTGACCGCAAGAACTGCTGGTTGTGTTAAAAGGTGCTGGGTTGTTCGGATTTGGGTCTATTGTCTTTGGGCTATAGATTTGCAAAGTTATAACCGTGCTACTCAGTTGCAATGTGGGGGATTTGCATCTATACTCGCTTTTTGGATCATATTTTAACTTGTGTCTGCTTTGCAAAAAAAATTACAAGCATACACACTTTTTTGCGTAACTTCAACATACGAGGCTGAAGTAGTAAAGGCAATCACGCAAAACCTCAGTATTCTAGTATACGGCCCTGAAGTAGCAAAGGCAGTGCTAAAGTTTTTTTGTCCTGGATAAGATGCTGAAGTTATTTAGTTAATTTGTAAAAACTTAAGCACTAAAATAGCTGAAGTTTTTTTGTCCTGGATACATTAGTTTTGTCATAAAAGATTTTTCAAAAGTTAGCTTTTTCAAAAACTTTAACAGAAAATGCTAAAATTATTTAGTTCATTTATAATACTTCAGCACTATATAAGCTAAAGTAACATTTTGCAGGGAGAGTGAAATATGAATGACAAAGCTTAAGTCGTTAATAGAATAAAACTTACAAGTTAAAACAGAATATTCACTTGGATTACACGTTTCAAATGACAAACCATTTGATCTATAATTTGAGTTTGTATTTTACATCTAATACCAAACAAGTATAGTGGATTTACAGTAGTGAATGTGTAATACGTAAGGCAAAATTCCTCGATCCAAACAGGTAAGAATGTGGATTTAAGAAGAGATTTTAGAATAAAATTGTAAAATGACATTTAATATCATCTCCAAAAAAAAGGTACTTCGGAACACATGGCAATGTTAAAATAAAATGAAATTAAAATGGTGGTAGTATTAGAGAATTAAATGATAATGCAGTTGTTAATAGAAGCAGAAGAAGAAAACAGAGAAGGAGGAGAAATGGTCTGAAGTTGTTTAAAACTGAGTACAAGTTAAAACTTTTTTAAACAAGGAGTATAGGTTAAATAAGGCAACCAAATAAAGCGTCTCGTACAATTTTTACTGCAATGTGTGTGTATGAGTTGTACTTATGTGCAACTCTCCCAACCATAAACATCCGTAGCTCGTATTTTGTTTACTCCATAAGTTTAGGGGATAGCCAGAAATCATGAATCTAATTCATGTGTGGCGTTGTGATTTCCATAAGTTGGAGACGGAAGATAACATAGAGAAAGGTTAGCTAGCTATGAAAAATTAATTTTCTTTTAGCCTCCTGAATGATTAATAATAGGAATAAGTGAGCACCACCACCAACAACAAAAAGCCAACTATATTCTTACAAGTGGAATTTAAGGACAACAGTATGAACGCAGACCTTACCCCTACCTAATGAAAACAAAGACATTATTTTCAATAGACCCTCGGCTCGGCTCAAAAAGAGTGAGAAGAAGAAGAGGCGGTAGAAAACGAATGAGGAGACGAGCAAATAGGAAGAGAGAGGGAAAAAAAAAGAGGGGGAATAAGTAGTAATCCCTCCGGTCCAAAATAAGTGATTTTTTGGTATTTTTTTTGTGGTGCAAAATAAGTGATTTTTTCGAATTTCAAGAATGACTTAACGATGTTTTTCGTACATTGTCCTTGGAGTAAATAGTGTTGGAATGTGTTGGGAATGTTTATGTGAGGTAGTAAGGTTAAAATGATCAATTTTATTGCTAATTAATGCTAAAAAGTGACTTTCTTAATGTGTGAAAACATCCAAAAAATCACTTATTTTGGACCGGAGGGAGTACAAAATAACAAGAACAGGAAATACGATACAGAAACAAATAAAAATAACATCAACATGGTATTTCTAACGCTAAGTTTAATGGTAAAATTTCAATACAAGGTTTGTATTACAGAAGTCATACTTTTAGGTAAAAGATACTTGGTGGATTAATCATATACCTCAGCCCTGAACTAGACAGATACTTCCAACTTTTCATCTTCAGAATCTTTTTCATCCTCTGAGAAATTTGGAGCTTTAGGAACAAGTCCAAGCAATTTGAACATATATTGATCAGCATCATAGTCATTGTTGGGTGTAGTCAATAACTTGTCACCTGTAAAGATTGAATTTGCACCAGCAAGGAAACACAGAGCCTGCTCAGGGATAGAAAATCGAACTCTTCCGGCAGAAAGCCTAACCATTGCGCTTGGCATTGTTATTCTCGCTGTCGAAATCATCCGAATCATATCCCATATTTCCACTGGCTGAAATATGAAAAATGAAAGATGAGATTGCCAAAGAATTTGAAAAACTCAGATAGGATAACATTCATTTTGCATAGCATTCATTTCAAAAAGATGTCTTCATTGGATCAAAGGAATTTAAGATCTTATCCTTTCAATTAATCTACTTACAGAAAGGTGTTGAATTCCGTCTGAGACTATGTGTCAATTATTTTGTGATAGACGAATATCACGGTTTTGAGGAGTTTGTGAAGACAAAAAACTCTTTAAGTTCTCGTTAACTAGAGATTAGGTTTCCAGTCACGTTCTAAGGTAGGTGACATTTGCCTGAAACCATGTATGCTACATTTTTTTTATAACGTGTGTTACTTAGCAAAGAGCAACGATGTTTTGTGAGACTACCAATGTTGAAAGGTAAAGAATCAAAGCTGAAACAAGGCCAAAATTTAATAAGATATAATTCCTTAAAGAGCAACACTACCAAGAACTCTTCTAGGACGACTTAATGTATTATGTTGGTACTATATTATGGTTACAGGCCAAGTCAATCAGCGTGTTTTTGTTCCTGTTTTGGCCACTGAAAGGAGGTGTGTACCAGGCCCAAAGCATTTTAGAATCGCAAGTTAACAGAAAATACTGCAAAAAGTTTCATTTCTAGAATATGAGGATTACCTTCTGGTCTTCCAGGGGCGTGCCTTTTACTGCAATAAGTGCATTAATTGGGACACTCTCAGGGTGAGTCGGAAGAGTTGCCAGGGTATGCAACAAACCAATTCTATCCTCTTCAGCCTCACCAAGCCCTATTATTCCACCTGATAGCAGAAAATAAGGGGTTAGCTAAGATTGTGACAAGGTTTGGCACACCTTTGAGAAATTTACGAAACAACCTCAGAAAGACTGTGTCAAAGTAAAACCATTCCTCTTCAGAAAAGAAAAGTAAACACATTTGACACAATTTTCAATGATTCCCTTGACTTTCAATAATGACATACGTATTAATTAAGAATATGTACCATCTATATTAATGATTCTTATATCTATGAACAAGAAGTCATAAAGGAGAAAAACATTTCAAGGAAAAGCAGCAAGAAGCTCAATTAGAAGTAACTGGAAGACCTTTCATCGATAATTTAAAACCATGTCCAGTACTTGAAGTAGAGTTCAGCTTTATGGTCCATCAAGGGGCTGTCAAGGCTGCTTAAGAAACCTTAAACCGCCGATGAAGTTTTACTCATGATCAAATAGTTTCAACTCACTATATGTGGCAGTGTGAACCCAATAGTGTAATACTATAGTATTAGCATATACATACACATGCATGCATCAAATATAGAGATAGAGTTGTCTACATAATGTTATTCCAACGAGAGTGTCAATAAATGAACACATACTGCAAAACCAAAGGTGAATGACAAGTTTTATACTTCAAACGAATACCTGAACACACATTAATTCCTGCTTCACGTACATGCTTCAGTGTTTCCAGGCGCTCATCGTAAGTTCTTGTCGTTATAATATTAGGATAGTACTCTCTTGAGGTGTCAAGGTTGTGATTGTATGCTGTAAGACCTGCTTTCTTGAGCTCTAAAGCTTGCTGCTTCTCAAGCATTCCCAAGGTACAGCAAACCTCCATTCCCATGTCCCTTCATATTGAATATATTTTGCACAACAATAAGTTATTTGGTGAGAGAAAACATAATTGATGCCTCAGTTGTTATCATGTCATAGCGAAATATATCAACATGCTTGTGTACATTTATATATGATACCAATGGACAATAGTGTTATCAAAGGCGAAAAGCGGAAAAAAGCTCTAAGGTCTACTAGGGCTTTAAGCGCAAAGCACAAATAAAGCGGGAGCGTTGATGAAGAAAGGCGCAATGGAGAAAAAATATAAATATGTATTTTGTAATCCAAGACTAATAATTATAAGCATGAATAACAAATATATAGAGAAAGAAATTAACAAAAAGATTAGGATAAAGTGAAATATCAATTGTTTATTATCGTCTCTTTAGGATTACGCTCATTGTCAAGGAAAAGTATGCCTTAGAGCCTTGATGACGATACTGAAGCGCCCACTAAGCGAGGTGAAGCGCTCAACATGTTTTGCGCCTTGCTTCGGGGCTTAAGCACGCCTTTGACATCACTCACAATTTATGGTTTTCCTGTTATTTTTGGCTCCAATAAACAAGATTTGGAACAAGGAGCTAAGATGAAAATGGAATCACAAAATTACCCATCAAACGTTCTCACGCAGAAGAATACTTTTAGAATGGGTAACAAATGGTTTAACCAACAAAGAAGTAAGTATATTCCTACTTCTGTGTTCATTCTATGAAGCGGAAGGAATGCCTCTCAATTTAGCAACAATCCTACTTCTCAATTTCAGCAATCACCATAACTCCAGTTTCCTCACTCTTTCAACTTCACTACTTCAAAGAAATAACAAAATAGAGAGCAACGACATGCATTACTGTCCTCACATCCTACCCATGTCCATGTCTGTTAGAGCACTGTGCAAGCACCAAAGCAAGCAACTAGAATAACCAGATGAAGAAGCAGCAAGTACTGCATAAGATGAGGTTAAATAAAAGTTCCTACTAAATTTTTCTCACAGATTAATACATCCATTTTCAACCCTGCACCAATCTCACTTGGCTGGACCAAATGTACTACACAAATTTGTGATGCACTGCTAGAGATATGAGCTCACAGCGTTCTTCACTTCTGAGCGCTAATAGGAAAAGAACATCATGCCAACAATACCGACCTTGAAAAAAAAAGTGCCAATACAGCAGAGCCTTAAACTTTTTTATCAGGATATCAAGATGACCCTGTAATATACAGACATAACAGTGTCCACTAGCTTTCCATTTTTCTTTGGTTAATAGCTTCTGACAAGGTGATTTACTCAATATATCTTGTTGACCTTGAGGTTGGTGTTGCTTACATATTATGTAGATGAGGATGTGTGGTCCTGAAACTAAGCTTGAGAACCTTCTAAAGGTTTGTGGATACAGGACATGGCGAGACAAACAGACTAAATGCGTCAGGAGCAGTCTCCCGAATACATTATTTGACGAGGAGAATGAACAAACAACTCCCTGCAAACTTGCATCTGTTTCTTCTTTACATAGATTAACACTTAGTTAACAAGAGGAATAGTAACTTATTAGATGAACAATTGTAATCTTTACCCTAACCCAGAAAAGCAAAAGGCAGAAACGAGCCTCTTTCATTTTCCCTTCAATTACCAAATAAGATGCTATTGAAATAGAGCTAAACCAGTTCCTTCAGCTTCTTGTCAGCGACTTGCCGTTCAATGAGTATTATGACCAGCTAGCTCGTCAGATACCCCTCTGGAAGCTCAGAATGTGAAGATAAAAGAAAATAAAAAATATAAAGAAAAACATAAACATTAAGTCCAGTGAATAGGGGACACCAAAGAAATACTACAGATTCATCAAACTGCTGTCTGCTTTACCCACCTCAGTATAGTGGTGCATAACACCATATATAGCCATCACTTAGCTTTCACTGTAATATCAGACACAGTATATCGGAAGGCGTTGGAGTGTAAAAGAGAACCATAGCCCATACCTTATTTCCTTCACATACTTGGTGATCTGTTTCATATTGGTTTTCCTTCCTATGGTATCCCTCCATGCAGCACCCATACAAAAACGAGTGCTTCCTGCCTCTTTTGCCTGTCAACACATAATAGCTAAAATACATTTAAAAGGAGATTGAACCTCATTGTATGTTATGTATAAAGCTACCAAAAGAAATCTAATTGATTGAGATAATTAATTTTACTGCATATATTGGTCATATTTATACATCTATAGGTTGGCCTATTACGTGTTACTTTGTTAGCTGCAGTGGTAAAAGGGGCAGAATCTAGGTAACCTTAGATTTTTTAGAAATCATAACTTCCTCAGATGCAGTAGTATTTTATCAGGGGACCAATTTCAGGAGGAACTCCTCCCATAGAAGTGGGATCAATGTATCTACATCGTCTAACCATTTTCACCCTCCAATATCAGGCCAAGGAATAAATAATGTCTACTCATGCTTAAGGATATAATATTCCACCAAGAGAAACAGAACAGAGCACCTTTCTTGCTGCTTCAAGAACGGCATCCTCATTCATAAGTTTTTGTGCTTTCAGTCCTGTATCGTATCTAGATGATTGAGGACAATATGAACAATCTTCACTGCATCCCCCTGTCTTAATAGACAGCAAAGTACACTGTTGTACTTCTCTAAAGTTATGAGAATGTCTATGTACTTGAGCCTGTAAAAATATTTTTTCAATAAAGAAAAGAAAATATCAAAAACCAGATAGAGGGTTTCACAAGAACTTAAGTAAAACGATCAAGGAGCAAGCTCCAAAGTAACTAGAAATGATAAATTGAAAAATGCATTTTTCAGGTTGTTCTGGGATGAATGACAAAAAGTTCAGGTCACTGAGGTGTGGAATGGATGAAAATGTTTTCCGCGAGTCATTTTTTACCTTGGGAATAATTCTTTTTACCGTGGAAAATATATTCTGAAGCATTTTCCATTATTTGGTTGGACAAAACGCAGATTTGCATAGGATAGTCGTAAAAAAAGTAACCCCGAGTATAAGGATTGTGTTACGCATTTTTAAGTTATATGTTGACAACAATGTCTAAATGTTGATTGAAGCAAATATATGTAGTAGGAATCAAGATATTTGTAAATCAATGTATTTACTTCAAGGTATTTGATATGACATTAATTTACAATGTATTTGATATGATGAAGGAGTACCCGTTACGGCCATGTGACCAAGAGGTCACGGGTTCGAGCTGTGGAAACAGTCTGTTCCAGAAATGCAATGGTAAGGAGTACAATAGACTCTTATGGTCCGGCCCTTCCCGGACCACACGCATAGCCGGAGCTTAGAGCACCGGGCTACTCTTTATTGTATTCGATATGACGGAGAATGTTTTCCTCAAAAAAAATGTTCTTTTTTCAAGGAAAATGTCATCCACCACAATTGAGAAAATGACTTCCCGCCCCTATTTTGTAATTTTTCTTTACAAATTTCTCAACTGATTCAATCTCATTGTATAAATCAACACCTAGACATTGTTAAAAACGTTTACTAATACCTAAAAGTATTATCAAAACATTGTTTTTATAACTTCTATATCCAACCAAACACTGAGAAATGATCACGAGAATTATTTCCTAAGGGGACACAGTTTCCTCCATAGCAAACACGCCTTAAAAAACTAAAAATCATACTGTAAATTAGCACAAAGTTAAGCACGTTAAGGGAAAATTAAAGCAAAACCAGTCAGGCTAAACCTCAGAGGAAAAAACAAAATAGAACAAAAGATAAAAAAAAAAAACTAATTTGATACTCGCTTATCTATGATTAAAAATGTAGGGTCAACACTCAATTCATTCGCATTAGTGGGAGTTTTCTTTAGAAAGACTCAAAATAAAATCAAAGCAGGATAACTAAAATGATTCAAAAATGAAAAATTCGTACAAAAGAATTGTCAGTAAACAGAAGGAGAGAGGTAAAAAAGAAAAAGAATACGGACGCCATGAAAAAGGAGATCGAGGAGTGGGGAGTCGTAAATAGACTTGATTTCATCTCTGCTCCAGTCATTTCTAGGCCCTTCCCTTATACATCGTTCCGCTTCTATAGCAGCTGCTGAAGCTGATAATGAGGAATAATTCGGTGCGCGCGACTGCAGTAGAACCAACGACGATAACGGCCGTCGAATCGATCGAAGCCACATCATCGTCTTCAGTAACGCGATAACGGCCGACGAATACACAACAATCGCCGCTTTTCTACAGAAGCACTCGTGAGCAGCAGCTCTCTCTCTCTCTCTATTTGCTACTATTTGCTGCTTTGGAAGTTCCGCTGTGTTGTTGGTCGCACTGATTTTAATAGAGTGAGTGGGCAGTGGTTTGGGTGGGATTGTATTGTACTTTGTGCATCTTTTGTTGTGACGTTCTCTTCTTTCTGAAATTTACTCAAACCAACCAAACTTCCGTTTTCTTTTTCTCAGAACATAAATCAAGTTTTGTTTTATCTACTGAAAATGATACTTTCTGCCGTCCTAAACTAAGTTTGTTCAATTAAGCAACTTGGTTCACGTTCCACAAAAGTTTGAGAACAATAATGCACTTATGTAATAAAATTCACTCTACTAGGATTCAAACATTTGTTTACATAATTATCCATCCATTTTAGACCACTAGTTCGCTGTTCGCCCCATGGGAGCTACTGTTACATTTGAGCTTATTAGAGTTATAAATTGTATGGGTCAAAAAAATAATTAATAAAGATAATCGTATTTTGAATTAATTCATTATTGATAAGAAACAGGTCATTAGCCTATAATACGAATTTATTTATTCAAGCAAGGTGGACAAAGGTACGGCATACCCACCTCCCCATGGGGGACAAAATTGCAACGTGGTCACGGCCGCTCACTTCCTACTCATGGGGCTCGCAACTATAAATACTAGGGGATGAACCCCAAAAAGGGGCTTCTTCTTCATGACTATCCTCTAGAGAGAGAGAGAAAGAGAGAAAACAGAG
The DNA here is from genome assembly GCA_032618575.1 of Nicotiana noctiflora. Lineage (NCBI taxonomy): Eukaryota > Viridiplantae > Streptophyta > Magnoliopsida > Solanales > Solanaceae > Nicotiana > Nicotiana noctiflora. Next base: position 226,133 of record JASVEL010011852.1, read on the forward strand.
AAGAAATGTCCTTCTCATGAAAAGATACAACATTATTATAAGGCTCTGAACATCTTCGTGGAGAGGCAGACCAAACCAATATCATCAATAAAAGTTGTCAATACTTCTTACCATAATCTGGGGCATTTATTATTATTTCTTTTACATGGTTCTTAGATTATTACGACTTGCTATGACTGGCCCGTAATTTATATATATTCTTTTGTATTCATAAAGTGTATGATAAGTTTTGAGTCTAACAAGTTGGTGTCGTCTGTGGGGATTTCCTAGCAAGATTTGCGTAGTCCTTCCCGGAACCAAAAGAAAAGAAACGCCGGAAAAGAAAAAACAACCCAGCTCGAGCAAGTCCCCTCTCTCTCCGATTTCCCGGAAAACCCCCCCCCCCCCAAGGGAGGATCCCTAAGAGGCATCTCTCGTACCCTCGATACGGGCCACGTTCGAAAATCGGCACAGAGATATCTCGAGCCGGGAGCCACTTCTAAACAACCCACATGCCCCGATCGGAAAGACAATGCATAAACTGTTCAAGGCCTCAAACCAAAATCGAGCTTCACCACTCAAACCCACAACATAAAGACAAGTGTGACGACCCGACCCGTCGTCACGGGAGTTACCACCCCGTACACCTTCATTTATATGCTTCATGTTTCTATATCGGTGTTAGAGTCTATCATGTGAGTTAGGAGTGATTCTGGTCAAAAATGAGGCATATAGCCTTTTGAAATAAAGTTTGTTTATTAAAAGTCAACCTAGAGTTGACTATGTGGTTAGAGGACTCGAAATCGAATTCTGATGATTCGGTTAGTTCCGGTAGGTGATTTGTGACTTAGGGGAGCGATTGGAATTGAATTTGGAGGTCCGGTGTAGAAATAGGCGTGAATTAGCTAAGGTTGAATTTTGGCGAAATCCGAACGGTAGTTGAGATTTTGATCCATGAGTCAGAATGAAATTCCGACAGTTGCAGTAGCTTCGTCACGTGATTTTGGATATGTATACAAATTTTCAGGTCATTCGGACGTCGTTTGCTTGGGTTTCGGATCGAATATGAGTTTTGGAAGAATTTGATAAATTTAGACTTGAATCTGTGGTAATTTAATGATTTTAGTGTTTTTGAATGCATTTTGACAATTGGAACAAGTTTGACTAATGTTATAAGAGGTGTTGGTACTTTTGGTTGAGGTCCCGGAGTAAATTCGGATGGCCAACGGGTCATTTTTGGAAGATTTTTACCGTTTTGAGCATAAATGTAATGATCCAAAGGTCTATTTTTAGTTCTAGAGATCCAAATTTGATTTCGAGACCTTGAGAATTTAAATAATAAATTATAGGACTGATCCGGAAATTTTGGTTTAATTTCATCAAGTCGCGATTGGGTTTTTGACGCGAAACGTGAGTTAATTGTTTAACGAGCGAAATTGATGTTGTACTGAGCAAATGAGATCCAAATTCAGTTTTATTTGAACCACTGGATCCGTATCAAAATTACGGAGCCATAGGAAAAAGAATCGTTGAATTCTGAGTTTGTATGATTGAGTTATAGCATTTTTAGTGAAATACAAAGTTGCTGTAATTTTCTGGGGCAAATATGGTATTTTCGCTTATGCGATGAACAGTAACCGCAGAAACGGATGAACAGTGATTTCCGCTTCTGCGATGAACAGTAACGCAGAAGCGGTGAACAGTGAAATCGCACCTGCGGTGAACAGTAACCGCAGATGCGAAAATCGCTGGGCATTTAATTTGGGGCAGTCCGAGATTTTCTTCATTTTTGGAGCTATGGAGCTCGGATTGAAGCGATTTTTGAAGCGATTTTCACCATATGGATAGGGGTAAGTGTTTTATATCCAAAAGTGATTATATTTAATGATTCCATAGTTATTTTCATCAAGTATTAGTGAATTAAATGGAAGAAATCGGAGAAATTTGTAAACTTTTCAAAAACCTTAAATTTAGGATGTGAAGGACCATTTGTGGTCCGAATTGGTAGTTCTTGGTATGTATAGACTCGTGGCGAGATGAAGATTCCGAAAATGTGAATTTCAAAATTTTTCGTGACGTGGGCCCCGGGCTCGGGTTTTGCCAATTTCGTGACTTTGAGTATTTTTTGAGTTCTTTCGATTGGGTTATGTCCCATTATAATATTATGATGTATTAATTATGATTTTGGATAGACTGGACGCGCGTGGAGGCCAGTTTGAGTAGCAAAGGCGTCGCGGGCATGAGTTTTTGCCCGTTCGAGGTGGGTAATACTTGTAAATGATGTCCTGAGGGTTAGTAAACACTGGACTTGCATATCCTAGTGCTGTATTGAGGTGACTTGCACGCCGGATAACGGGCGTGCGGTAGAGCACCATTGGGAATTGTGACTTGGTCTGTCCCGCTTAATAAATAATAACACCTAATTGCTTGAAATTGAGTTGACATCCTAATAAAGATATAAATTATGAGGAATTGGAATGATTATCATGTTTTGGGCTTCGTGCCGATTATCTGAATCCTTCAGAGATAGATATTACTGCCTTGATAATATTGTGCATATTTTTATCTCAATCTAAAGTTTTAAAAATGGTATTTTGCTACTCAGCATTTTGTAAGATTTGAAAAACCTAAACAAGGTCTTAATGATATTTTTAGCTGTGAACTAATATGATACTGTTGCCCGAGGGGATTTCTTGATATTTGTTAGACTGATTGGGGCCAAGGGTTATATGTTAGGGCATGACGATTTATGTGAGCATGTGCATACACATGCATGGATCGGACTGCACGCGCGCAGTGGTATATGGATCGGGCTGCACACGCAGCGGGAGTGATATTGATATTGTGCTTGGGCTGTAGGAGCTCCTCCGGAGTTTGAATCCCTACAGTGAGTGCGGACGCCTTTGCATGGATTGGGTCGTACGCCACAACGTCATATGCATTGCATGACATATATACATTGGTTTACGTGTACTATGTGGCATAACATTTAACACTCATACATTACTGGCACACATGCATTATTCGCCTTATTGACCAGATCTCCTGGTGGAAATTGTTAAGGAGTGCTGAGCCCAAGGGCTGATTGAGTGCAAACTTGCACTGATTGAGATTACACCCAGGTATTGGTATGTTATCATGAAAGAAAGAAAGCTAAAAATTGAGATTTCTTAATAATCTACTCACATGTGCTGAAAAGGAATAAAAGATAGGGTATTGGAGTTTAAAGATAGTTCTATATTGTGTAGCATGAGATAGTGCTTTGCGTGGTTTCTTTTCTTCAACATTATTTACTTTTATTACCGCTGAGTTGGAAGTACTCACACCCGACTCCCTGCACCTTGTGTGCAGATTCAGGTACATCCCAGCAGACCTGACCCAGTAGCTGCTCGGAGTTATTTTTTGGATAGTCAAGGTAGCTGCCGCGTCTGCAGGACCTAACTCTCTTTCCAACTTACTTTTATTCATGTTGTTATCTATTTCCGCACTTGAGCACCATTGTAGACACTATTACACTTTATATACTCTGTAGAGGGTCATGACTCGTGACTCATGGTCTTTGGGAGGTTTTGTTGGTTTGGGACGTGGTTCCCGTATTTGGATATTTTTTTATAATTATTCTATCTTGATTTTGTCTAAAAGTGGTTAAATGTGAGCTGCTAGCTTCGTGATTTTGTTGATTGGTCGGGCTGGCCTAGCAGTGTGCTGGGCGCCATCACAACCGGGTTTTGGGGTCGTGACAAGTTGGTATCAAAGCCTAGGTTACTATGCCTCATGAGTCTTGAGCCGGTTGGTAGAGTCTTGTGGATCGGTATGGGGACGCCTGTACTTATCCTCGGGAGGCTGCAAACCTTTAGGAAACGCTTCACAATCTTGGAATTCTTATCGTGCGTACTTGATTTAGCTTGAGATATAATTCTTGAAATTCCTTCCACACGTCTATATGCGCACTCGAGCGCTCGGTAATATAATTGCCTTAATGGCTTGTGAATCCCCGATTGAGGGGCGAGATATGATCTCTGTGTGTTTATGTTGGGCCGGTTGGGAGGACTTGAGGCCGGATCTTTGTCTATGGCTTGAGCACCAAGGTGCTGATTCTGCGAGCTGGTATTATGAAATTTATATGACCAGTATTGTCCCAATTTGTGGAAATGGCAGCTTGATAATGGATGAGCTGTTAGGTATTAGACTCTTACTGTGATCCGTTGTGTAGCCCCTAGCTACGGGCGTGGTGAAAATGTTCATGTCTCTTAGTGGAAAGGTAAAGTGTGTTACGTGTGGTAGTATGAGTTCAGACTCTGAAAGATCGAATGTGTTGTGCTATGTGCATTGTGATGTATTGTCGAATTGCCGGGGTATTGTTAGGATGGTTTTGGTGATTCTCTGGCAGGTGGATAGGCCAAATTACAAAGGAAACTCTGGCGAAATTTTTGGAAAATTAGGGACTTAGAAAAGATTTTTTTCACCTAAAGAGTAGGCTTAACTGTGGTATGTGTATAAATGCAATAATTGTAGAAGAGTTAAGGTATTTGATGATTCGAGTCTCTGTCAATGCTCGTAAATTACTCGAGTTTAATCTCATTATAACATTGTGGCATCATTTGAGTAAGAATGCTATGAGTGGTTAAAGGTGTTTTGATATATGGCTTCGAGCCAAGTTGGGGAGGTTGCTCTTAATTAACTAATTGCACTGTTGTATGCTATGTTGGTTCTGTCCTCAGGTATGTTGGAAAAAAAATTCTGATGAAGGGTATATGGTGCTTCGTTGATAAGAAGAAATACTAGGATGTTTTGAACTGATGTTGATAGAGAATGCTCGGTGTATAGAAAGGAAAGATAGCTATTTGTATATGTATGCAATCATGTTTTGCGGTGTCAGAGTTCTAAGAAGGCACGAGTGGTTCTGTTTAATAAGACGGTCGAATTACAGTTGAATAAGGGTGAATGACGCCCGAGTATGGTTTTGCGGTGTTCAAGATTTTGCTTGTAACAGTCATGTGCCTTAAGATTGTGTGTGTGGCTTAAGACTGTGGTTTCGTTAAAAGAAATTGAGACGTGTGGTATGTTATGTTAACTATGGGATTCTATGTATCCGTATTGGAAGGTAATGATAACGAATTTCGAATCATAGGAAGTTCTTCAAAATAAAGTATTGTAGAATGTGGCACTTCTGGGAAATATCTGAGAAAGCATTCATTGGCCTATGGGTCCTAGACCGTCTGGTTTTATGTATGAGTCTTGTGTGGTAACCTGCTTTGAGGTATTGTGGCATTATAGTAAGGGCTAATAATAAATTGAAGATGAAACTGCAAGGAAATTGGGTAAATGGAATAGTTTGATAATAAACCGAGACAGTATGATAAAGATATGAGTAATTCCTGGTATGTGTTTGAAGTAATGGGTCTTGCAGGTATTGTGCAGCAAAGCTCTTGAATGCTGGCAGTTGTGTAGCTCGATGTGGGTAGAAGGATTCAGTCCTGGCGGTTTAATTGATGCAATGGAATTGGGAGAAAGAGTTCGTGATGTGTTTTACCGTGGTCTGAACATGAGTATATCTTCTGTTGGTATGCGAAGCTTGGAATGTGTAATGATTTTCTTCAATATGGGATCATACAAGTCCTTGACTAGTTGAGTGCGTCGATGTTTGCGGCGTAGGAGAGGGATAGAAGTGTCCATGTATCTTAGTGTGGTATGGTATTGCGATATCTTATTGGGCCGACTGTAATGATCGAGTTGTTGATGGCATAGTGAAATTTCTGAATGACTTTCGTGGTATGTATGGAAGTTGGATGTGTGTTATGTACTCGTATGGTGGAGTGTGGAATCAGGCATGGTGATTCATGTGCTATATATGTGTTGGAGACTAGGAGTTCTCGTAAATTCACCTATGCGGTGGTTGTATATCATGTGTATCGGCACCGTTTAGCAGTTGTTGGAAATTGGAAGCACTAGTGGCTCTCTCTTGCTTGATATAATGAATTTGGGCTAGGATATTTGTTTGCAGACTGGTTGTAATAAGTCAGGTTGTCTAGACTAATGTGATATGGACTATGTCGGAAAATGCCACAAATTGCGTAGCAGAGTGCACCAGATTATGTTTCAGCAGGGTAGTTGTACCCCAGGGCCAGCGGATGGCTGGTAGGTATTGCTTTGTCAGTTAGGCCTTCGTGGCGGATGTCAGTGTAGAGGTATCTACCATTGATTCAGTTCCGATATTGAGGAACTTTATCGGATGCGTTTCCTGTGGCCGAGCTTGAGGCTATACATGTTTATTGTAATGAGCAAACTTGACTCAATGTGCATTTCTTTTGTGATGGTTTTATGTGGATCGGGTGGCACGCCGCCACATGTATGGTTATTTGGATCGGGTGGCACGCCGCCAGAGGTATGGTATTTGGATCGGGTGGCATGCCGCCACAGGTATGTCATTGGAGCGGGTTGCAAGCCGCAATCGTGTAATGTGGAAATAGACTTAGTTATATGTTAACTTGTATACAATACTTCCTGGCTTTTGAGGAAAAGTCCATATTGGGTATCGCTCGGCGAATAGCACATCGGTTGTGTCCTTTTAGGATTTGATAGCACATATTAATTGTTTCATCGTGGGTGAGATTGATCACTTGGGTTCAGACCTAGATCTGTGAGTGGTTGACCGTTCTGAGCACAGTGACTTGAGGTGCTTCATGAGTAATAGTGTTTGGATAGAATCATGAGTCGTGGCAAGGCCACTTGATGTTATGACCTTTCGAGAAGGATTCATGTACTCTATTCCTATGATGTGAGATGGGATCTCTGTTCTATGTTATGATGGTACGGAGGAATTGAACTACGGCTCTTTTGTTTGAGTCAGTTGTTATGATTTGAGTATGATCAGATGTTTCTTATTGGAGCCTGTTTGGTGCTCGTCGCGGCTTAGGCCGGCGTTGAGGTGTCATATCACCAGTGTAGTGTATTACAATCGAAAGGACTGTTGGAGTCATTAATGAGTGCGAGCATATGCGATTTCAGATGGCTAGAAAGGTAATATTGAGGTTTAGCTCCAAGATCTGTTGTGGTATCAGTCAAAAGGGAAATGGATTCATAAATGTTTGACTTGAGAGATGGATTCGATATATCGCGTGTTTCAGTTGCCGTGGGCAGTACATTAATGTGTTGGGATAAGACTTTAGCTAGTGAAAAAGGTTCTTCTGTTGGTATTTGGTTATTGCGAGCAATTGCTATTGGTAGATGCCATCATCTCAAGTGTCTGGGTGGTGTAACATGTCATATGTACTCACCGGGAGTGGCGAGTATGGGCTATTATAGTTGGTTCGTGTGTATCCTGAGTATAGGCATGGGATTAGGATTTGGTATGTGATTTCGGAAAGTGCAATGTGGTCTATGGTTCGGATGGGCTGTGAAATTCCAGCTATAATGTGTATCGGACTTATGATAGATAGGGCGACGTGGTATCGCCCGAATATATGCTTGGTAAGATCATTCAGCTATTGGGTTGTTTCTAGTACAACTCTGGGTACGCTCGAGGACGAGCATTTGTTTAAGTTGGGGAGAATGTGACGAACCGACATGTCGTCACGGGAGTTACCACCCCGTACACCTTCATTTATATGTTTCATGTTTCTATATCGGTGTTAGAGTCTATCCTGTGAGTTAAGAGTGATTCTGGTTGAAAATGAGGCATATAGCCTTTTGAAATGAAGCTTGTTTATTAAAAGTCAACCTGGAGATGACTATGTGGTTAGAGGGCTCGGAATCGAATTCTGATGATTCAGTTGGTTTCGGGAGGTGATTTGTGACTTAGGGGAGTGATTGGAATTGAATTTGGAGGTCCGGTGTAGAAATATGCTTGAATTAGCTAAGGTTGAATTTTGGCGAAATCCGAACGGTAGGTGAGATTTTGATCCAGGAGTCGGAATGTAATTCCGATAGTTACAGTAGCTTTGTTAGGTGATTTTGGATATGTATACAAATTTTCAGGTCATTCGGACGTCGTTTGGTTGGGTTTCGGATCGAATATGAGTTTTGGAAGAATTTGATAAATTTAGACTTGAATCCGTGGTAATTTAATAATTTTAGTGTTTTTGAATGCGTTTTGACAATTGGAACAAGTTTGACTGATGTTATAAGAGGTGTTGGTACTTTTGGTTGAGGTCCCGGAGGCTTCGGGGTAAATTCGGATGCCCAACGGGTCATTTTTGGAAGATTTTTGCCGTTTTGAGCATAAATATAATGATCCAAAGGTCTATTTTTAGTTCTAGAGATCCAAATTTGATTTCGAGACCTTGAGAATTTAAATAATGAATTATAGGACTGATCCGGAAATTTTGGTATAATTTCATCAAGTCGCAATTGGGTTTTTGACGCGAAACGCGAGTTAATTATTTAACGAGCGAAATTGATGTTGCACTGAGCAAATGAGATCCAAATTCAGTTTTATTTGAACCACTGGATCCGTATCACAATTACGGAGCCATAGGAAAAAGAATCGTTGAATTCCGAGTTCGTATGATTGAGTTATAGCATTTTTAGTGAAATAAAAATCTGCTGCAATTTTCTGGGGCAAATCTGGTATTTTCGCTTTTGCGATGAACAGTAACCGCAGAAACTGATGAACAGTGATTTTCCGCTTCTGCGGTGAACAGTACCGCAGAAGCGGTGAACACTAACCGCAAATGCGAAAATTGCTGGGCATTTAATTTGGGGCAGTCCGAGATTTTCTTCATTTTTGGAGCTCTGGAGCTCGGATTGAAGCGATTTTCGAAGCGATTTTCACCATATGGATAGGGGTAAGTGTTCTATATCCAAAAGTGATTATATTTAATGATTCCGTGGTTATTTTCATCAAGTATTAGTGAATTAATGGAAGAAATTGGAGAAATTTGTAAACTTTTCAAAAACCTTAAATTTAGGATGTGAAGGACCATTTGTGGTCTGAATTGAGAGTTCTTGGTATGTACAGACTCGTGGTGAGACGAGGATTCCGAAAATATATATTTCAGAATTTTTCGTGACGTGGGCCCCGGGCTCGCGTTTTGCCAATTTCGTGACTTTGAGTATTTTTCGAGTTCTTTCGATTGGGTTATATCCCATTATAATATTATGATGTATTAATTATGATTTTGGATAGATTGGACGCGCGTGGAGGCTAGTTTGAGGAGCAAAGGCATCGCGGGCATGAGTTTTCGCCGGTTCGAGGTGGGTAATACTTGTAAATGATGTCGTGAGGGTTAGTAAACCCTGGACTTGCACATCCTAGTGCTGTATTGAGGTGACTTGCACGCCGGATAACGGGCGTGCGGTAGAGCACCATTGGGGATTGTCACTTGGTCTGTCCCGCTTAATAAATAATAACACCTAATTGCTTGAAATTGAGTTGACATACTAATAAGATATAAATTATCAGGAATTGGAATGATTATCATGTTTTGGGCTTCGTGCCGATTATCTGAATCCTTCAGGGATAGATATTACTGCCTTGATAATATTGTGCATATTTCTATCTCAATCTAAAGTTTTAAAAATGGTATTTTGCTACTCAGCATTTTGTAAGATTTGAAACACCTAAACAAGGTCTTAATGACATTTTTAGCTGTGAGCTAATATGATACTGTTGCGCGAGGGGATTTCTTGATATTTGTTAGACTGATTGGGGACAAGGGCCATATGTTAGGGCATGACGATTTATGTGAGCATGTGCATACACATGCATGGATCGGACTGCACGCCACAGTGGTATATGGATCGGGCTGCGCGCCGCAGCAAGTGTGATATTAATATTGCGCTTGGGCTGTAGGAGCCCCTCCGGAGTCTGAATCCCCACAGTGAGCGCATGCGCCTTTGCATGGATCGGGCTATATGCCACAACGTCATATGCATTGCATGACATACATATATTGGTTTACGTATTGTGACGACCCGGCCCGTCATCACGGGAATTACCACCCCGTTATGTTGTAATTACATAATTCATGCTTTTATATCAGTGTTAGAGTCTATCGGGGAAGTTAGGAGTGAATTGAAATGAAAATGAGGCATATAACCTTTTTGAAGGAAACTTGAATAAGGAAAGTCAACCCGGAGTTGACTATGTAGTTAGAGAGCTCGGAATCGGATTCTGATGATTCGACTAGTTCCGGGGGATCATTTATGACTTAGGAGAACAATCGGAATTGAATTCGGAAGTCCGGTGTAGTTTTAGGCTTGAATTGGCGAAGGTTGAATTTTGGCGAAAACCGGATGGTAGGTGATATTTTGATCCGGGGGTCGGAATGGAATTCTGACAATTGCTGTAGCTTCGTTATGTGATTTTGGATGTGTCTGCAAAATTTCAGATCATTCGGACGTCGTTTAGTCGGGTTTTTGATTGATTGTGTAATTCGGAATGTTTTAAGGAATTTAGGCTTGAATTCGATGTGAATTATGGGTTTTGATGTTATTAGACGTGTTTTGAGGATTGGAACAAGTTCGAATAAGGTATTAAGATGTGTTGGTGTGTTTGGATGAGGTCCCGGGGCCCTCGGGGTGTTTTCGGATGGTAAATCGGGAGAAAAACATGGAAATTGCAGGTTTGAAGAGTTCTGGTTCTGTTGTTTTCGCTCCTGCGGAAATGGGGGCGCAGGAGCGAGCCCGCAGGAGCGGAAAATGAGCGCAGAAGCGCTGGGGTTCGCTGAGGCGGATCCTGGTCCGCATGGGCGGCACCGCAGGTGCGGAAGGAAAGACCGCAGAAGCGGTCTGGGCTCGTTAGGGGAGAATCCGCAGAAGCGGAAGACTTGTCGCCTAAGCGAGTCCGCAGGAGCGGACTCTGATGCGCAGAAGCGGTAAGGCTCGCAGGAGCGGAAGGGGGTTTCGCAGGAGCGGTCTCGCAGGAGCGAGACCTGAGCCGCAGAAGTGAAGCTGGGCGGCTAGGAGTATTTCCGCAGAAGCGACCATTTGGTCGCAGAGGCGGCCTCGCAGAGGCGGATTTTGGTCCGCAGAAGCGGAAATCGCGCCTGTGTTAAAAATAACAGAAGGGTTAAAATTTCATAAGTTGCAAAACATTTGGGGCTCGGTTCTTGAAGGCGAATTGGGCGATTTGGGCGAGTTATTGCTGGGAGAACATCGGGTTATCGTTGGAGGTAAGTTTTGTGGCTTAATTACATAATTTTAACATGAAATCCTTGGTTAAATCCCTGTAAATGGAAGATTAAAGGTGGGTTTGAGCCCTAGGCCTAAATTAAAGAAAAACACCGATTTGAGTGGGCAAATGGAGTCCGATTTTGGTAAATTTTATATGCCTAGACTCGTATCGAGATGAGGATTCCGAATATGTGATTTTCGTAAATTTTTGACAAGTGTACCAAAAGTCGGGTTTTGACAACTTGTGGGTTTTGATATAAATTGGGTTATTTCGAATGAATTTCGTGAAATTAGCGTATATTGATGCATTCTCTATGATTTTGAGCAGATTTGGCGCCCGAGGAGATTGATTTGCGAGGCAAGTGCAAGGCGGATTGAAGCTTCTACCGGTTCGAGGTGAGTGGCGGTAGTAAACAATGTACTGAGGGTTTGAAACCCCGTACTAGCACTTCACAGTGCTATATTGAGATGAGACACACGTTCTATGATGGACGTGGTGACATTGTGATTGGGGGTTCGGACTTAGTCCTTCCCGGCTAATAGAATACTGTGTGGTATGATTGTTACTGATATTACAACTGTACAATAGGGCTAAAAGCCATGTTTGGGGCCTTGTGCCGATCTGTAGAGCATTAGGGAACCTATAAAGCTAGGTGACCCTTATATCATGTTGGAAACATACACTCAGCCATAGCTCTAGCTGTATAGCATAATATGAGCCCGCACTAGATATGTACATTGAGAGAGATTATCTAGGGCGGAATTCCCTGTTCTAGCTGAGTGGGCCTGAAAGGCCAAGTCTATATTGACCGAGACAGGGTCTAGGACCCACTGTGATATATTATATTGGGCCCGAGAGGCCAAGCATATATTGATCGGGATAGGGTCGAGGACCCATTATGAGGTATTATATATATATACCTATATTGGATCGGGCCGCACGCCGCAGCAATATATATATTGGATCGGACTGCACGCCGCAATAATATACATGTAATATACATGTAACATACATGTGGGATGGACTGCACGGCTTGTATATTGCACTTGGGCTGTAGGAGCCCGCTCGGAGTCCGAGTCCGCACACATTCTCGGTGAGCACCGGTGTATATGATGGGATCGGGCAGCACGCCGCAGCCGTATAGAGATATATACATATATATATTGGATCGGACCGCACGCCGCAGTAATATTTGTGTGGATCGTGCCGCACGCCGCAGTATTATAGTGCTTGGGCCTAGGGAGCCCCTCCGAAGTCCGTATACACCCCCAGTGAGCGCCGTCGACGTAAAATGGAGCGGGCGGCGCGCCGCAGCGGTATATGTATTGGAGCGGGCTGCACGCCGCGAAGCATTATACTTAATCATACCCTACTATCTACTTAAATACTTATACATTATAGACATAAGTATGTGTCTTTATATGTTGAGATGGCCGTACACCGTAGGGGTACGAGTGAGGGTTGGTTCGGGGTGGAATCTTGTAGAGATAAACGTAGATTGGAGGTTAGAGTACTACTATAGTGATGACGTACCTGTGAGGGTTGCCTTAGAACTGCTAAGTGATAGCACAGGATTTCTTACCTTCGGTTATTATTTATTATTGTTACTCACTGAGTTGAAATATACTCACCCCACTCCCCTGCACTTTCTGTGCAGATCCACAGGTGCCCGAGAGAGCAGTTGAGACATTGTAGCTGCTGATCCTTATCTACTATTGCAGAGATTACGAGGTAGCTGCCAGCGTCCGCAGAGCTTGTTTTCTCCTTCTTTATCATCTTGTTGATTTCCTACTTGCCTAGACTTGATTGTATTAGGATGCTATCATGTAGAGGCTCAGTCTCGTGACACTACAATATGTTTGGGACCATATTTTGTATGTTTTACGTTTCGGTTATCACCTGATATGATCATTTACTGTTTAAGTTTAATTTGATTAATAACTGGCCGGTTTAAGGGATAATATGGTCGGGCTTGCCTAGCATTGTGTTGGGCGCCATCACGACCAGGGTTTGGGTCGTGACACGGCTGCACTAACACTGAAAAGCGATCAGGAGTCCCTAACCGGGATGCAAAGCCTTTCTCATATTGACCAGATCTCCTGGTGGAAATTGTTAAGGAGTGCTGAGCCCAAGGGCTGATTGAGTGCAAACTTGCACTGATTGAGATTACACCCAGGTATTGGTATGTTATCATGAAAGAAAGAAAGCTAAAAATTGAGATTTCTTAATAATCTATTCACATGTGCCGAAAAGGAATAAAAGATAGGGTATTGGAGTTTAAAGATAGTTCTGTATTGTGTAGCATGAGATAGTGCTTTGCGTGGTTTTCTTCTCTTCAGCATTATTTACTTTTATTACCGCTGAGTTGGAAGTACTCACACCCGACTCCCTGCACCTTGTGTGCAGATTCAGGTACATCACAGCAGGGCTGATTCTATTGCGGCTCGGGAGTGCTTTTGGACAGTCAAGGTAGCTGCCAGCGTTCGCAGGACCTGATTCTCTTTCCAGCTTACTTTTATTCATGTTGTTATCTATTTCCGCACTTGAGCACCATTGTAGACACTATTACACTTTATATACTCTGTAGAGGCTCATGACTCGCGACTCCTGGTCTTTGGGAGGTTTTGTTGGTTTGGGACGTGGTTCCCGTATTTGGATATTTTTTTATAATTATTCTATCTTGATTTTGTCTAAAAGTGGTTAAATGTGAGCTGCTAGCTCCGTGATTTTGTTGATTGGTCGGGCTGGCCTAGCAGTGTGTTGGGCGCCATCACAATCGGGTTTTGGGGTCGTGACAACAAGCTATGCGCCTTCGCCAATAAATTCAACTACGATTTAACCAAGGCTCGGGCTATGCGCCTTCGCCTCCAAAAATTGACAAGGTTTAACAACAGTTGAACTGGACTCAGGATATGCGTCTTTGCCAACACGTATCAGAGCCTAGGTTAACTGGTCTCGCGAGTTATGAGCCGGTTGGTAGAGTCTCGTGGATCGGTGCGGGGACGCCTGTACTTATCCTCGGGAGGCTGCAAACCTTTTTAGGAAAAGTTTCAATTCTTGGAATTCTTGTCGTGCGATTACTTTTGACTTGAACTGAACTTTGACATTCTATTCTCTTGCAGATGGCGAGAACTCGATCATCCGGACGTGGAGGACGACCACCACTACCACCTGCTAGAGGCCGTGGACGCGGTCGTGGCAGCTGAGGCAGTGCCAGCTGACCCACAGCCCCCAGTTGCAGAGGTGCCCAGCAGTACCAGTTCAGGCACCAGCTGTGCCCATTGTTATTCGGGTTCTACAAGAGACCCTAGCTCAGATATTAGCGTTTTGCACTCGCTTGGCACAGGTAGATTCAGCTACCACCGCAACAGCTACATCAGGGACCAGGGTGTGAGCACGTGATTTTTGCACTATGCAATAAAATTCCAAGATTAGAATAAATAATATTTTTGGGTGCAATTACATATCTTGATTGAAATTAGATACATTTGTGTGATTGGGTCCCAGCTATGACAGACGATGAGCAGCGTCATCTCGAGAGGTTCACCAGGTTATCTCCTCCAGTGTTCACTGGTGCTCCGGGCGAGGACGCCCAAGGTTTTCCGGATAAGTGCCGTCGGATGCTTCGTACGGCAGGGATATTGGAGTCCAGTGGGGTATCTTTCACTACCTTTCAGTTTCAGGGACCGGCCTTCGCTTGGTGGGAGGCTTATGAGCGTCGCAGGCCAGCCGGAGCAGCACAACTATCATGGCCGGAGTTCTCTACTATGTTTTTGGAGAAATGGGTGCTTCGATCTCAGAGAGAGGAGATGCGTAGGCAGTTCGAGGGTCTCCGTCAGGGGGATATGTCAGTGTCAGAGTATGAGATCAGGTTTACAGAGTTGTCCAGATATGCACCGTGGTTGGTTCATTCCGACGGAGAGAGGATTGGGCGCTTCGTGGACGGCCTCATTTATCCCATTCGTATTCCGATGACTCGGGAGAGGGTTTTGAGTCATACATTTAAGGATGCTGTGGATATTGCTTGCGACATAGAGACAGATCGTCGCAGAGAGCGGGATGAGAGGGAGGCCAAGAGGCCTCGAGGAGCAGCTAGTTCCAGTGGCACTCAGACCAGAGGCCAGAGTCAGCAGAGCCGAGGTCGCTCTTTCAGGTCTTCGCAGTCGGGTCGCTCGGATCGTCGCTGATGGTCTCCTAGACAGGGTTATCAGGGTTCGCACCAGAGCCAGCCATCTCTCAGTGCCATGCCAGCCCAGAGTTCTTCACAGGCCCCATCCGCTCGGGGTTCATCTCGGCCTAGTTCATCGGCTGGCCACTCCAGCGCCAGAGGTCCTTATCAGTCTCAGTACCCAGGACCGGGGAGTTGCTACGAGTGCGGAGAGTTTGGGCACCACCGTAGGGAGTGTCCCCATCTTGTTTCCAAATCTTATCAGCAGAGGGGGCAGCCCTCGTCATCTGGTCCTTCTACTTCAGCACCCGCCCCGCCAGCTAGGGGTGAGGGTCAGACAGTTAGGGGTCGCTCTCGAGGGGGAGGCCGATCAGGCGGACAGGCTAGATGCTATGCTTTTCAGGGCCGATCTGAGGCTGTTACTTCTGATGCTGTCATTACAGGTATTATTTCAATCTGCCACGGAGATGCCTCGGTATTGTTTGATCCCGGTTCTACTTATTCTTATGTGTCTACATATTTTGCTCCTCATTTGGGCACGACCCGAGGGAGTCTTGAGCTGCCAGTGCATGTATCTACCCCGGTAGGGGATACTATTGTTGTGGACCACGTATACCGGTCCTGTTTGGTCACTATTGGAGGTCTGGAGACCCGAGTAGACCTGTTGCTTCTCAGCATGATTGATTTTGATGTTATATTGGGCATGGACTGGCTATCTCTATGTCATGCTATTCTGGACTGTCATGCTAAGACAGTTACGTTGGCCATTCCTGGCATTTCTCAGATTGAGTGGCGGGGTTCGACCGATTTCGTCCCTAGCCGTGTTATTTCGTTCTTAAAGGCTCAGAAAATGGTTGAAAAAGGGTGTTTATCGTACTTAGCTTTCGTGAGAGATGTGGGAGCTGAGTCTCCTAGCATTGATTCTGTACCTGTTGTGAGGGATTTCCCAGATGTATTCCCCTCAGACCCGCCGGGCATGCCGCCGGACAGGGATATTGATTTTGGTATCGATTTGGTGCCGGGCACTCAGCCTATTTCTATTCCTCCGTATCGGATGGCACCAGCTGAGTTGAAGGAATTGAAGGAGGCAGCTCCAGGAACTCCTAGATAAGGGGTTCATTCGGCCGAGTGTGTCGCCGTGGGGTGCACCGGTCCTGTTTGTTAAGAAGAAGGACGGATCTATGAGGATGTGTATTGACTATAGGCAGCTAAACAAAGTAACAATGAAGAATAAGTATCCTCTTCCTCGTATTGATGATTTATTTGATCAGCTCTAGGGAGCTAGGGTGTTCTCGAAGATTGATCTTCGTTCAGGCTACCATCAGCTGAAGATTAGAGAGTCCGACATTATGAAGACTGCATTCAGGACCAGATATGGTCACTATGAGTTCCTTGTGATGTCTTTTGGGCTGACCAACGCCCCAGCAACATTTATGCATCTGATGAACAGTGTATTCAAGCCGTATCTTGATTCATTTGTGATCGTATTCATTGATGACATACTAGTCTACTCTCGTAGCCAGGAGGAGCATGCTCGGCACTTGAGTATTGTATTGCAGAGATTGAGAGAGGAGAAGTTGTATGCCAAGTTCTCCAAATGTGAGTTCTGGCTTGAGTTCGTGCCATTATTAGGACACGTGGTGTCCCGTGATGGTATTCAGGTAGATCCGAGGAAGGTAGAGGCAATGCAGAGTTGGCCCAGACCGACCTCAGTTACTGAGATCCGTAGCTTTCTAGGATTGGCGGGGTATTATCGCCGATTCGTTCAGGGATTCTCTTCTATTGCTTCACCCTTGACTAGATTGACTCAGAAGAGTGTTCCTTTCTTATGGTCCGAGGAGTGCGAGGAGAGCTTTCAGAAGCTCAAGACAGCACTGACCACAGCACCAGTCTTGATTCTACCGACAACTTCAGATTCTTATACCGTATATTGTGATGCCTCAGGAGTTGGCATTGGTTGTGTGTTGATGCAGGAGGGTAGGGTCATTGCTTATGCTTCTCGTCAGTTGAAGCCCCACGAGAAGAACTACCCTGTTCATGATTTGGAGCTAGCTTCCATAGTTCATGCTTTGAAGATTTGGAGGCATTACCTGTATGGTGTCTCCTGTGAGGTGTTCACGGATCATTGCAGCCTTCAGCACTTATTCAGACAGAAGGACCTTAATTTGAGACAGCGGAGGTGGTTGGAGTTGCTTAAGGACTATGATATCACTATTTTGTATCATCCAGGGAAGGCCAATGTGGTGGCCGATGCCTTGAGTCGGAAGGCGGTTAGCATGGGCAGCTTAGCTTTCATCCCGGTTGGGGAGAGGCCATTTGCTTATGATGTTCAGGCCCTAGCCAATCGGCTAGTGAGATTAGATATTTCGGAGCCGAGTCGGGTGTTGGCTTGTGTTGTTTCTCGATCTTCCTTATATGATCGCATCAGGGAGCGACAGTATGATGACCCACATTTGCTTGTCCTTAAGGACAGAGTTCAGCATAATGATGTTAGAGATGTGACTATCGACAAGTGATGGTGTTCTGAGGATGCAGGGCCGTATATGCGTGCCCAATGTTGATGGTTTGCGGGAGTTGATACTTGAGGAGGCACACAGTTCGCGGTACTCTATTCACCCAGGTGCTGCAAAGATGTACCAAGACTTGAGACAGCACTACTGGTGGAGGAGAATGAAGATGGATATTGTTAGGCATGTAGCTAAGTGCCTCAATCGCCAGCAGGTCAAATATGAGCATCAGAGACCTGGCGGTGTTCTTCAGCGTATGGTTATTCCCGAGTGGAAATGGGAGAGGATCACCATGGATTTTGTTACTGGGCTACCTCGGACAGCGAGGAAGTTTGATTCTGTATGGGTGATTGTTGATCGGCCGACTAAGTCCGCACATTTCATCCCAGTTAGTACTACTTACTCATCGGAGCGGTTGGCAGCGATCTTTATTCGGGAGATTGTGAGGTTGCATGGGGTCCCAGTGTCTATTATATCTGACAGAGGCACTCAGTTCACTTCTCAGTTTTGGAGAGCGTTTCAGCGAGAGATGGGTACGCGGGTCGAGTTGAGCACCGCATTTCACCCCCAGACAGACGGACAGTCTGAGCGTACTATTCAGATCATGGAGGATATGTTGCGGGCATGTGTGATTGACTTTGGTGGTTCATGGGATGAGTTCTTACCACTTGCCGAGTTTGCCTACAATAACAGCTACCAGTCGAGTATTCAGATGGCCCCGTACGAGGCATTGTATGGCAGACGGTGTAGATCTCCCGTCGGATGGTTCAAGCCTGGTGAGGATAGATTGATAGGGACTGAGTTAGTTCAGGATGCTCCGGATAGAGCAAAGTTGATCCAGGAGAGGCTTCGCACAACACAGTCTCGCCAGAAGAGTTATGCAGACCGTAGGGTTCGAGAGTTGTCTTTCATGGTTGGTGACAGAGTATTGTTGAAGGTTTCACCTATGAAGCTTGTCATGAGGTTCGGGAAGAAAGGGAAGTTGAGTCCCAGGTATATTGGTCCTTTTGAGATACTCGAGAGAGTTGGAGAGGTGGCATATGAGTTAGCCTTGCCACCCAGCTTATCCAGCGTTCATCCAGTATTCCATGTGTCTATGCTCCCGAAGTACATCGGAGATCCGTCCCATGTATTAGACTTCAGTACCATTCAGCTTGATGGTGATCTATCCTATGATGTGGAGCCTATTGCTATTTTGGGTCGCCAAGTAAGGAAGTTGAGGTCGAAGGAGATTGCATCGGTTAAGGTTCAGTGGAGAGGTCGACCCGTAGAGGAGGCTACTTGGGAGGTTGAGCAGGAGATGCGGAGCAGATACCCTCAGCTATTCGAGACTTCAGGTATGTTTCCTGACCCGCTCGAGGACGAGCGTTTGTTTAAGTTGGGGAGAATGTGACGACCCGGCCCGTCGTCACGGGAATTACCACCCCGTTATGTTGTAATTACATAATTCATGCTTTTATATCAGTGTTAGAGTCTATCGGGGAAGTTAGGAGTGAATTGAAATGAAAATGAGGCATATAACCTTTTGAAGGAAACTTGAATAAGGAAAGTCAACCCGGAGTTGACTATGTAGTTAGAGAGCTCGGAACCGGATTCTGATGATTCGACTAGTTCCGGGGGATCATTTATGACTTAGGAGAACAATCGGAATTGAATTCGCAGGTCCGGTATAGTTTTAGGCTTGAATTGGCGAAGGTTGAATTTTGGCGAAAACCGGATGGTAGGTAATATTTTGATCCGGGGGTCGGAATGGAATTCCGACAATTGCTGTAGCTTCGTTATGTGATTTTGGATGTGTCTACAAAATTTCAGATCATTCGGACGTCGTTTAGTTGGGTTTTTGATTGATTGTGTAATTCGGAATGTTTTAAGGAATTTAGGCTTGAATTCGATGTGAATTATGGGTTTTGATGTTATTAGACGTGTTTTGAGGATTGGAACAAGTTCGAATAAGGTATTAAGATGTGTTGGTGTGTTTGGATGAGGTCCCGGGGCCCTCGGGGTGTTTTCGGATGGTAAATCGGGAGAAAAACATGGAAATTGCAGGGGACCCGGGGTATTTCGGGAGGTTAAGCAGGAGAAAAACATGGAAATTGCAGGTTGAGGATTTGCTGGTTCTGTTGTTTTCGCTCCTGCAGATTGGGGACCGTAGGAGCGGGACAGCAGAAGCGGAATTTGGACCACAGATGCGAAAGGGGGCTTGGCCAGGAGGTTCCGCAGAAGCGGATGACTAGTCGCAGGAGCGGAAAGGCGGGCGACTGGGGAGAATCGCTGGTGCGGAGGCTTGTTCGCAGGAGCGGTCTCGCAGGAGCGAGACTTGGGCCGCAGAAGCGGAACTGGGCGGCTAGGTGTGTTTTCGCAGAAGCGACCATTTGGTCGCAGAGGCGGCCTCGCAGAGGCGGATTTTGGTCCGCAGAAGCGGAAATCGCGGCTGTGTTAAAAATAACAGAAGGGTTAAAATTTCATAAGTTGCAAAACATTTGGGGCTCGGATCTTGAAGGCGAATTGGGCGATTTGGGCAAGTTATTGCTGGGAAATCATCGGGGTTTCGTTGGAGGTAAGTTTTGTGGCTTAATTACATCATTTTAACATGAAATCCTTGGTTAAATCCCTGTAAATGGAAGATTAAAGGTGGGTTTGAGCCCTAGGCCTAAATTAAAGAAAAACACTGATTTGAGTGGGCAAATAGAGTCCGATTTTGGTAAATTTTATATGCCTAGACTCGTATCGAGACTCGGATTCCGAATATGTGATTTTCGTAATTTTTCGAAAAGTGTACCAAAAGTCGGGTTTTGACAACTTGTGGGTTTTGATATAAATTGGGTTATTTCGAATGAATTTCGTGAAATTAGCGTATATTGATGCATTCTCTATGATTTTGAGCAGATTTGGCACCCGAGGAGATTGATTTGCGAGGCAAGAGCAAGGCGGATTGAAGCTTCTACCGGTTCGAGGTGAGTGGTGGTAGTAAACAATGTACTGAGGGTTTGAAACCCCGTACTAGCACTTCACAGTGCTATATTGAGATGAGACACACGTTCTATGACGGGCGTGGTGACATTGTGATTGGGGGTTCGGACTTAGTCCTTCCCGGCTAATAGAATACTGTGTGGTATGACTGTTACTGAGATTATAACTGTACAATTGGGCTAATAGCCATGTTTGGGGCCTTGTGCCGATCTGTAGAGCATTAGGGAACCTATAGAGCTAGGTGACCCTTATATCATGTCGGAAACATACACTCAACCGTAGCTCTAGCTGTATAGCATAATATGAGCCCGTACTAGATGTGTACATTGAGAGAGATTATCTAGGGTGGAATTCCCTGTTCTAGCTGAGTGGGCCTGAAAGGCCAAGTCTATATTGACCGAGACAGGGTCTAGGACCCACTGTGATATATTATATTGGGCCTGAGAGGCCAAGCATATATTGACCGGGATAGGGTCGAGGACCCATTATGAGGTATTATATATATATACCTACATTGGATCGGGCTGCACGCCGCAGCAGTATATACATTGGATCGGACTGCACGCCGCAGTAATATACATGTAATATACATGTAATATACATGTGGGACGGACTGCACGCCGCAGTATTATTGCGCTTGGGCTGTAGGAGCCCCTTCGGAGTCTGAGTCTGCACACATTCTCAGTTAGCACTGGTGTATATTATGGGATCGGGCTGCACGCCGCAGCAGTATAGAGATATATATGTATATATATATTGGATCGGACCGCACGCCGCAGTAATATTTGTGTGGATCGTGCTGCACGCCGCAGTATTATAGTGCTTGGGCCCAGGGAGCCCCTCCGAAGTCTGTATACACCCCCAGTGAGCGCCGTCAACGTAAAATGGAGCGGGCTGCGCGCTGCAGCGGTATATGTATTGGAGCGGGCTGCACGCCGCAGCATTATACTTAATCATACCCTACTATCTACTTAAATATTTATACATTATAGACATAAGTATGTGTCTTTATATGTTGAGATGGCCGTACACCGTAGGGGTACGAGTGAGGGTTGGTTCAGTGTGGAATCTTGTAGAGATAAACGTAGATTGGAGGTTAGAGTACTACTATAGTGATGACGTACATGTGAGGGTTGCCTTAGAACTGCTAAGTGATAACACAGGATTTCTTACCTTCAGTTATTATTTATTATTGTTAATAACTGAGTTGAAATATACTCACCCCACTCCCCTGCACTTTCTGTGCAGATCCACAGGTGCCCGAGAGCAGTTGAGACATTGTAGCTGCCGATCCTTGTCTACTATTGCGGAGATTACGAGGTAGCTGCCAGCGTCCGCAGAGCTTGTTTTCTCCTTCTTTATCATCTTATTGATTTCCTACTTGCCTAGACTTGATTGTATTAGGATGCTATCCTGTAGAGGCTCAGTCTCGTGACACTACGATATGTTTGGGACCGTATTTTGTATGTTTTACGTTTCGGTTATCACCTGATATGATCATTTACTGTTTAAGTTTAATTTGATTAATAACTGGCTGGTTTAAGGGATAATATGGTCGGGCTTGCCTAGCATTGTGTTGGGCGCCATCACGATACATTGGTTCACGTGTACTACGTGGCATAACATTTAGCACTCATACATTACTGGCACACATGCATTATTTGCCTTATTGACCAGATCTCCTGGTGGAAATTGTTAAGGAGTGCTGAGCCCGAGGGGCTGATTTGAGTGCAAACTTGCACTGCTTGAGATTATACCAGGTATTGGTATGTTATCATGAAAGAAAGAAAGCTAAAAATTGAGATTTCTTAATAATCTACTCACATGTGCCGAAAAGGAATAAAAGATAGGGTATTGGAGTTTAAAGATAGTTCTGTATTGTGTAGCATGAGATAGTGCTTTGCGTGGTTTTCTTCTCTTCACCATTATTTACTTTTATTACCGCTGAGTTGGAAATACTCACACCCGACTCCCTGCACCTTGTGTGCAGATTCAGGTACATCCCAGCAGACCTGACCCAGGTAGCTGCTCGGAGTTATTTTTTGGATAGTCAAGGTAGCTGCCGCGTCTGCAGGACCTAACTCTCTTTCCAACTTACTTTTATTCATGTTGTTATCTATTTCCGCACTTGAGCACCATTGTAGACACTATTACACTTTATATACTCTGTAGAGGCTCATGACTCGTGACTCCTGGTCTTTGGGAGGTTTTTTTGGTTTGGGACGTGGTTCCCGTATTTGGATATTTTTTTTATAATTATTCTATCTTGATTTTGTCTAAAAGTGGTTAAATGTGAGCCTGCTAGCTCCGTGATTTTGTTGATTGGTCGGGCTGGCCTAGCAGTGTGTTGGGCGCCATCACAATCGGGTTTTGGGGTCGTGACAACAAGCTATGCGCCTTCGCCAATAAATTCAACTACGATTTAACCAAGGCTCGGGCTATGCGCCTTCGCCTCCAAAAATTGACAAGGTTTAACAACAGTTGAACTGGACTCAGGCTATGCGTCTTTGCCAATAAATTCAACGACGGTTGAACCAAGACTTCGGCTATGTGCCTTCGCCTCCAAAAATTGATAAAGTTCAACATCGGTTGAACTGAACTCAGGCTATGCGCCTTCGCCAATAAATTTAACTACGGTTGAACCAAGGCTCACGCTATGCGCCTTCGCCAATAAATTCAACTACGGTTGAACTAAGACTCCAGCTATGCGCCTTCGCCTCCAAAAATTGACAAAGTTCAACAACAGTTGAACTGGGACTCAGGCTATGCGCCTTCGCTGATAAATTCAACTACGATTGAACCAAGGTTCCGGCTATGCGCTTTCGCCAATAAATTCAACTATGGTCGAACCAAGGCTCAAGCTATGCGCTTTCGCCTCCAAAACTTGACACAGTTCAATAGCAGTTGAATTAGGACTCAAGCTATGCGCCTTCCCCAATAAATTCAACTTGGGTTGAACCAAGACTCAGGCTATGCGCCTTCGCCTCCAAAAATTGACAAGGTTCCACAACAGTTGAACTGGGACTTAGGCTATGCGCCTTCGCCAATAAATTCAACTACTGTTGAACTAAAGCTCAGGCTATACACCTTCGCATCCAAAAATTGACAAGGTTCAATAACAGTTGAACTGGGACTCAGGCTATGCGACTTCGCCAATAAATTCAACTACGGTTGAACCAAGACTCCGGCTATGCGCCTTCGCCTCCAAAAATTGACAAGGTTCAACAACAATTGAACTTGGACTCAGGCTATGCGCCTTCACCAATAAATTCAACTACGGTTGAACCAAGACTCAGGTTATGCACCTTCGCCTCCAAAAATTGACAAGGCTCAACAACAGTTGAACTGGGACATTGGCTATGCGCCTTCGCCAATAAATTCAACTACGGTTGAACCAAGGCTCCGGTTATGCGTCTTCGCCAATAAATTCAACAACGGTTGAACCAAACCTCAGCCTATACGCCTTCGCCTCCAAAACTTGACAAGGTTCAACAACAGTTGAACTGGGACTCAGGCTATGCGCCTTAGCCGATAAATTCAACTACGGTTGAACCAAGACTCCGGGTATGCGCCTTCGCCTCCAAAAATTGACAAAGTTCAACAACAGTTGAACTGGGACTCAGGCTATGCGCCTTCGCCAATAAATTCAACTACGGTTGAACCAATGCTCTAGCTATGCGCCTTCGCCTCTAATAATTGACAAAGTTCAACAACAGTTGAACTGGGACTCAGGCTATGCGCTTTCGCCAATAAATTCAACTACGGTTAAACCAAGGCTCAGGCTATGTGCATTCACCTCTAAAATTGACAAGGTTCAACAACAGTTGAACTGGGACTCAGGCTATGCGCCTTCGCCAATTAATTCAACTACAGTTGAACCAAGACTCCGGCTATGCGCCTTCGCCTCCAAAAATTGACAAAGTTCAACAACAGTTGAACTGGGACTCAGGCTATACGCCTTCGCTAATGAATTCAACTACGGTTGAACCAAGGCTCCGTCTATGCGCCTTCGCCTCCAAAAATTGACAAAGTTCAACAAAAGTTGAACTGGGACTCAGTCTATGCGCCTTTGCCAATAAATTCAACTATGGTTGAACCAAGGCTCAAGCTATGCGCCTTCCTCCAAATATTGACAAGGTTCAACAACTGTTGAACTAAGACTCAGGTTATGCACCTTAGGTAATAAGTTTAACTACGGTTGAACCAAGAGTCAGGCTAAGCGCCTTCGCCTCCAAAAAATTGATAAAGTTCAACAACAGTTGAACTGGGACTCAGGCTACGCGCCTTCTCCAATAAATTCAACTACGATTGAACCAAGGCCCAGGTTATGCACCTTCGCCATCAAATCCATCGGGCTTGTCCTCGCTCGAACCATAAAGCCAGATGCTCTCACTCTCAAATTTCACAAGTCCAACCATAGCTGAACCAGAACTCGGCAAAACTCAACCTATAACGAATTGAAGCGCGGGGCCGACACCCACGCCATTCAAGTAAGTATGCCTAACTCAGACTAAGGATTGAGGCACACAAAGTTCGGCCTCGAACGGACTACCAGGCCATACTCTTTGAGATCACGACCAGTAGTACAGCCGTGCCCGAAGTGGGACTAAGGCTAATCGCCACTACTACCAACAACGGTTCCAACTCAGTCATCCCGAGTCAAAGAAGAAAAGCAGTCGCCAGTAGTAAAAAAAATAACAAACTTGCCTAACTGAGGTCAAACTCAAAGGTAGGTCTCCCTGTCAAACATATGCAAAGAAAAACCCATCAGGAAACAAGGGGGAGGTACCAAGCAAACTCAAAGCAAATAACGGAAGGAAGATTTCATTTATTCATAAAAATGATTGCGGAACGCCCCCGCGTACACCTGGCCAAAGCCGGTTAATAAAAAAAGAGAAAAAAGAAGAGAAAGAAACAAAAAAAACACTTCTTCTTCACTCGGCTCCATCCGCATCCCCATCTGCACCATTATCAGCCCCTGGCGTCGCCGCATCGAAACCACAATCCATACGGGCCTCCCGAGCCTTTTGGCGTGCCCCCTCGAAAGTAGCTTCGGTCACGATGCCGGCTTCCCACAGATTCTTATATACATCCCATTGGGTCTCAGCATAAATCCAAAGTTTACGAGCATGGCCAGAGGAAGCGGCTTGTTCCAGAAGACGTTAGTTCTTCTCCTCCAGCACGGACAGCCCCTTGTAACGCCTCAGCCCTCGTCGAGGCGCCGTCCAACTAGCGATTCAAGGCTGCAATCTCTCTCTCCAGTGCAGCCACCTTCTCATTCCACACTGATGCAGCCTCCGCTACCTTGGCCAGGCACCAACGCTCGCATTCAACTATGGCCCTCAGCCCGGCCTCGAGCTCCTTTTCCTTCTGACGGAGCTACTCCTCAAGGGCGCTCATCCGGCCAAGTGTTTGTTGCGCCTGGAGCTCCCGCCTCGCCAATTCCTCAACCAGGGCACTGCTATAGGGATCGTTTCTCAAGCACACACGCATCTCCTGGCATCTATCCCGGTAGCGGCGGTACTTCTCCAACACTCGCAAAAACACTGCCAAATGATTAGCTCGGTGGATGCTTTCCACCTCCAACAAGTAGGACTGCAAAACAAAGGCAACGGTTAACGTAGAAAATGAAACAAGGCAAAGAAGGCACAAACAAATATACAATTACATACCCTCAAGCCCATCACGACCACCTCATTCATCAACCTGATGTCCGTGACGTCCTTTAGCGACTCATTCTCTATTTTCGAGCATAGCAACCCAAACTGCGACACCAAACTTTAGTCTTGGAGCAGCAAATTTAAATCCGTAGGAACCTCAATGAGGCATGACCTCCCCTCCGAGCGAATGACCGAATTTGTAAATCCGTCTCGGAATATGCGGACGTCCTCAGGATCCGAATCCGATTCAGACCCAGAACCTTCTCCTGCGGCCTCTCCTCCTCCTCCCGCCGCAACCGCCAATGGGGCACTTGGTCCACCGGCTTCAACAATCACTGAAGAGCTTCCCCTCGTCTCAACTGCGGGGGTCGCCAACTTAGCCGCCGAAGCGGCAGTATCTTTGCGGCCTAAGCCAACCGGGGAAACCCTCACCATTGGTTCGTCCTCAAGGGTAGGCGCTGCAGCCGTACCCTTCCACGCATCCACCGGAAGGGAGTCCACATTAATCACCACAGGAGGATTTGGCATGATTACTGTGGGAGGAGCCGGAGTGAACACGACCCTGCGCCTGATCAACGACATTTTCCTCTTCCTCACTCGAGGATGATTCATTCCTAGGACGTACAGTCCCCGATAGCCCCTCAACTCGAAATGTAGCCCATGGTGGGGAAGGAGCCGCCGAAGATTCGACTGACGCCGCTCTCGATACGCGGCATAGTTTCGGTGCTGCAAGAAGCCGAACGATCGCACCCGGCCACCGGAAAGCCAACTGAGGAGCCCTGCCGCGACTCGCCCTCCCTATCACAGAAAAACAAGGTTGGTAAACAAAACCGAATAAAAACCCGAACGAAGGTAGGAATCGAATTCCCACCTATAGCAAGCCTACAACCATGTCTCTCCCAGAAAGACGCCCACGTGTGAATTCCTTCGGTATGAGGGAGCACGACTTCAAGCCACCCGCGTATCCCTGCTAACGGGGTCGGTGGCGACCTCTCAGCTAGAAAAGCAACAACAAGTTGACATTCGCAAATGCGAGACTTATAAAAAGAAAAAAGGAAAAAGGAAGGAAATTGATTATAGCAATAAGGTAACTCATGTGCATGGTTCCGAGTCTCCGGGAACCCTAAAGTGGACGCTACTAAATGCTCGGTCCTGATGTAAAAGAAGTGCTCGAAAGGGCCGGGGTCGACCTCATCATCCAGCGCCACTGTCAGCCCCCTCAACCCATGAGGACACGCCCGAAGTATGGTGCCCTAGACCCGTTGGGGGGCATAAAGGGTGAGCATGTGCTGCAGCGTAACCACCCTACCGACCAACTCCCCGTACCTTAGGAACATCGCCAGTAATTTGTAGAGAGGGGGTGAGCTAGCCCAGGCACACCCCGTAATGGCGACAGAAGTCTACCACCAACATAGGAAGTGGAATCTTGAACCCCAACCTGAAGGGATACACATAAAAGATGCAGTATCCCCTGCGATCTGTGTGAACCCTCTCTTCACTTCTGGCGAGGACAATGTCAGCATGGGTCGGAATGACCCCGTGCTACCGTAATCGGGCCATTCCAATCTCCCCGATCAGTGGGGCTTCATCCACAGGGTCCTCCCCACCATCGATACTAAAATCAATCGCCGGGCCTCCGGGCCGGGGAAGTACCTCATCAACTGACAGAATTCCTCCGGTCTCCGCCTGCTCAGCATCTCCCACTGCTGGAGGTGACCCCTCAATCGCTGGAGAATTAACCCACAAGTTTATCGGAAGAACATCACGCGAAGAACTGCCTGCCATTGCTTAGTTGGTTGAAAAGAAAAGAAAAGAATTCAGTGGGAAAAATGAAAGTTATCACAATCAAGAAGAGAAAGGAGAAGGTGAACTAGCAGAATGAAAAAGCTTCTTAAGACTCTCTTAGATGAATAAAGAAGTAATGAGAAACGGATGCCTCAACTCACCTTTGTAGGCAACAAAAATGACTTTCGGGAAACCCAATAGAACCATTAACTGCATGACCAACCGTCAAACCGTTCGATTCTACCGAAACGTGCGCCATCATGACGAGCATCACGAAGTGCCCCCTCGGCCTTCAGCTGACGCCTCGCCAGCAGGAACGATCAAAACGCCATGCTGATACGGGAGAAATGCACCATACGTCCTCAAAATTCTAAGGCGCTACGGAAAACGTACTCGGCCACGTTACATACGGCCCGTCTCCCGTTGCCGATAGCAGTTACGAATCCGAGTGAATGCGAGAACCAGAACGTAACTAAGTTCGGTCTCACCCTAATTACATTAACAACATCATACGCCTTCATGATTACACGATGACTTGATCAAATGGCGACGTGACGCTGAAAAATTCTACATAATTCAGATCGTCGCCGTAGAGAACACGGCCTCGACCAGATTGACTACCGCTCGTCCCTTATCTGAGTTTTTCAAGTCATAGTCGACAAAGTCCGTCCATCGAGCTCAGCCGAAGCACGACCTCGATAAACGAAGGGACTAACTGTATGTGTCAAAATCTGACCCCACAATAATTAATAAAGATAATCGTATCTTGAACTAATTCATTATTGATAAAAAACACGGCCATTAGCCTATAATATGAATTTATCTATTCAAGCAAGGTGGACAAAGGTATGGCCTACCTGCCTCCCCATGGGGATAAATTCCAACGTGATCACGGCCACTCACTTCCTACTTATGGGGCTCGCAACTATAAATTCTAGGGGATGAACTCCAGAAAGGGGGGGCTTCTTCTTCGTGACTATCCTCTAGAGAGAGAAAGAGAGAAAACGGAGAAGAAATGTCCTTCTCATGAAAAGATACAACATCATTGTAAGGCTCTGAACCTATTCACGAAGAGACAGACTAAACCAATATCATTAATAAAAGTTGTCAATACTTCTTACCCTAATCTGGAGCGTTTATTATTATTTCTTTTACATAGTTCTTAGATTATTACGACTTGCTATGATTAGCCCATAATTTATATATATTGTTTCGTATTCATAAAGGGCAAACATAAATAAAATAAGAATAAGTCAGAGACATATAAGGGTAAAAACAGTCGCTTAGAACATAGTATAGTTTTATAACTTAATTTGGATTCGTAAAAAATTAGGAAACGGGTCAATTTTGTCTGGACATACTAAAAGAAGGTAGATGAAAGGTGATGTTCATATTTCTTGGTTGAAAGTAAAAGAGATGAGAAAACTTAAAACGGAATGGTGTGCTACAACTAGCATTCCCAGCCCTTGTAATTGGGAGGTTCCAACTATAAAAACAATTAAAGAGGATGAATAAATACTTCAAACTAGATTAACAAATCATACTCCCACTTCCACTTGATTATCAAATATAGAGTAAAGGTCCAAAGAGGGGGAGCAACAACATTTATCATAAATCAGACTTGAGGGTGGCACTTCAAATCCGATATACAAGCTGGTTTCTGTTCAACACAACTTCTCTTTATTGGTTGAACAAGGAGGGATGTCACTCTTACATGGAATACCTTGACAGGCAAGCTTAACATATCCACGACCAGTAAAATAATAGATTGGCAGTGCCAGTATTTGTTGTGCTTTTTCAGCATCTGAGAAATCACAGATGATCAACGACCATGCTGAACTGAATAGGTATAAACTCATATTCTCCAACTGGATCTCCGGTACAACGTGTGCTAGACATGAAGCCTCCCGAAGCAATCTAACGAGTTCAAGTGCGCCTTTCTCAAGGATGGGCTTCACATACTTCTCTTATTTCCAAACCTTCAATTCATGCAGATATTACTAATCCCAATATTACTAATCCCAGATAAGCTAAAAAATCTGCAACTCAGGTACATGTTACAATTCATAGGTTTAGTTGGTGCAAGACGAGAAGGTGTCTAAAGTGTATACGATCACAATAATACTGATGCACATTTTAAGGAAAGAACTGTATACATCATGTGGCATCAATTCTAATGCAAATCGACAACAGATTGATGAACTATCTTAACACTTTAAACTAGAAATTACATCTCCATTATAATTTGCAGAAAGGCCACTTTCAGATGCAGATAACAAAAATTTCAGAGTCCGTTGGCACAGCCAAAATGTTCCTAATCCATAGGTAAATCAATCAGTATATGAACTTTTTTGAAAATCATTTTTCGTTTTGTGATGCCTAAGATATTTATTCTAGTTTCCTGCTGACACCTTAAAGAATTTAAGGCGTCCTAAAACAGACAAGCAGCAAGCACCACTAGCATGAACAATTAAATCATCACAATTGACAACCATAAACTTTTCAAAATAATATGACCCAAGGATATAGTTCATCGGTCCATGAAACTGAATAAAGAACACTGATAACAGGATTTGAATATCAGCACAAGAAAGAGAAGAAAAAAAAAGTTATGTGATTTCTTCCCATATAAATATCTAAGCTTTGGTGAGCCAAGTTGCCCATATCCTCGCAAGTTGGCCCAGATACTACCATTGTTCTCCCAGAGATGAAAACATAATGATGTTCATAAGTCAAATGTGTAGTTTTTCAGCATTGAAAATCTGATAGGCCTCATTACTAAATTTCTTGCTGTGAATTAATGATAGTAACAGTTAATAAATGATACTTTCTGAAGAATAGACAGATTTCATGACAGGCCTTACTAAGAAGGTCTATTAGTTCAAGTTAAATGCCCAACTGCCGCTGTTACATGAATTGCATTAGGCAGTCAATACCTCTCATACAAGTTGGCAAACTAATTAACGGAAAAATGAGAAGTGATCAAACTTCTTCAACAAGAATAATACAATTAAAAACGACAATGACGACAGCAATAACTGTTTGACAAGTAATGTATCAAGACACTTACCAGGAGCTAAAAGCAATTTGGCCTTCAATCCATGCAACGTCGATTTACCTTTGGTCAAAACAGCACATAAGTTTCCTTGATAAAGAGCAGAAACCACATCACCAGCTGTTAGATTGACTTTTCCAGCCATGAGGAAGCAGCTTAATGAAGTCGTTCCAGGATTATGAGCGTATGGCTTTGCTAGATTTTCTATATATTATAATACTGGAGGAGAAAATTTTGTTAACCTGTTCTTCAGTAAAAGTGAAACTTTATGTATGAAACAGCTAAAATATTCCAAAACGATATTCAATCCCCGGGAATGGGCTTCAGCAGTCAATGATGTCAGGATCTCGAGGTCATTACATTTGGTGTATCAGGAAACAAAATTCTCTATAGTTATCCAAGGCGAGACTCCAAGCTATAAAATTGTTTCAATGATCCCACAAGATAATCCATGGAAGACAATTGGTGCTGGTGCATTTCCAGCACTTCTCCAGATTATGTGTTTCTAGTGTTTCCATCCACCTAAAGATAAATATACTCATGATCTGTGATCCGAGACTGAGAGTGAACCTCAGTCAGAATTTACAAAAGGAAGAAGGCTGTGGAGGTTCACGCGATGGATGTAGTATGCCATGACAACCTTACGGAGAAGCTGGTATTTTCTCCAACTTCAAAGTGTATGGCTTCATTATTAACAATTTAACATTGAAAACCTATAAGATTCAAGAAGTTTTGCTTTCGCTGAAACAGAATAGAAAGATTAGACAAGTTTGACAGGCCAACAATCATGGAAAAAACTAAAGGGACAAACTTCCTCTTTAGCTGGAGGGACTAACGCAACCAGAGCCAGGTGTACAATGTCTTCCATAGATTATATCCTTATTTAGGGATCCTTTTTCTATCAGACTTTAGGCTTTATGAACTGTTGTGATTTTTATAAATCCATTGGTCTTCAATCCATTGTTTTGACTGTTGTTTCATTCTTATTTTATTGTCATCCACAGTCGTTTCGTTCATTCACTTTGGTTCTTGCCTGAGTCCACACTCAGCGCCCTTCATAACAGAAGAATGACAGCAGAGAGTCTAGCTCAGCTCACAAATTTCCCAACAAACTTAACACGATAGCCTTGTGCAATCATTTTGGATCCTAAGTACCCTTTAACAGAGGCCTCACCTTGAAATTTTGGTTGTAAAATTCCATAGAGATTTTAAAAGCTTTCTGATAGATAATAAGGAATTACTTGGCAAAAAAAAAATTCCACTTGATTAAGTATTAGTAAAAGATTAGCAGCATTTATAATTTAGAAAAACGGAGAAAGGGAACTTAATAGTGCATCAACTAATGATATTAAAATTCAGAATTCATAATAGATAAAATTACTGCACTATTAATGTTACATAATCTGGTAAGTTTGATCCCAATGTAAAAGTTGTTACGCTAGCTTTTGATAGAAATCCATGATAGGATTACAATCAACATGGTGAGAAATCCTCCAAACTTCAACCATCTTATTAATTGAAATTTGTTGCCAAGCATGTGGTGTACAGACAAAAATCCAGGTATCATAAATTGCGCCTCTTTGCTAAAATCTATTTGCACGGAAAATTAAGGGCTCGATTTTGAACTAACATGTACTTAACCAAGGAACTGAACACGTTATGAGATACTTATCTTCTTAAATCTGTACACAAGAGACTCTATTGACTTTTGTATTCTGGAGTTTTCTGTTTGTTTCACTGCCTCAGAAGCCTGATGTAAACTTTGGATTCCACGACCCAAACTGGCAATTGAAGGAGCTGCTGGAAGAGATTCAGCAGCACATTCTATTCCATCTCCATAGACAAGCAAGCTTGCACAAGTGGCTATACTGCACCCAAAGGTAGCCCATGGCAGAAAGCCAACTGGTCGCACTCGGCGTTTCCTCATAATTTCATAGAAAGCCGTTCTCATAGCTGAGAGGCTAGTTTTCTCTGCAGAGGCTATAACTCCGTGAGCCACGGCACGGATTTTCTCCGCTGAGGCAGTTGCCTTAAGGACAGATGATTTGACACCAGAACTTGCCACTCCAGGGGCTACCACATTTGACTTCCCAAATGCAAGAGCAAGGGCCTTTTGTGTTTGAGTAATCATGAGTTTCAGAGAAGCAGGGACTTTGAAGGTAACAACCTTCACAATTGTAGATGCAGGAACAACTTTAGAAAACGAAGAAGCTCCTAAAACTGCTGTTGCACCAGCCCCAACAGCTACCACTGGCTTAACAGCTAATAACCCTTTTCTGTCACTTCGATTCGAGTTGTCCCCATCGCTTTCAGAGTCAGTGACCAGCTGCTCAACAATTTCCTTAACTTCCTCAGGTATAATAATTTTCCAGTGCTTCCTTAGTCCAGCTAAGCAACTGGCATCTACTACTGCAACTATTGATTTGAACTTCTCGGCCTGGCTTCGGAGGGCCTGTGCAAGAAGAGCGTGCGACTTGTCCTCAGTAGAAAGCTCAGAAAATTCAGCTGTATGATACCCCATTTTACTAAGAGGGAGCCGACCAGCATTATTCAAAGCTATTCTCAATCCTTCGACTGCAATCTTGAAGGCATAAACCTCAGAAAGGAGATTCGTATCAACAGCATTTCCATTGCAAACATCATTAAACATCTTCTGAGCACAAGCCAGAGCTGTTCCTATTGAGGGAATATCAACAAAAATATCATGTAGATCACACAGCAACGGATAAACAGACAGTGCAAACTGTGGTACTTGATAATTCAACTGCAGCGGAACATCCTCAGACCCCATCTTTAGCAAGGAACCTGAATTGACCAAATGCGATGACAACAACCTCACCATTTGAGACTGAACATCATTCGTAACACAAAATGCACGCGAATTTGCTGACACCAATAACCCCGTCCTCAGAGGAACCAGACTATTACCACCCTCTAAACCAAACACTCCAAACCTATTCTCGTACTCCTCGTTCCCCACATTAGAACACTCATTAGACGCGCTGCATTTAACAAAAGGTGACTCGAGCAACAAGAAAGACGAACCAACTTCTTCAGCTGCTTTCTTAGCAGCGGACAAATGGCCATTAAACCCAACACCAAATATCTCCCTCAAAACAACCCGCCCCGCAACATTCTCATACTTATCCTTATTAATTTTATGCACAAAACACCTCTTCAACACCTCAATCGATGAAGTCGGTACCCCCTCCTCCTCAAAATTACCACTATTACTCAACAAAAGTTCCTCTTTCTGATCACCATCTACTGAATTACCCACTTGGACAACTACAGCCTCAGGCTTAACTTCTCTAATTAAACACTGGGCATCTACAGCAGACCGCTCAGATAAATTCTGAATACACAATACGTATATTACAGCCTGTGATTGGGGCTCTCGAATCGCGTAAACAAACTGTTTTGTGTTTTCGGGTACTGATAATTTCCTAACTAACCCGTCAGAAATTCTCAAATCATCGGGTTTTATTACAGAAAAAGGCCACAGATTTTGCAAATAGCTTAAACCCCACATGGTATTTGATAGCTAATGCACCTTTTACAGCTATTATATGTTAGTCTAATTACATTTGAGAAACAACGAATTGACTTAATAATGGATTACATACGTATACAGAAAATGGAAGAAACGGAACAAGAGAGAGAATTGAACAAGGGTTACCTGGCGTTGATGAACTTTTTTGTGTTTCAGCTGTCTATTTTAAGGGGTGAAATTATCTAATTAAATTAACCAATATTTCGCCAAATAAATTAGATGGATAACCAATAGGAGTTTACTACATCTTTTTACCTTTCAAAATCACTTACCTCTCTAAATATTTATTATTATTATCCTTGGTCAGGTAAATATATTTTATATCATATTGTAAAAATCAATTAAATGTCACTTTGGAATATTTTAGAGTTTCAGTTCCTCACAATTAACTTTGATTTCTAGTTATATCACGTAACTTTCATTTATTAATTCTTTTATTATTACGAATTTTATTTTTTTCTGTTGTTCTTATTTTATTACCAAACATTTTGTTAATGTCGATTTCTTAATACGTAAGATATGGAGTAATAGCGTTTAAAGGATACTCTGAGATATGTTTTGAACCGGAACAACTCATTTAACCGTAGCTTGAGCAGTGAAAAATTATACTTTCGATAGATTATTTTAAGTTGTTAAATATAATAATTCACTATTTAATTCCCAAAGAAGAAGTTCCAATGCTACAAAATACATAAACAAAAAAAAAACTATTTTGCTTCACATTTGACAATAATATGAAACAAAATGGTATATGTTGCAATAGATATTCAAAACGGAAACTTGTACAAATTATAGGATACATAAATATTTCTATTTTTATAACCTCGTGTCAAAACTAATGATTGTTTTTTCACTTTATAAAAATTTCAAATATTAATGCTTCAAAGATGTATTTTAACAAGTGAACTTAATCAATAAGATTTAGACTTTTCAACAAATTGCGTCATTACAATTTACGAACAAAACTTTTCTCCTTTTTCCCACTAATGGTTGACAAGCATGTGGTCTTTGAAATATTTTGGCAATTCTTGTTGGACTTTGAACTTTGATTTTTTATCGTTGAAGTGTATGATCATCCCATCTAAAAGTTTAAGCTATTGGAATGTAGATAATAAATTTGGTTCGAGAAAATAAAATTAAGACCGAAAAATATCGCAATAATCGTAGTATTTTATTTTGAATATTTGAGTGTTACAATCTCTATGAATCCTCTTATTCTTCTTTTCAATAGTAAATAAATTCAAGTACCTTTGAGCTTGATCTTGAATTTGTAGTTGTCGTTGTTATGTGTTTGCCATAATTTTCTTACCATATTTGGTTTTCCTATATCTTGAAGGAAAAGGGCAATATAGCCATATGGGTTTTTCTTTTTGTAAAAGTAAATTGTAAATTCGTCCATATTTGGCTAGTCTCTTTTCTTGTAGGAAAAGATTTGGACTTCTATAAATTGAGGATCCTTCCTTCTCATTCAGTAGCATCTACAATGTAGCCATATGGGGCCTGAGAGTCGTGTTTAGGGGGAGAACTTTACGGGACAAGTGTTAGTGTGTCACTTGTATTTGCCTCTTCGTGAGGTTGTTCTCTCAATATTTTGTACTCTCTTTTATTATAGTGGATTGCTCATCTTCGTTGTGGACGTAGGTGAGTTGACCGAACCACGTTAAATGTTTGTGTCTCTTTTGGTAGATTTCTCTCTATTGTATGATTTATCATTGTTGAAGGTTTGCTTTGCTGTCTTCCGCATGACACCTAATTTTTTCGATCCTAACAGTCGCCACGAATGATGATCTTGTTCTTGAGCTTTAGATTGATTGCTTGAACTTGACCTTGATTTGTTCTTCGTTCTAGAGCATGAACTTGATTTGTTCTTCGTTCTTGAGCTTGAACTTGGTTGCTTGAAGCTTGAAACTTGCGGAGGAATTTACAACGTTTGATCTACGAGCTCTTTCTTGCTTCTTGTTATAATTTTTGGTGTCTTTTATGAGTTATGAACACCCCTATTTATAGTTGTGGGAGGGAAGAGTTGTGATAAGAACAAACTCTTTTTGGCCAATCAAATTGAAGTGTGACATGGCCGCAGTTGATTGGCCAGAACATGCCACTTACACACATGGCACGATTTTATTGGCCATTTAGCGTGACTTGTCATGGCTTATCATTTTGACACGTGGCATGATCCTATAAGCTCTTCCGTTTGACTTGGCGCGCCACATCATTTGACACGTGACACCAAACTAGGCATCTAGGAAGATGAGACATTGGGCTTAATGAAGTGGGCTAATCACTTTAGCCCAACTAAAGCATTAAGACTTATTTATTTAATCCATATATATTGGACTTATATAATTAATTTAATTATGTTAGCCTATAATATCTATTTGGACCAATATATCTTGAATTTTAAAATAAAATCCAAATTATTTTATGGATTTAAATTCAATAAATTTTTCATGCCTACAAATGCCCCATACTTGAAGTCTTGTGAGGGTATAAATTTGATCAATGTAACGACGAGTCTTGAAGTACCAGTAAAATCTTGGACGATTGATTGAGTAATTTCCGCATTTGGGTAGTTGCACCTCTGTGAAGAAGCCCGTTACCGGATTACGTACGAGTATTACATTTTCAGTCTCCATAAACAATATTATTCATACTTGGACTTTGGCATTTGATTGAATCCTTACATGCGATAACCATCAAAACTCCATAGTGATCTTGCTTTTAATAACGTAACTGAATTGGATACCACAGTCCAAATATAACTCAAATATGATCCTGTAGACCTTCGACTTCATGAATTATGTTTAAGCTTCCTATTCCTTTGCTTCCTCAAGCACTCCCTCGTCACTTTGAGGTATGATATTAGCAATTCTTTTTCTTCCTTGGAACACTAGTTTTGAGGCATACACCTTCTTTTGAACACTAATTTTGAGGCACACACCAGCACATAATACCAATGCAGGTTATTCCGGTAACTTAGTGTTCACTTTTTGAAATTTGAAGTCCTCAGGTTGTGACGTTTTGCCTTCCATAATTTGGTTCCTTGGATTTTAGTTTTGTATGTCAAATTTGCTGACTTTTTCTTTGTCATATGCTGATGATTATCGAGCCAGACTCCAGTTTACATTGCATTAGTTTTGTCTCTCTTTTCTTTTCAATTACACCATTAGTTTATCAGGACGCCGCCCTCGGCACAAGAACATAAAAATTACAAAAGATTGATGATGTTGGATCGTGCACTCCCCAAGTTGCGACATATGCGAAAATCACGATCAGACAACTTCTACAGATTTATGAATGAGGACATAAGGTCTCAATATCCGATTGAGAAGTGCATGAGACGTACCATATATCTTGAGGTATCAAGCAACGAGCGAAGCCTTAAAAATACATCCATTTCCAATTGATGAAGAACCCTCACTTTCGTGAAACTTGTTGCATCACTCTACTTGGCTGTATATGGAAAGGAACACTTGGCATATTTACCTCTGCAATTGTGGCTTCAACAAAGATACACTTGGCAATTCAGCTTTCAGTCGCATCTTTGGAGAAAAAGTCATATCCTAGCGTACGAGCGTCGAAAACACAAGCCTCTTGATTCCTTTGAAAGTACACATAGAGTGCCACAACATCTAAAAAAATTGAATCCAAATTCTATCTTCACTGTCTCAGGTATGTTTCTATCTTTGCTACAAATTTTGTGTGCTTGACTTCTCAGATTTGCTGCACCTTTACCAAAAAATTCATATCTTGGTGTAGGAACGTTGAAATTACGAGGGGTTTATGGAGCTAAAAACTAGACTCCCAGGCCTACAATATAGGCAAAAATCATGCTCAGATTGCCCCTGTATCATCCCTGATATCATCCAGAAGTTACACTACGAGTTTTGACATGTGAGCTCTATTAGATTAGTTAGTACTTGATGGTAGTATTTAAGAAGGTGGCTATTGGTTTTAAAAGGTGCCTGTTAGGAAGAGATGTGTCTGTTGATTCCAACAGACTCCTAGAGGTATTATTTTAAAAGGTGCTTGTTAGGAAGAAATGTGTCTGTTGATTCCAACAGACTCCTAGAGGTATTATTTTAAAAGGTGCATGTTAGGAAGAGATGTGTCTGTTGATTCCAACAGACTCCTA
The DNA here is from genome assembly GCA_032618575.1 of Nicotiana noctiflora. NCBI lineage: Eukaryota > Viridiplantae > Streptophyta > Magnoliopsida > Solanales > Solanaceae > Nicotiana > Nicotiana noctiflora. Next base: position 265,061 of record JASVEL010011852.1, read on the forward strand.
GAGGTATTATTTTAAAAGGTGCCTGTTAGGAAGAAATGTGTCTGTTGATTCCAATAGACTCCTAGAGGTATTATAAATACCTGTCTTATCTCCATAAAAGATATCATCAAAAAATATTCATCTCTTTCTCTTCTACTTATTTCTCCACAACTCACAACTATTTTGTTCTTGTGGAAATTCGAGTTAATTGCTGAAATTCGGATTTTAGAGGCTTTGTAGAATCCTGGAGGAACTCTGCCATAATCCCTGCCGCAACGGAATTGGGAGGCTTAAGTTCCTTAAGGACAGTGACTACACTATCAAAGCCTAATTATTTCGTCCTTTTATTCTGTTATATTTTTCTAACAATCTTAAAGAATTTAATAACACTGCAATGGAGGCTTCTGGTAGTGATTCTGGTTTCAACAAGATGTTCAAAGTGTTCAAACTGGATCGATTTGATGGCTCAGATTTTACCCGCTTGAAAGACAAATTGATGCTCTTCCTTACAGAGTTGGGAATAGCATATCGACTGAGTTCTGATCTTACTGCAATGCCAGAACCTACTACTGAAGACTCTGATGAAATTAAGGCGGCATGCAAAAAACGTGAAGATGATGAGGTGCGCTGTAGAGGTTTTATTTTAAACTCACTTTCTGATCGTTTATATGATTTGTTCCGTCCTCACAAATCACCACAAGAAATCTGGAAAGCCTTGGAACAAAAATATACTGTTGTGAAGCAAGGAACGGACAGATTCCTTGGAATGAAATTTTTTGAATTTCAAATGATAGATGGGAAATCTGTCATGGAACAGGTTGATGAGTTGCTTGTTTTGATATCTAGACTCAAAGATTTTAAAGTCGATGTTTCTGAATCTCTTCAAGTGGTTGCTATACTTGCAAAATTACCAGCCACTTGGAATGATTATAGGAAGAAATTATTACATTCTTCCGAAGACTTTAATGTGGACCAGTTGACAAAGCATATTCGGATTGAAAGAAGTGTCACGAATACGTGAAAATAAATATGCTGCAGAAACTAGTTCAAATGTGAATTATGTTGAGTCTAGTAAGGCAAACAACTCAGGAAAATTTGGAAACAAGGGTGGAAATAAGAGAAAGTTTGAGGCTGCTCCAAAGGAAAATTCTTCTAACATTAAGAAAGGCTCATGTTATACTTGCGGAAAGATGGGTCATTTTAAGAGAGATTGCAGGTTTCGTAAGAGACAGAAAAATGAAGAAAATGCTGGACGAAGAGGGTAAATAATGTTGAACAACAAGAAGCTTCTTCTTCGGACATCGTTGCTATGATTTCTGCCTTTACCAACTTAAATCTGAGTATGGTAACTGAATGCAACATGGCAGAAACTACAAAATCTGCAGATTGGTGGTATGATTCCGGTGCTACAGTTCGTGTATGCAATGACAAGAGTTTCTTCAAACATTATGAAGTTGCAACAAGTGATGAAAAGGGTTTAATGGAAAATCATGACACCACCAAGGTCTTTGGAAAATGAATAGTTGAACTTCAATTTAATTGGGGAATGAAGTTGATTTTAATTAATGTTCATCATGTACCTGATGTTAGGAAGAATTTAATTTCTGCAAGTTTATTAAGTAAGAAAGGCCTCAAAACTATTATAGAGGCAGAAAAGATTATTTTTTCTAAGAATGGTGTATTTGTAGGACAAGGCTACTCTTGTTAGGGCATGTTCAAATTAAGTATTAATAAAGTTGAAGTTTCTGCTTATATTATTGAGTCATATATTAATTTATGGCATGCTAGACTTTCACATGTTAATTTTCGATATGTTAAGCTTATGTCTAAAAATAAATTAATTCCTGCTGTTGAGAATAATGATAAAAAATGTGAAATTTGCATACAAGCTAAGATGACTAAGAAATCTTTTCCAAAGAATGAATGAACAAGTAACCTACTAGAACTTGTGCATTCCGATATATGTGAATTGAATGGTCATTTAACTAGAGGTGGAAATAGATACTTTATTACTTTTATAGATGATCATTCTAGATATACACATGTTTACTTAATGAAAACAAAATATCAAGCATTTGATATGTTCAAGAGTTACAAAGCATTAGTTGAAAATCAATTGGAAAAGTAGATTAAAATCCTACGTAGTGATCGAGGTGACGAATATCTTTCAAATGAATTTTATGTATTTTGTGAAGAAAATGGTTTGATTCACCAAGTTAGTGCACCGTATTGATTCACCAAGTTAGTGCACCGTATACCCCGCAAAAAAATGGTCTTACTGAAAGAAAAAATAGAACGTTGGTAGATATGGTTAATGCTATGCTTTTACATGCAAAGTTACCAACGAATTTGTGGAGGGAAGCTTTTTGTTAACGGCTTGTTTTGTGCATAATAGAGTACCTTCAAAGAAATTTAAGGTTTCACCATATGAATTATGGAAAGGCAGAAAGCCTAATTTAAATTTCTTAAGGGTATGGGGTTGTTTAGCCTATTATAGAATTCCAGATCTTAAAAGAACTAAGTTAGGACCTAGAGGAATTAAAAGCATATTTGTAGGATATGCTGAGAACTCAAAGGCATACAGATTATTGGACATTGAGTCTAAGTATATTGTGGAATCTAAATATGTTGAGTTCTTGGAAACAAAGTTCATTAGTGATTTTAATAATTCACACGAGGACACAGAAATTACTAAACAAGATGATAATGCAACAAGCATTGGTGATAATGCAGTAACTCAAGAAAATTATGCAGAACCTAGTTCTTCTTCTAACAATAAAAGAAAGGCAATTGAATCTCCTGTAGAACCAAGAAAAAGTCAATGAGTTAGAAAAGAATAAAATATAAGTTCTGATTTTATTTCTTCTCAAGCACTAGTCTTTTTGGTAGAAGGAAGTAGAGATGAAGTAGTAAATAAAATACCCATTATTTTAAATTTAGAAGAGGATCCTAAAACCTATAGTGAGGCTATGGCTTTGCGGGATTCTTCTTTCTGGAAAGAAGCTGTAAATGATGAAATGGATTCTCTTTTATCAAATGGTACATGGGTATTGGAAGATTTACCTTCTAATACTAAACCTATTGGGTGTAAATGGGTTTTTAGAAGAAAATACAATACTGATGGTTCTCTACAAACATTTAAAGCTAGACTAGTAGCCAAGGGATTTAGACAAAAGGCAGGAGTAGATTACTTTGACACATATGCTCATGTGGCCAAGATTACCTCAATAAGAGTATTATTTGCTTTGGCATCAATATATGATCTAAATGTCCATCAAATGGATGTTAATACGACATTCTTAAATGGTGATCTTGATGAATAAGTTTATATAGAGCAACCCGAAGGGTTTGTGCTTCCTCGGAATGAGAAGAAAGTTTGTAAATTAGTTAAGTCCTTGTATGGTTTAAAACAAGCTCCAAAACAATGGCATGAAAAATTTGATAGTGTTATATTATCAAATGGTTTTAAACATAATGGAGCAGATAAATGCATTTATTCTAAATTCACAAAGGACTATGGAGTGATAGTGTGTCTTTATGTTGATGACATGCTAATCATAGGAACTAACATGCAAGGCATAAATGAAACTAAAAAGTATTTAACTTCTCAAATTAAAATAAAAGATCTGGAAGAAGTTGATACTATCTTAGGTATTAAAGTTAAAAGATATAATGGGGGTTTTGCATTATGTCAGTCTCATTATATTGACAAGGTTCTTTCCAAATTTAATTATTTGGGTATTAAAGAATTTAATACTCCGTTTGATGCTTCTAGCAAGATGGTTGAGAACCCCAAAAGATCTGTTAGTCAATTAGACTATGCTAGTGCAATTGGTAGTTTAATGTATGCTATGCATTGTACTAGGCCAAATATTGCCTTTGCGGTTTGTAAATTGTCAAGATATACTCACAATCCAAGTGGTGATCACTAGAAAGGTATAGTGAGGGTACTTGGTTATCTGAAAAAGATAAAAAATTTTGCCTTGTATTATAACAGATTTCTTTTGTAAACACGTGATTTTTGACCCTCCCCGAGATTTTTTATATTTTTAGCATAAAATATTTAGTTTAGCCCTAATATAGCTATTTTAGCTAATTTTGACTCTTTTACTTTATTTCTACCTTAAGATAAAAAATAACAAAAAAATAGTTTTATTAATGTTTCGTAGTTATTTTAAATTTGAAAAATACAAAAATAGTACTTTATATTTTTTATCTTTTTATAAAAAAAAAACGAAAATAAAAAAAAATAGTTTCATTAATATTTTGTAGTTATTTTAAACTTGAAAAATATAAAAAATAGTTTTATTTTAATTACGAGTATTATAGTTATTTTGATTACCTAGGATTAATTAAATAACACCGTGTTCTCATTTTCGGTTCCGGGCGAAGAATAATATTCGGGTTCGAACTACCCGGTTTTATAATTTTTGGACCTAGCCCGTAATAACCCGAGTCCACCACACGTGGGGGACACGGACAGAATATTATGGGAGGGGATGGGCATCAACATTGTTAAAATAAAGGTGGGAATATTATGGGTCTTGAATTTAAAATGAAAAGGGAGAGGGGGTTATACGAGGGGGGGGGACAGACGGGTTTCTTTTAAAATGGAAAAGGGGGGAGACATTTGAAGGGCTCTGGACGAAAAAGAAAAGGAAAGGAGAGAAAGCAAAAGAAAGAAAAAAAGAGAGAGAGGCAAAAGACGGCAAAAAGGAAAAGAAAGAAATTGAGAAAAAAAAACGAAAGAAAAGAAACAAGAAAAAACGAGAAGAAGAGAAAAATTGAGAAAGAGAAAAGAAGACATTCTCTTCTTCAGTAAAAGAAGAGAACGAAAAACGGGCAGCATTAAAAAAAAAAAGAGAAGGAAAAAAAACAAGATAGAATACACATACATAGACACTGAAAATACATAGACATACATTGAGAGAAAAGGAAGGGAGAACGGGCAGTAACGAGACGGGAGCAAAAAAAAGAAAACGAACCAGCAGTCTTCCATAACCAGCGAGCTCCTCCAGCATCACCCTCGTCTTACTCCTACCGTCAACTACCATATCACACCCAAACGTCCAGCCACTCCAGTTCGTCGACCAACAGTCCGCGACACCCGCTTCCGCTTCATCTTCGTCTTCGTTCCAGTAGCAAACCACCTGCTGTTTCTCCGAGGTCGTCGTTGGTTCGAGTTCTGTCCGGAGAGGTCGAGGTTCGAGATCGTCATAAAAGGTTCGTTTTCTCGTTGTGTACGTTGAAAAAATATGCAGAAATAAAGGTGCATGTTCTTTTCCGATATTGTTCTTCTCGCTAATATTTTGGAGTGTTTCGTATTTGATTTAGTTTCGTATGGTTCACACTATTTTTGTAAATATATTATTTTGTTGAACATGCAATGTCGAAGTTAGCTAATGAAAATGACTAATCCTTCATATGCTCGCCAACTAGTTATGCTTCCGTTGTTTATGTAATTGTTCACCATAATCTTGAATTTGCTCACTTAGTTAGCTACTCGTATGTTTACTCGAATTGGTTATAGTTGAGCACGATGTTGTCACATTATGGAAATTGGTTCGTTATTCTTTAAACGACGTAATTAGATTAAAGGAATCGGGGGTGCATTTCATGTGACCCGACTCCATATTTGAACAAGGTTAAATAAGAGTGTCGTGAACCACAAGTGCATTTCATGTAGTGTGGCTTGCAACATGTTTTAAATAATCTTGAATTAACTCTTAAATAAATATAACGGAATGTAGTTTGCTTTTAAATTAGAATTAGAGGTGTGCCTCGCCTAACAAAATTATACAAATCGCGGGGCCCTCATAAATGTATATGTAAAATATTTAGATTTCGAGATGTGCCGTTTCTTAGCGAATTTCCTAGCCTTCTCAAAAACTGTAAGTAAGTAATCGCTCTAGGCGCGTATTTTAATAATTTTACCTTCTCAAATACGGGTGTGCATTTCATGCGGCCCAAATCCAAATCCCAAAATGTTGAATAAGAGTGTGTCGAGGATCCGGGTGCATTTCATGTGACGTGATTCGAAACATATTTTTAGGCAACATTCTCTTTTCGTAAATAATAATAATAATAAAAGTGGTAAAGGGATATTAATTTGCATTAAGTATATAACTGTAAAAAATTAGATAAATAAGCCAAATATGACAGTTAAGCGACCGTGCTAGAACCACGGAATTCGGGAATGCCTAACACCTTCTCCCGGGTTAACAGAATTCCTTATCCGGATTTCTGGTTCGCGGACCGTTAAATAGAGTCAAACCTTTCCTCAATTCGGGTTTCAAACCGGTGACTTGGGACACCATAAATCTCCCAAGTGGCGACTCCAAATCTCAATAAATGAACCCCGTTTTGGTTGTCCTTTAATTGGAAAAACTCTTTTATATCTTGCGCCCACGCGAGTCAATGTAAAAAAGAGGTGTGACAGCTCTGGCGACTCTGCTGGGGACTGATAAACCCAGAACCACTGGTTCAGGGTTTAAGAATTCGAGCTTGGAATAATTGTTGTATTTGGCTTATTATTATCTGATTTTATTATATGTTTGTATTTAATGTGATAAATGTTGCTTTTACCGCTTTGATATTTTGTGGATTGTACATATAAACTGTGCCGAAACCAATCTCCTCTCTGAGTCTTCTAAATCATGAAGAAGGGTGCACTTCGTGTGACTTCTTTTCTGTATAGTGTCTAATTCCCACTTTAGAACGAGGTTTGGATAAGTTGCAAAACCGGTGAAGCTTCTGTATTCCCGGGTTGCTGCCTCCTCCTCGGCTCGAGCTGTCCGCTCGGGTAGGCCAGGTCTAGAACAATAAACCCAGGTTTTTAAACCTAGAATAACAAAGCTGCATGCCGGATCCCTAGTAGGAACGTTTATTTGCATCATGTTGCATTTGACTTAGGGGACTCAACACAGGGGTTGGGTCCGTCTAGGACAGGTGACCTGAAATGAAAAGACCATCCTGCTGCATCCTGTTTGTTTTATGCATATATTTGCTTCAGACTTGCAGGCTAACCGTTTTTTTTATATTGAGGAAAATGAAAAAAAATAGTCTCAAAATAGTTTGTTTTTTTTTACTTACTTAAAAAGAAAAAAAAACGTTTGTTGTAAAATAAAAAATATGTGATTTCAAAATAGTTTGTTTTTTTCTTAAAAAGAAAAAAAAATTTGTTTTAAACTTAAAAAAAAAATGTGTGAAAAAATAATAAATAGTTTGTTTCCTTTAAAGATGTAGTTTGTTTGACCGAACTACGCAGGTTTGATTCTCACCACTAGGTGAGATACGTAGGCAACCCTCATCGGGTTCAACCACCCCTTTAAAAAATCAAAAAAAATGTGTGTTTAATTTTGTCAATAAAATCAAAGTGATGCCGTTTTTGCAAATAGCCGAATGTTCCGAAAGGACGCCGGAAGGCTGTTTTTGCAAAAATAGCCACTTTGAATCTTTATAAATAATTTTTGGGCACAACCTTGAAATATTCTCTCGCGAAAATGTTGAAAGGTCGTAGCCGCAAAAATCAAGTTGGGGGTTACCACCCTTTTTCAAAAAAATCAAAAATGTTGAATTTTAGTTTTCAATAAATCGAAGTGATGCTGTTTTATAAAATAGCCGAATGTTCCGAAAGGACACCGGAAGGCTGTTTTTTGCAAAAATAGCCACTTTGAATCATTTTTAATAATTTGCGGGCACAACCTTGAAATATTCCTTGTGGAAATGTTGCAAGGCCATAGCCACAAAATCAAGTCCGGGTTCATACCCCTTTTGCAAAAATAACCAAAAAATGTCAAATTTTTGATTTTGTTATAAATAAGTCGGGTGATGCTATTCTTGCTTAAAATAAGCCGAATGTCCCTCAAAAAGACACCGGAAGGCTTTTTGCAAGAATAGCCACTTTGAGTCATTTGTAAATAATTTTGGACACAGCCTGAAAATATTCCCTCGCGGAAATGTCGAAAGGCTGTATCCGCAAAAAATCAAGTTTTGAGTCATCACTCAACTTTACAAAAATAATCACTTTATCCAATAAGCCATTACATGGCCGGTCCTTGCATAAATAGCCACTTTTGGCATTTGAACTTCTTCAGTCTTGTATTGGCCTGTGTCGGTGCTGAATGATGCCCCATAGGCCCCAGGATTAAATTTTGAATTTATATCTTCTTTATAAAATTTTGCAAAAAAGAGCCACTTTGTCTGAATAAGCCATTATATGGCCAATTTATGAAAATATTCTTGTGTTGGTTTATGGTGATGCCGGACGATGCCCCATGAGCCACGGAATGAAAAAAAATTTCAAGTTTATCTTTCTTAATTAAATTTTGCAAAAATAGTCATTTTGTCAAATAAGCCATTATGTGGCCAATTTTGTAGAAAGTCATAATTGACACCAAAAATATTCTTATTCTTGTAGAAATCTCCTACACAAGTTTGTAGTTGGAGTCGGCTTCTATAATTTTCCTTCAAAAAAAAACAAAGAATCAAAAAAAAAATCAAAAAATCAAATAAACATCTCTTTATTTCTTGCATTAATTTGCAAGAACTACGCTCGGTCCGATTCATGCGGGGTCATGATACGTAGGCAATCCACATAGGATTCGACCATATCCAAAAAAAAAAAAAAAAAAAAAAAAAAAAGAAGAATGATCAATAAGTGGGATACCTTAATGCTGACATGCTGGCTTTGTTTTGTTGTGTCCATTTCCAGAAAGGTGGTTGGTTGTGGTTCTGAAATAACTCTTCCCCGTAAGACGAAGTCGGAGGACAATGGCAGATAATCTCAAGACTGAGTGGGTTGGTACAGGTACCCGACAACAGCTGGTTGAACGGAACCACGGGTTAGTAGAGGAGGTCAAGATATTGAGACAACACGTGGCTGATATGTATCGGGCGTGGATGGATGGAAAAGCACCACCTCCGCCACCACCTAGCTTCCTGGACTCTGTCCTTACCCGTACCATGAACCCGATGCCGGATGATCTCCCGCACTCTCCATATATACCCGCCTATCACAACTTCTCCAGCCATTCGAGTAACTCAATTACTCGTCCCCCAACTATGTTTTCACAACGCTACTCCCGTCCCCAACACCACTACTCTCCCCGGGACAACCAAAATCGTACTTCACCTTCCAGGTACCCCAGCTCCACAAAAAGCCTACCAACCCCCACGAACATACCGGAAAACCCCCGGGTCAGGTTTCAGGCCAAATAAGGCGTTTAGGGAGGAGAGGTTGCTGAAGCGAGAAAAGGCGCTCACCCCTATCGGAGAATCCTATGCAAGTCTGTTTGAAAAGTTAAAACATGTCGGCTTGATTACGCCGCTCCCCGGATACACTCCCGATCCACGTGCAAGAAGCTTCGATCCTACTGCACGATGTGCATACCATTCCAATGTCAGAGGGCACGATATTGAGAGTTGCCGTACCTTGAAAAAGGAAATAGAAAGAATGATTCAAAAAGGGTGGTTGATTGTGGTCAATGATGATGACATGGGACACACAAACCCTCTGGGGGGTGTATTGACCGGAGCTAAAAATGTTGAAGCAGATGGCAGCCTTGGCAATATTGACGCAGAACTTAGTGGCTAAAATGTTGTGCTTGGTAATTGGGAAGATACTCCACCTTTTGGTCAGCTAGATGGAGCTTTGGTGGTTCGTTTTTGTCGTCATTTTTGTTGTCCGAGTTATTTCCAGGGTTTGCTTGTGGTCAAACCCTTTTGTCCTAGCGGTTTGCTTTGGTCTTGCCCAGTTTTGTTTCAGGGCGGTACTCTAGTTTGTTTTGCTTGTTTTGTCATTGAACCATTTCGTCATTAGTTTAATGAAGCTTTCGATCTTTTGTTACTTCCGGTCATTTTATTTAGTTCTTTTACCCTTTAGATTTGTCTTGTGCTCAAACGCCGAATCTAGCGACACGACATGCGCACACATAATTATGGCTTAATTCTAAAAGTTAATCATTAAGCAATTGGAAGATGATCGGGTCATCTAAAGGAAACAAAAACAACTTGAGACTATTTGGATCCCGAGTCATCTGAAACCGGGGCAAGTAAGAAGAAACAGTCAAAGGCAAGCTGGCCAAAATGGACATGGGGTCGTTCATAATGAGAGTGTTGCCCAACAGTGCTTTAAAGATATGATGAATACTAATTGTGTTGTTTACGCTTGGCATGTTTTGAAGATTGGAATGACGAAGGCATTTTGTTCTGCTATCCAAACACTTTATCCATCGTCAACCCTTTGAGCCTGAATTTAAATTCTTTCATACCCCTCCTTCGGAATTAGTTGCAAAGACTAGAAACACAAGTTTGAAAGGCAAAAGAAGAAAGGGATAAAGAAAAAATAAAGAAAAAGAAAACAACAAAAAGAGATAAAGAAAAGAAAAGAAAAATGTATGAAAAAAGAAATTTGGAAAAAGAGGAATTGGGAACTACGTTTGACCTGATTCCTTAAAGAGGATACGTAGGCGCTTCACAGCTCGGTCATAGTGTAAATAAAGAAATAAGAATCCCCAAGTAAAAAAATCGGGGCAAAGAAAAATTGTGTTTATTGTAAATAAATTTAGGTCCGAAGGTTGTAAATTTTGAACCCAAAATTAATTTTGTTTTGAGCCTTCAATACCCTTTCTTTCTAGCCCTATCCAAATCCCACATTACGGTCCAAAGAAAGACCTTCCGATCAGTCTTCAAAAGATGCCACGTCAGGCGAGGGATAGAGTCCTATCATAATATAACACGTTGATTCTCGGCAGAAAAGACTCTGATTCCCAGCATAAAGGAAACACGAGAGAGTCTTAGCAATGACACCCCAATACCCAGCTAAAAGTGATACAAATGAGAGAGTCTTACCGGTGAAAACCTTCACAGGCACCATAAGGCGACGAAAGCTGAGAGAAAATCAAAATGAGAGAGGCTGGAAAGTGAAAACCCTTCGGGCACTACAAGTCGAATAAATGTGATAATCAGATGGAAATCACGAGACAGAAATCGTGAAAGGAAATTAACGACGGAGGATAGGCTATATGTGCATGTCATGACCAGTAGAGTTGGTATCCGCGTTTGATAAGTTTTTTTAGTTGTTTCTGGTTAGAGAGTCAGTCCTCCCTTGTCTTCTATTTGTTGTTTCTTTTTATCTTTCTCCTTTTGTCAAAATTCTCCATCAAAGTCAGTCTAGTCAAAACATAGTGAGAAATGACTTCAAAGCTTGCCACCAACTTTCCAATTATTATGCAAAGCAAGGAAATGCCATTGACGGCAGAGAAGTAGGGTGCAAAGAAGATTATTAAACTGGGGCAGAAAATTTTCTTTTCAGTTTGAAAATTTTCTCGAAGTCAATACCCACTTGGGGAAGAAGGAAAGTCTTAAGGGAAATGGTCTTCGAACTAGTGTCATCCTCAACAACCTTCAAGAAGAGTAAAACACCAATTTTGAGGGAATGAAAATCTACCGACAGTGTTATCTTCAGCAAGCTCCGAGGTGGTCGGACAACACAGAGTGGTAAAGGAAGAAAGGAAATCTCATCTTCAACAAAATAACCCCCAGCAAGTTGAGAAACACAGAACGGGGAAGGGATAAATGGAAAAACCCATCCCCAGCATGAGTATCATCAAATAATAACATCCCCAGCAAGTTCTGATAATGAAACACAGAGCAGGGAAAGAGGAGGAGAACAATCCCCAGCAGGAGCACCACAACCAGCCACCACATTTTAAAACTAACCAATTTTTCTTTGATTTGAAACAGGGAAAAAGGGGTTGTCAGCAGCAAAGCATGCCACGAAGAAGATTCTCAAACTGGGGCAGAAAATTTTCTCCCTGTTGCGAAAATTTTCTCGAAACCAAATACTTGGTTAGGGAAAGAAGCTAGATAACGCGAGGAAATGATCTTTGAACCCGGTTATCCCAGTAGATTTGAAAGAAAGAAAACAACAAGCTGTGATAGATGAAATTATACCCCCAACAGACAAGACAAGACGAGAAAGCTCGCGTTCAGAAAGGCAAGAGGCCGGTATCACCCTCAGCAGTCCTCGGAAAATGAAACATTGATTTCGAGATTTCACCGGCAGCACTATATCCTACAAGTTTTTCAAGGGAGCGAAGCGCGAGCCCCGAAGGAGGTTTGGAAAGAGGAAGAAGGAAAGGGGATCCCCCGACAGGGTAATCCCCAGCTGATGACACTTCAATCCCCAGCGATCTCGAGAGAGAATAAAGGTTCTGAAGGAAGTAGAAAAGGAGTAAATAAAGAAGATTTTCCCAGCAGCATTACCCCAGCAGGTAAGTAATTAGTTCCAAAGACACCCCCAGCAGTCGAGAGAAAAATAACACAACCCGGGAGGAAAGCAATTCCAAAACAAGGTAATTCGGAGGAAAGGATGGCCCAAGAAGCGATGCAGGAAGAAGAAAGTGGTGCAGGAAGCAAAGGAAGGCAACGTGGATGGGATGGAGTTAGTGAGATGTTGTTGAAGTCAGGAGCCCGCCTGAAGAGAGGAATGGCGGTTTATTTTCAAAAGATGTTGTTGAAGTCAGGAGCCCGCCTGAAGAGAGGAATGGCGATTTATTTTCAAAAGATGTTGTTGAAGTCAGGAGCCCGCCTGAAGAGAGGAATGGCGATTTATTTTCAAAAGATGTTGTTGAAGTCAGGAGCCCGCCTGAAGAGAGGAATGGCGTTTATTTTCAAAAGATGTTGTTGAAGTCGGGAGCCCGCCCGAAGAGAGGAATGGCGATTTATTTTCAAAAGTTGATGATTGAAGTCAGGAGCCCGCCTGAAGAGAGGAATGGCGTTTATTTTCAAAAGATGTTGTTAAAGTCAGAAGCCCGCCAGAAAAGCAGAACGCCGTCTCAGTTTCCAAGATTTGATAAGGATGGTGAACAATCGAAAGTGACATAGTGTAACGGAAATCCCCAGCATGAATCAGAAGGAAGGCGACAAGGATCAGAAAAGATAGATTCAGACTTCGAAGGAGAATAGCTCGAAGATCACAAGTCAGGGAATTCACTTTGGAGTGTAATGCAAGTTAGCAACAAAAGAAGCTGGCGACCAGAATGCGAGTCAACAGTCCGAGATGATCAACAGAAGTTAGTCACAATGAAAAAGGCAAGGAGTTAATCCAAGTGCAGAAGTTGATGAAAGATCGGGAGCCCGCCCGAAGAGAGGAATGGCGATTTATTTTCAAAAGTTGATGATTGAAGTCAGGAGCCCGCCTGAAGAGAGGAATGGCGTTTATTTTCAAAAGATGTTGTTGAAGTCGGGAGCCCGCCCGAAGAGAGGAATGGCGATTTATTTTCAAAAGTTGATGATTGAAGTCAGGAGCCCGCCTGAAGAGAGGAATGGCGATTTATTTTCAAAAGATGTTGTTGAAGTCAAGAGCCCGCCTGAAGAGAGGAATGGCGTTTATTTTCAAAAGATGTTGTTGAAGTCAGGAGCCCGCCTGAAGAGAGGAATGGCGATTTATTTTTCAAAAGATGTTGTTGAAGTCAGGAGCCCGCCTGAAGAGAGGAATGGCGATTTATTTTTCAAAAGATGTTGTTGAAGTCAGGAGCCCGCCTGAAGAGAGGAATGGCGATTTATGTTCAAAAGATGTTGTTGAAGTCAGGAGCCCGCCTGAAGAGAATGGAGTGGCGATTTTATTTTGAAGTAGTAGTTGAAGTCAGGGAGCCCGCCTGGAGAATGGAGTGGCGATTTTATTTTGAAGTAATAGTTGAAGTCAGGGAGCCCGCCTGAAGAATGGAGTGGCGATTTATTGTTGAAGTTGTTTAAGGAAAGCGGCAGAGTGTAACGGAAATCCCCAACATGAATCAGAAGGAAGGCAACAAGGATCAGAAAAGATAGATTCAGACTTCGAAGGAGAATAGCTCGAAGATCACAAGTAAGGGAATTCACTTCGGAGTGCAATGCAAGATAGCAACAAAAGAAGCTTGCAACCGGAATGCGAGTCAACAGTCCGAGGGGATCAACAGAAGTTTAAAAAAAAAAAAGGGGCAAGGAGTTAATCTAAGTGCAGAAGTTGATGAAAGATGTGGTGTGCTCAAGACATGGCCGAGGTCACAAGAGCTGCAAACCTGGTCCTAATCCAGAAAGCCGAAGAAGATTGAACTAGTACCTACAACTAGCAAGTATCAAGGTTCAAATTTAGAGTCCGCATGAAGCACCAACCAATACTCAAGATCAAGCTTCGGAAGACTTATAGATATGAATTTTGTAACTAGTAGCCGATAGGCTTAGTTAGTCTTTTTCATATTTTGATTTTTGATGTAATAGCAGGACCACGGACCGGAACCTCGACGGAATGAAACCTCGACGGAACGACACCTCGACTGGCTCTCCACCTCGGTATACCCCTTCCTCACTCACTTTCGAACTACACGTGGCCCGATTCCTTTATAGCCAAGGATATGTAGGCAGCTCAGATACAAGGGCTCGGTCACATTCCTCTTCTTTTAGTTTAGTCCCTCCCAATAAGGGTCAGGTCAAAAACACTTGTCTAGTCGTTCTTTGTCCGAAAACTCTTTGTGTTTTCAGTCAAAGAGGGGCCAGCTGTAAACACGTGATTTTTGACCCTCCCCGAGATTTTTTATATTTTTAGCATAAAATATTTAGTTTAGCCCTAATATAGCTATTTTAGCTAATTTTGACTCTTTTACTTTATTTCTACCTTAAGATAAAAAATAACAAAAAAATAGTTTTATTAATGTTTCGTAGTTATTTTAAATTTGAAAAATACAAAAATAGTACTTTATATTTTTTATCTTTTTATAAAAAAAAAAAACGAAAATAAAAAAAAAAATAGTTTCATTAATATTTTGTAGTTATTTTAAACTTGAAAAATATAAAAAATAGTTTTATTTTAATTACGAGTATTATAGTTATTTTGATTACCTAGGATTAATTAAATAACACCGTGTTCTCATTTTCGGTTCCGGGCGAAGAATAATATTCGGGTTCGAACTACCCGGTTTTATAATTTTTGGACCTAGCCCGTAATAACCCGAGTCCACCACACGTGGGGGACACACGTGGGGGACACGGACAGAATATTATGGGAGGGGATGGGCATCAACATTGTTAAAATAAAGGTGGGAATATTATGGGTCTTGAATTTAAAATGAAAAGGGAGAGGGGGTTATACGAGGGGGGGGGACAGACGGGTTTCTTTTAAAATGGAAAAGGGGGGAGACATTTGAAGGGCTCTGGACGAAAAAGAAAAGGAAAGGAGAGAAAGCAAAAGAAAGAAAAAAAGAGAGAGAGGCAAAAGACGGCAAAAAGGAAAAGAAAGAAATTGAGAAAAAAAAACGAAAGAAAAGAAACAAGAAAAAACGAGAAGAAGAGAAAAATTGAGAAAGAGAAAAGAAGACATTCTCTTCTTCAGTAAAAGAAGAGAACGAAAAACGGGCAGCATTAAAAAAAAAAGAGAAGGAAAAAAAACAAGATAGAATACACATACATAGACACTGAAAATACATAGACATACATTGAGAGAAAAGGAAGGGAGAACGGGCAGTAACGAGACGGGAGCAAAAAAAAGAAAACGAACCAGCAGTCTTCCATAACCAGCGAGCTCCTCCAGCATCACCCTCGTCTTACTCCTACCGTCAACTACCATATCACACCCAAACGTCCAGCCACTCCAGTTCGTCGACCAACAGTCCGCGACACCCGCTTCCGCTTCATCTTCGTCTTCGTTCCAGTAGCAAACCACCTGCCGTTTCTCCGAGGTCGTCGTTGGTTCGAGTTCTGTCCGGAGAGGTCGAGGTTCGAGATCGTCATAAAAGGTTCGTTTTCTCGTTGTGTACGTTGAAAAAATATGCAGAAATAAAGGTGCATGTTCTTTTCCGATATTGTTCTTCTCGCTAATATTTTGGAGTGTTTCGTATTTGATTTAGTTTCGTATGGTTCACACTATTTTGTAAATATATTATTTTGTTGAACATGCAATGTCGAAGTTAGCTAATGAAAATGACTAATCCTTCATATGCTCGCCAACTAGTTATGCTTCCGTTGTTTATGTAATTGTTCACCATAATCTTGAATTTGCTCACTTAGTTAGCTACTCGTATGTTTACTCGAATTGGTTATAGTTGAGCACGATGTTGTCACATTATGGAAATTGGTTCGTTATTCTTTAAACGACGTAATTAGATTAAAGGAATCGGGGGTGCATTTCATGTGACCCGACTCCATATTTGAACAAGGTTAAATAAGAGTGTCGTGAACCACAAGTGCATTTCATGTAGTGTGGCTTGCAACATGTTTTAAATAATCTTGAATTAACTCTTAAATAAATATAGCGGAATGTAGTTTGCTTTTTAAATTAGAATTAGAGGTGTGCCTCGCCTAACAAAATTATACAAATCGCGGGGCCCTCATAAATGTATATGTAAAATATTTAGATTTCGAGATGTGCCGTTTCTTAGCGAATTTCCTAGCCTTCTCAAAAACTGTAAGTAAGTAATCGCTCTAGGCGCGTATTTTAATAATTTTACCTTCTCAAATACGGGTGTGCATTTCATGCGGCCCAAATCCAAATCCCAAAATGTTGAATAAGAGTGTGTCGAGGATCCGGGTGCATTTCATGTGACGTGATTCGAAACATATTTTTAGGCAACATTCTCTTTCGTAAATAATAATAATAATAAAAGTGGTAAAGGGATATTAATTTGCATTAAGTATATAACTGTAAAAAATTAGATAAATAAGCCAAATATGACAGTTAAGCGACCGTGCTAGAACCACGGAATTCGGGAATGCCTAACACCTTCTCCCGGGTTAACAGAATTCCTTATCCGGATTTCTGGTTCGCGGACCGTTAAATAGAGTCAAACCTTTCCTCAATTCGGGTTTCAAACCGGTGACTTGGGACACCATAAATCTCCCAAGTGGCGACTCCAAATCTCAATAAATGAACCCCGTTTTGGTTGTCCTTTAATTGGAAAAACTCTTTTATATCTTGCGCCCACGCGAGTCAATGTAAAAAAGAGGTGTGACATCTTTCAGCGTTAGAAGTTTATTATGATGCTAATTGGATAACTAGTGTTGGTGATAACAAGTCAACGTCTGGGTGGATATTCACTTTAGGTGGATGAGCAATTTCATGGGCTTCGAAGAAACAGATGTATATTACTCATTCCACAATGGAATATGAGTTTATCGCTTTAGCAGCTGCATGAAGAGAGGCAGAATGGCTGAGAAATCTATTGTTAGATATAAAGTTGTGGCCACAACCAATGCCAACTGTTCTCTTGCACTGTGATAGTGAAGCAACTATGTCTAAGGCATTTAGCAAAATATACAATGGATAATCTAGACATATTGGTTTAAGACATGAGTACATAAGACAATTAATTTCGGATGGAATTATTACTGTTGTGTACATCAAGTCTAAAAACAACCTTGCTGACCCATTCACTAAAGGATTCGCGAGGGATATGATAATAAGCACAACAAGTGCTATGGGTCTAAGGTAAATTAAATTTGTCACTAGTAACGGGAACCTTACCTTTCTTATTGTTTAACAATATTAAAGGTTTAAAAGGTAATAACAAGTTATAGTTGTGACGGATAGCAGGTACTGGAAATTAGTACCTAGAAAAGGAGGATGAGTATAAAATACTCTTAATGAAGAAGCAAAGTTCAGTTTAGGAACTAAAGAAGTCGTCGTGATGGCGCCCAGCACATTGCTAGGCCAGCCTGACCAATCAACAACAATCACGGAGCTAAGAGCTCGCCTTATCCCATTTAAGCATAATAATTATGAGTCAACATTTATAGAAAATACCAAACCAGGAAACCAAGTCCCAAAACAGTACAACTTCCCAAGACCAAGGGGTCAAGAGTTAAGAGCCTCTAAAAGAACATAAGTGAAATAGAGTTTACAACAAAACTCAGTACGGAAAGAAATGTCAACATGAAATGAAAAGACAGCTAGAAGGGGAGTCAGGTCCTGCGGACGCTGCAACTACCTCGACTATCCCGCACAATGCCTCTGAGCGGCTATCAGATTAGGTCTGCTGAGAGGTACCTGGATCTACACACAAGGTACAGAGAGTAAAAATGAGTACTGCCAGATTCAGTGGTAATAAACAGGGGTAAAATAGCGTAGATAAGAAATCCACAATAAAATACTATGTAAAGCTGTAACCAATACCCTGTAACAGTTCAATATCAACAGTGGAGAACTAACAAATATCAACAACATGGTATAACAGCTAGCAGATGTAGCTAAATACAATGTAATGCATGAAATGACCGCTACGACGCGTAGCCCGATCCAATTTGGGTACCCGTGCTCACTATGGGGGTTCAGACTCCAGAGGGGCTATTACAGCCCAAGCACAATATTATGAATATACGCTGCGGCGTGCAGCCCGATCCACTACCAGTCAGCTAATATGCAAATGCAGCCTCGCAGACTCAAAAGTAGTTTTTGAAAACTCTTTTATCATTTTTCAGTTGAAAACAGTAAATGTCAAGTTCTAGAGATTGGAAATATCATGATAACAGTAATAGCTACGGACTGGTAGTAAAACTAGTATGCTAATATCACAAGACAATGATAACGACCCTCGCAGGATCCAATAACTGGCTCACAGCGCACAAGTATACTCAACCATCCGAGAAGGAGGTTCAACGGCTCAAGAGTAGCCAATATCATAACACAGTAACAACAGGTGCCATAGTCCCCAATCACAATCGACCCCGCACTCTCAAGAGAGTACGTGTCTCACCGCTATACATCGTTACAAAGTGATATACCGGGGTTTCGAACCCGCTGGTCATCACCCACATCTATTACTCACCTCAATACAGCGCAACGACTACTCCGCGATGCCCTTGCCATGAGAATCAAGCTCTGCACGTGTTGAATCTGATCAAATATAGTAGAAACACAATAAATTAGGACAATGGGATGACACCCAGTTAAAACAACTCAATTTACGCCACAAATGACAAAGTTGCCAAAGCCCGACTTCTAGTACGCTTCTCAAAAAATTACGAAAGTCACATATTCGGAACTCTCATCTCGATACGAGTCTAAACATATCAAATTTACCAAATTCGGACTCCATTTTCCCATTCAAAACCTTGCTTTTTCTAAAGTTCAAGCCTAGGGCTAAAACCTCCATAAAATATCCCAAATTCCTCCATTTTCATTAGATAATTGCATAATATTATCAATACTAATCATAAATTGAGTCCATAGTTGATTACCTGATGAATTCCCTTGAATTTCTCTTCAAAATCTCCCAAATCGCCTCTTAAGCCGAGACCCAAATGTTTGAAATGTTTCTGAAATTTCTAACTTCTGACATTATTAATCCTTCTGCGATTTCCGCTTCTGCGGACAAAATTCCGCTCCTGCGAGCCCGTATCCGCGACCAACTGGTCGCTTCTGCGATTCCAGGCCTAGCCGGCCAATTCTGCTTATGCGAACATACGACCGCTTCCGCGCGTCCGCTTCCGCGAAAACATAGCCGCTCTTGTGGAATCCCCCGCTTCTGCGCACAAGAGTCCGCTCTTGCGGACTCGCCTAGGCGATCCACTATCCGCTTCTGCGGACTCCCCCATCTCGCCTCTTGACCGCTTCTGCGGTCTAATCCTCGCACCAGCGACGCCGCCTCAGCGGACATGGTTCTGCTTCTGCGAAGCCAAGCGCTTCTGCGCCCCATCGTCCGCTCCTGCGGACTCGCTCCGGCGCCCCTATTTCCGCAGGAGCGAAAACAACAGAACCAGCAACAAAATCTGAAATTTTTCCATGTTTTCTCCCGTTTGACCATCTGAAAACACCCCGAGGCCCCCGGGACCTCATCCAAACACACCAACACATCCTAATACCTTATTCGAACTTGTTCCAATCCTCAAAATGCGTCTAACAACGTCAAAACCCATAATTCACATCGAATTCAAGCCTAAATTCCTTAAAACTTTCTGAATTACGCATTCGATCTAAAACCCGACCAAATGACGTCCGAATGATCTAAATATTTGCGGACATATCCAAAATCACATGACGGAGCTACAGAAATTGTCGAAATTCCATTCCGACCCCCGGATCAAAATCTCACCTACCTTTCGGATTTCGCCAAAATTCAACCTTAGCCAATTCAAGCCTATTTCTACAGCGGACCTCCAAATTCAATTCCAATCTCTCCCCTAAGTCACAAATTACCTCCCGGAACTACCCGAATCATCAGAATCCGATTCCGAGCCCTCTATCTAAATAGTCAACTCCAGGTTGACTTTCCATATTCAAGTTTCCTTCAAAAAGGCTATATACCTCATTTTTAATCCAATTCACTCCTAACTCACCCGATAGACTCTAACACTGATATAAAAGCATAAAACATATAATTACAACATAACTGGGTGGTAATTCCCATGATGACGGGTCGGTTCGTCATATTCTCCCACTCTTAAGCAAACGCTCATCCTCGAGCGGGTCAAGAAACATACCTAAAGTCTCAAACAAGTGAGGATATCTGCTCCGCATCTCCCGCTCGATCTCTCAAGTGGCCTCATCCACGGGTCGACCTCTCCACTGAACCTTGACTGATGCAATCTCCTTGGACCTCAATTTTCTCACCTGACGACCCAAAATAGCAATAGGCTCCACATCATAGGATAGATCACCATCAAGCTGAATGGTATTGAAGTCTAATACATGAGACGGATCCCCGATGTACTTCCGGAGCATAGACACATGGAATACTAGATGAACGCTGGATAAGCTGGGTGGCAAAGCCAACTCATATGCCACCTCTCCAACCCTCCTGAGTATCTCAAAAGGACCAATGTACCTGGGACTCAGCTTCCCCTTCTTCCCGAACCTCATGACACCCTTCATGGGTGAAACCTTCAGCAATACTCTATCACCAACCATGAAAGACAACTCTCGAACCCTACGGTCTGCATAACTCTTTTGGCGAGACTGTGCTATGCGAAGCCTCTCCTGGATCAACTTTGCTCTATCCAGAGCATCCTGAACTAACTCAGTCCCTATCAATCTATCCTCACCAGGCTCAAACCATCCCACGGGAGATCTACACCGTCTGCCATACAATGCCTCGTACGGGGCCATCTGAATACTCGACTGATAACTGTTGTTGTAGGCAAACTCAGCAAGTGGCAAGAACTCATCCCACGAACCACCAAAGTCGATCACATATGCTCGCAACATATCCTCCAGGATCTGAATAGTGCGCTGAGACTACCCGTCTGTCTGGGGGTGAAATGTGGTGCTCAACTCAACCCGCGTACCCATCTCCCACTGAAATGCTCTCCAAAACTGAGAAGTGAACTGAGTGCCCCTGTCAGATATGATAGACACTGGGACCCCATGCAACCGGACAATCTCCCGAATAAAGATCGCTGCCAACCGCTCCGATGAGTAAGTAGTACTAACTGGAATGAAATGTGCGGACTTAGTCAGCCGATCAATAATCACCCACAGAGAATCAAACTTCCTCGAAGTCCGAGGGAGTCCAGTGACAAAGTCCATAATGATCCTCTCCCACTTCCACTCAGGAATATCAATGCGCTGAAATACACCACCGGGCCTCTGATGCTCGTACTTAACCTGCTGACAGTTGAGGCACCGTGCTACATGTCTGACAATGTCCATCTTCATTTTTCTCCACCAATAGTGCTGTTTCAAGTCTTGCTTCATCTTCGCGGCTCCTGGATGGATAGAATACCGCGAGCTATGAGCCTCCTCCAGAATCAACTCACGAAGGCCATCAACATTGGGCACACATATCCGGCCCTGCATCCTCAATACGCCGTCACTATTAATGGTGACATCTCTAGCATCATCATGCTGAACTCTGTCCCTAAGGACAGCCAAATGTGGATCATCATACTAGCGCTCACGAATACGATCATATAGAGATGGCCGAGATACAACACAAGCCAACACCCTGCTGGGCTCGGAGATATCTAACCTCACTAGCCGATTGGCTAGCACCTGAACATCATAAGAAAATGATCTCTCCTCAGCTGGAATATATGCCAAGCTCCCCATACTGACCGCCTTCCGGCTCAAAGCATCGGCCACCACATTGGCCTTCCCTGGATGATATAGAATAGTAATGTCATAATCCTTAAGCAACTCAAGCCATCTCCGCTCTGTCTCAAATTAAGATCTTTCTGTTTGAACAAGTGCTGGAGTCTACGATGGTCGGTATACACCTCACAAGACACGCGGTACAAATAATGCCTCCAAATCTTCAAGGCATGAACTATGGCAGCTAGCTCCAAATCATGAACAGGATAGTTCTTCTCATGTGGCTTCAACTGCCGAGAAGCATAAGCAATCACCTTACCTTCCTGCATCAACACACAACCTATCCCCACTCTCGAGGCATCACAATAAACAGTATATGAACCTGAAGCTGATGGCAATACTAACACTGGAGCTGTGGTCAAAGCCGTCTTGAGCTTCTGAAAGCTCTCCTCGCACTCATCCGACCACACGAATGGTGCACCCTTCTGGGTCAATTTAGTCAAAAAAGAAGCAATGGATGAAAATCCCTGAACAAACCTGGCGATAATATCCCGCCAAGCCAAGAAAGCTTCTGATCTTTGTAGTTGAGGACGGTCTAAGCCAACTCTGCACCGCCTTTATCTTCTTCGGATAAACCTGAATACCATCACGAGACACCACATGACCCAGAAATGCTACTGACTCGAGCCAAAACTCGCACTTAGAGAATTTAGCATACAGCTTCTCCTCCCTCAATCTCTGCAGCACAAT
Source organism: Nicotiana noctiflora (assembly GCA_032618575.1). Taxonomy (NCBI): domain Eukaryota; kingdom Viridiplantae; phylum Streptophyta; class Magnoliopsida; order Solanales; family Solanaceae; genus Nicotiana; species Nicotiana noctiflora. The sequence goes on from JASVEL010011852.1 coordinate 287,787, forward strand.
ACTCAAATGCTGAGCATGCACCTCCTGACTACGGGAGTAGACTAGAATGTCATCAATGAACACAATCACAAATGAATTCAAATAGGGCCTGAACACACTGTTCATCAGATGCATGAATGCTGCTGGTCAGCCCAAAAGACATCACAAGAAACTCATAGTGACCAAATCTGGTCCTGAATGCAGTTTTCATAATATCAGAGTCCCTGATCTTCAGCTGATGATAGCCTGAACGAAGATCAATCTTAGAAAACACTCTCGCACCCTGTAACTGATCAAACAAATCATCAATGCGCGGTATAAGGTACTTGTTCTTTACTGTTACTTTGTTCAATTGCCTATAATCAATACATATTCGCATAGAGCCATCTTTCTTTTTAACAAATAACACCGGCGCACCCCACGAGGACACACTAGGGCAGATGAAACCCTTATCTAGAAGCTCCTGAAGCTGCTCTTTCAATTCCTTCAACTCAGCTGGTGCCATCCGATAAGGAGGAATGGAAATGGGCTGAGTGCCCGGCACCAAGTCAATGCCAAAATCAATATCCCTGTCCGGCGGCATGCCCGATAGGTCTGAGTGGAATACATCTGGAAAATCCCTCACAACAGATACAGAATCAACGCTAGGAGACTCAGCTCCTACGTCTCTCACAAAAGCTAAGTACGACAAACACCCTTTCAACCATTTTCTGAGCCTTTAAGAACGAAATGACACGGCTAGGAACGAGATTAGTCGAACCCCGCCACTCAATCTAAGAAATACCAGGAATGGCCAACGTAACTGTCTTAGCATGACAGTCCAATATAGCATTGTACGGAGACAACCAGTCCATACCCAATATCACATCAAAGTCCACCACCCCCAACAATAATAGATCTGCCTGGGTCTCCAGACCCCCAATAGAAATAGCACGGGATCTATATACATGATCCACAATAATCATATCACCCACAGGAGTGGATACATGAACAGGTAAATCAAGACTACCACGAGTCGCACCCAAATGATGTGCAAAATAAGAGGACACGTATGAATATGTGGACCCTAAATCAAATAGAACAGAGGCATCTCTGTGACCGACGGAAATGATACCTGTAATCACTGCATCAGAGGCAACTGCATCACGCCTGTCAGGGTGTCCATAGAATTGTGCCTGGCCTCCACCAGATCTCTTCTCGCCTCTAGGGCGACCACGAGAAGACCGACCTCCACCTCTACTAGCCTAAGATGGTGCTGAAGAGGAGGTCTGATCCCTCTGCTGAGCTATGTCCCTACGGAGTCGAGGGCATTGCCTCCTCATGTGGCCAAACTCACCACACTCATAACAAGCACCTGGTGCTGGAGAAAGGGACTGAAGGGAACCCCTCGCCGCAAAAAAACCCTGGGCTGAAGAAGTAGGTGCTGCACTCTGGGCTGGGAGGGCACTAAGTGAAGACTGACCCTGCTGAAATCCCTGTCGACCACGACCATAAGAACCTCCGCTCTGCTCAGGGCAGCCTGAATGAGAAGGTCTAGATGAGCGACCTCTAACCTGCTAGAAATGCCCTCTAGATGGAGCATCACTGAAACTACCAGAACCACGAGACCTCTTGGCCTCTCGCTCCTCCCTCTCTCGGCGACGATCCGCCTCAATGGAGCACGCCATATCCAAAACCTGCTCAAAAGATGATGACAGAACTCTCTCTCTCTAGTTATAAGAATGCGGATGGAGTAGTTGAGGCCATCAATGAACCTCCTGATCCTCTCCCTATCAGTAGGGATCATCCATGTGGCATGCCTAGCCAACTGTGTGAATCTAAGCTCGTACTGGGTCACTGACATATCGCCCTGAACCAACCACTCAAACTGGCGACGAAGCTCCTCGCGACGGGACTGAGGTACATACTTCTCTAGAAAGAGAGTAGAGAACTGCTGCCATGTGAGAGGTTCCGCTCCTGCAGGCCTACACCTCTCAAATTCCTCCCACCAATCAAATGCAAGACAAGTAAAGAAAGGTAGTAAATGAAACTCCGCTGGACTCAAGAATACCAGCCGTACATAGCATCCCCTAACGCTTATCTAAGAAACCCTGGGCATCCTCGCCCTCAGCACCACTGAAATGGGGTGGCTGGAGTCTACCAAATCTTTTAAGATGACGCTGCTCATCGTCGGGCATAGCCTGAACCATATGATCTGGAGCTGGTGCAGCTAGAGGAATAACTGGTGCAACCACCTGAGCAGGGACCGCCTCTAGCGTCTGAAGTCCCTGAACAACCTGCTCAGGTGTGCGAGTTGCAGGGGTCTGCTGAACACCCCCTGTCTGAGATGTCGCTGCAGTAGCGGTAGCTGATACTATCTGAGCCAAACCGGAACACACCGATAATATCTGAGCAGGAGTCTCCTACAGACCAGGAATAGCAATAGATACAGTCTGGGCCTAAACTAGGGCTGCTGGAGCATCAACCACTGGGGGCTACTCCTGAACAGGTACAACGGGCGGGTCAGTTGGAACTGCCTCACCTGCCCTACCTCTACCTCTAGCACGACCGCGCCCACGGCCTCTAGCAGGTGGCAATGGAGGTCGTCCACCTCGTCCTGATGCTCGCGTTCTTGCCATCTGCGAGAGAATAGAATATAGAAGTTCAGTTCTCATAACAACAAGATCGCATGACAGAGTTCAAGAAATGTGAAGTGTTTCCTAAAGGTTCGCAGCCTCCCGAGGATAAGTACAGGCATCCCCATACCGATCCACAAGACTCTACTAACCGGCTCAAGACTCATGAGGCCTAGTAAACCTAGGCTCTGATACTAACTTGTCATGACCCCAAACCCGGTCATGATGGTGCCCAGCACACTGCTAGGCCAGCCTGACCAACCAACAACAATCACAGAGCTAAGAGCTGGCCTTATCCTATTTAAGCATAACAATTATGAGTCATCATTTATAGAAAATACCAAACCAGGGAACCAAGTCCCAAAGCAGTACAACTTCCCAAGACCAATGGGTCAAGAGTCCAGAGCCTCTAAAAGAACATAAGTGAAATAGAGTTTACAACAAAACTCAGTGCAGAAAGAAATGTCAACATGAAATGAAAAGACAGCTAGAAGGGGAGTCAGGTCCTACGGACGCTGCAGCTACCTCGACTATCCCGCACAAACGTCGCCTCGCACAGCTACTGGATCACTGCTGAGAGGTACCTGGATCTGCACACAAGGTGCAGGAGTAAAATGAGTACTGCCAGACTCAGTGGTAATAAACAAGGGTAAGACAGCGCAGATAAAGAAATTCACAATAAAACACTATGTAAAGCTGTAACCAATACCTTGTAACAGTTCAATATCAAGAGTGGAGAACCAACAAATATCAACAACATGGTATAACAGCTAGCAGATGTAGCTAAATGCAATGCAATGCATGAAATGACCGCTACGACGCGTAGCCCGATCCAATTTGGGTACCCGTGCTCACTATGGGGGTTCAGACTCCGGAGGGGCTCCTACAGCCCAAGCACAATATCATGAATATACGCTGCGGCGTGCAGCCCGATCCACTACCAGTCAGCTAATATGCAAATGCAGCCTCGCAGGCTCAAAAGTAGTTTTTGAAAATTCTTTTATCATTTTTCAGTTGAAAATTGTAAATATCAAGTTCCAGAGATTGAAAATATCAGGATAACAGTAATAGCTACGGACTGGTAGTAAAACTAGCATGCCAATATCACAAGACAATGATAACGACCCTCGCAGGATCCAATAACTGGCTCACAACCCACAAGTATACTCAACCATCCGAGAAGGAGGTTCAACGGCTCAAGAGTAGCCAATATCATAACACAGTAACAACAGGTCGGACTAAGCCATAGTCCCCAATCATAATCGACCCCACACTCTCAAGAGAGTATGTGTCTCGCCGCTATACAGCATTACAAAGTGGTATACCGGGGTTTCGAACCCGCTGGTCATCACCCACATCTATTACTCACCTCAATACAGCGCGACGACTACTCCGCGATGCCCTTGCCACGAGAATCAAGCTCCTCAGGTGTAGAAATCTGATCAAATATAGTAGAAACACAACAAATTAGGCCAATGGGACGACACCCAGTCAAAACAACTCAATTTACGCCACAAATGACGAAGTTGACAAAACCTGACTTCTGATACGCTTCTCGAAAAATTATGAAAGTCACATATTCAGAACCCTCATCTCGATACGAGTCTAAGCATATCAAATTTACCAAATTCGGACTCCATTTGCCCATTCAAAACCATGTTTTTTCTAAAGTTCAAACCTATGGCTAAAACCTCCATAAAATACCCCAAATTCCTCCATTTTCATGAGATAATTACATAATATTATCAATACTAATCATAAATTGAGTCCATAGTTGATTACCTGATGAATTCCCTTGAATTTCTCTTCAAAATCGCCCAAATCGCCTATTAAGCCGAGACCCAAATGTTTGAAATGTTTCTGAAATTTATAACATCTGATATTATTAATCCTTCTGCGATTTTCACTTCTGCGGACAAAATTCCGCTCCTGCGAGCCAGTATCCGCGACCAACTGGTCGCTTCTGCGATTCCACGCCTAGCCGGCCAATTCCGCTTCTGCGAATATACGACCGCTTCCGTGCGTCCGCTTCCACGAAAACATAACCGCTCCTGCGGAATCCCCAGCTTCTGCGCACAAGAGTCCGCTCCTGCGGACTCGCCTAGGCGATCCACTATCCGCTTCTGCGGACCCCCCATCTCGCCTCTTGACCGCTTCTGCGGTCTAATCCTCGCACCAGCGATGCCGCCTCAGCGGACATGGTTCCGCTTCTGCGCCACATCGTCTGCTCCTGCGGACTCGCTCTTGCGCCCCCATTTCCGCATGAGCGAAAACAACAGAACCAGCAACAAAATCTGAAATTTTTCCATGTTTTCTCCCGTTTGACCATCCGAAAACACCCCGAAGCCTTCGGGACCTCATCCAAACAAACCAACACATCCTAATACCTTATTCGAACTTGTTCCAATCCTCAAAACACATCTAACAACGTCAAAACCCATAATTCACATCGAATTCAAGCCTAAATTCCTTAAAACTTTCTGAATTATGCATTCGATCTAAAACCCGACCAAACGACGTCCGAATGACCTGAAAATTTGCAGACATATCCAAAATCACATGACGGAGGTACAGAAATTGTCTAAATTCCATTCCGACCCCGGATCAAAATCTCACCTACCATTCGGATTTCGCCAAAATTCAACCTTAGCCAATTCAAGCCTATTTCTACACCGGACCTCCAAATTCAATTCTAATCGCTCCTCTAAGTCACAAATCACCTCCCAGAACTAACCGAATCATCAGAATCCGATTCCGAGCCCTCTAACTAAATAGTCAACTCCGAGTTGACTTTCCATATTCAAGTTTCCTTCAAAAAGGCTATATGCCTCATTTTCAATCCAATTCACTCCTAACTCACCCGATAGACTCTAACATTGATATAAAAGCATAAAACATATAATTACAACATAACGGGGTGGTAATTCCCGTGACGACAGGTCGGGTCATCACAAGGAACTAAAGAAGTCCATGATAAGGACTAGGTTAAATCTTCACCTATGTAAACACAAGAAGTGGTGCCGCTTGAGTCAAAGTTTGGAACACAAAACTTGACAAGTGTTTATGAACTCAGGAAGTAGCACAAGGCCATAATCGGGTGCTAAAACTCACGGTGAACAAGTTGTCGAGTTGGTACGATTTATGTGTATAAAGCTTTTCCGCCTTGTCATATAGGAATTGTGGTTTAATAGAACTTAATCTAACCATTAATTTTGACAAGGTCTTGAATAGATTATACAAGTAGTAAGTTTAAATCGAAAGATACCTACTATATGCATGAATCTCATAAATAACATCAATCACTAACTAAGTAGGGGATTGTTAGATTAGTTAGTGCTTGATGGGAGTATTTTAGAAGGTGGCTATTGGTTTTAAAAGGTGCCTGTTAGGAAGAGATATGTCTGTTGATTCCAACAGACTCCTAGAGGTATTATTTTAAAAGGTGCCTGTTAGGAAGAGATGTGTCTGTTGATTCCAACAGACTCCTAAAAGTATTATTTTAAAAGGTGCCTGTTAGGAAGAGATGTATGTGTTGATTCCAACAGACTCCTAGAGGTATTATAAATACATGTCTTATCTCCAAAAAAGATATCATCTGAAATTATTCATCTCTTTCTATTCTACTTATTTCTCTAGAACTCACAACTATTTTGTTCTTGTGGAAATTCGAGTTAATTGCTGAAATTCGGATTTCAGAGGCTTTGTAGAATCCTGGAGGAATTCTGCCATAATCCCTGCAACAACGGAATTGGGAGGCTTAAATTCCTTAAGGACAGTGACTACACTATCAAAGCCTAATTATTTCGTCTCTATATTCTATTATAGTTTTCTAAATTGTCCCTGATATCATCCAGAAGTTACACAACGAGTTTTGACATGTGAGCTCATTCAGCTTTGCGCCCCCTCACTGAAAAATTCATATCTCAAGATAAGAATGTCCAAATCACAAGCCGCCCCATTCAGTGAAAACCATATTTCAAGCCTATATTTACATCAAATATGGAAACTCAACATACTCTGAATGACTCACACAATTTTTTGTAGTCGACACTAAAATCTGAACGTTGTGACTCGAATGGTATGCTTCGTTTTATTCCCTTTTTTATTTTTTGTAGCTTTGGCAAGAGAAAGATTTCGGCATCATGATTCTTCTAGCTTTGGAGAATGAAGTAAATAGAGGACCTATCTTTATATCCTTTGGCTAGAAATTCCATAGATCATATTTAACCTTCAGGCTTTGGTGAAAAGCCTGAAAGATTTCGGCATCATGATTTTTCCCAGACCCCACTTGTGGGATTATACTGGGTTGTTGTTGTTGTAGGCTTTGGTGAAAAGGGTATTAGAATGTGTTTTTGCAATGCGAGTCCGTCCACCCTTGAATTTTGCAATGTGAGTCATAGTACATGTAGGAATTGAATAGTCATAGTACACGTAGGAATTAATACACCCTAGAAACCGGCATTCGATCGAAAACCCGACCAAACGACCTTCGAATGACCTGAAATTTTGCAGGCACATCCAAAATCACCTAACGGAGTTAGTGCAACTATCAAAATTCCATTCCGACTCCCAGATCAAAATCTCACCTATCGATCGAATATCGCCAAAATTCAACTTTAGCCAATTCAAGCCTAAAACTACACCGGACCTCCAAATTCACTTTCGATCGCTTTCCTAGCTCACAAATGTAAGGCCCCGTAAAAGTTTTGTGCATAAAACATAGTAGCTATAGTGTCATGGTCCGAATAATGTGTTAGGAGTGTGTAGAATTCTTCGCGGCTCGCAAGCTCGCCGCGATTCGGACCCTTGGTAGTGATTTAAGTTTCAAAAATGTAGAGAATCATTTTTTCCAGAAAAGTGTCAATTTTGCGATCAAGAATGCGACCGTAGATCTGCTATGCGGACCGCATTCTTGCCGCAAAGCTTAACAGAAGTCTCCCAAAAATCATGTTGAAAATGCGGTCGATATGCGATCGCATAATGAATCTGCGGTGCACTTTGCGACCGCAGATCAAGAATGCGGACCGCATATTGGTCGCATTCCGTAACAGAACTTGAGTAATTTTTGAGGCCATTCTGCGGTCACTATGCGGATCGCATGTTGATTCTGCGGTCGCAAAGTGCACCGCAGATTCGCCCCGGCCCAGATTTTTGTAACATTTTGACCCGATCTCTTCTTTAATATAACACCTTTCACCCTCATTTTCTCATATCATCTTACCAAAATTAGAGAGAGAATAGAGGGGTTTTAGAGAGAAGTTCTTCATCTTCAAAGATTGTTCCAACCACTTAATTCCAAGGGATCCTAGGGCAAGGATTCAACTTCCCAATCTTTTCAAGGTAAAAACCCTAACTATTTTCTTTGATTTTCAGTTTTAAATTGGGTAAAGAGAGGTTTGCATATAATAGCTTTTGAAAATAGAATTTTTACACTCATGCATGATTATTGAACTTGATTTCTAGTAAAAAGAAGTGAGTAGAAGTAAGAGTCTTCAAGAACAAGGTTGGCAAGAGTAGGATATCTTGGGTAAGCATAAAGTAGGAAGTTAACGGAAGAAAACTCATCACCAGGTATGTATGGCTAATTTTGATTCTTGTGAAATCGCCTATATGTGTGAAATTTGTTTGGTTAGTGTTAATTTGACAAACTGTGTGAAATTCTTGATGTTGTTGTCGGATATTCAAAGTTGTTGTTGATATATGAGTGATGTGGTATGGAATATGAACCGAAAGGTAAATGAGAGTTGAATTGGGTGAAGAATTGTGAATAATGGTTATGATGGCCTATATGGCACCTTGTGGAAAAGAAATGAAACACTTGAATTGTGGCAAATTATTGAACATACTTGTGTGAATATTCTTGATTATGGAAACATTGTAACTTGGTTATGATATTGGCTTGATAAGTAATTGAGAACATGAAACAATGTGCAAGTTGCTTATTTGAACTTGTTGAAATTGTGTGTAGTGCCTTATCTGCTGTTTGAAATTGTTGTGTTTTAAACTGTAAGGTGGGATCGGGTTGCACGCCGCAACATGAAGAAATAAGGTGTGGGTTGGGGTGATAAGGGTGGTCAGGGGTAATAAGATGGAAAGCGATCGAAATCGCTATTGAAAATTGATACAAAAATCAATGATGTGAAATTGTGAAAGGAGACAGCACGAGAGTTTGCAACGGGGGGGGGGGCACTGATTGCCCCTATGTTTGACAACTTGCAATTTATGTGGTTGATTGGTTGTTGTTCTATTTGTTGACCTTAAACGTGCTTGTGTTGAGGCTTATCCTGAAATGAGTAAAAGGTGGAAAACATGGTTGGCTGGCTTGATTAGTTTTGATGTAATTTAATGGCTTGAGTTTACTTGGGACAAAGTTTGTCCATACATACCAAGTACAATTCAAGTGTACTGACGTCCCTTTTTGCCGGGGGCGCTACATTCGTATTATGTTTGTAGGTGGATCACTAGCAGGCACTTCAGCTCATCGGCAATAGTATTCTTCGCCTTCCACTGCCCGTTTTGGTGAGCCCCTTTCTTCCTCGGGCCCTGTGTGGTTCATGCCACTTTCTGTTTAGATTTCATTTTGGTTTTGTAAGGTATAGCCGGAGCCTTGTTACCGGCAAGTATTGTATTCCCCTTTTTGTATCCTAGAGGCTCTGTAGACATGTAAACCGTGGGACTCCAGTCTTATGTATATATTATGCTATGTCGGGCGTTGTAAAAACCGCAAACTTGTTAATGAATCACTCGTATGGTTTTATTTGTTTAATGTGAAATCATTCATGGTTATTAAGATATTTGATTAATGAGAAACAATCAACACAGGGGTAACGCACGGGAATGAAAGGTACCCAGGTCCGCTTGACTGGGGCAACCCGGTCAGGCGCCGGTCATGTTCCCCGATTTGGGGCGTGACAAACTTGGTATCAGAGCCTAAGGTTTTAAAGTGTCCTAGGATGTCTCGGAGCCATGTCTAGTAGTGCCCTTCTTATCGGTGTGTTGTCGACCACATCAGATAAGTTGGGGGCTACACTTGCATTTAGGAATTTACCTATTTCTTTGTTGATCTATATCGTGCGGTAAAGTGCAATGTGGAAATATCTATGTCTAATTCGCGCCTTGTTCCCAAATTTTCAGAATATGGCACCCAAGAAGAAGGCTAGACTCGGCCTTAGGGCCAATGCCGGCCCAAGTGCAGCTGTTAATCATGTACCCGATGCCGTGGGAGAGAATGACCCACCAGTCCCGAATTTGCCTGGCCCATCTGTTCAAAACCCAAGTGTCCCTATTCCAGCTGCGGCATAGGATGCCACCATTCTTCCTGCCAGTGTTCCTGACTCAGATACAGTTCCCGCTTCGGGCTCTGGTATCTCTAATGAAGATCTTAGGGGAGCCATTCATATGTTAACACAGTTAGTGGCCGCCCAGGCCCAGAGATCCCATGATGCCCCTGCATCCTCCAGCGGACAAGGAGATTCCTCCGGCTCCAGAGTCCACCAGTTCTTGCGGTTGGCCCCTCCAGAATTCTCAGGTACCGATCCAGAGGCTGACCCACAAGACTTCCTTGATGAGATATACAAGACCCTCAGAGTGATGAAGGCTACAGATATAGAGGGGGTAGAGTTGGCCTCTTACAGGCTGAAGGGAGCGGCACGTTCATGGTTCGAAATGTGGGAGGATTCCCGTGAAGAAGGGAGCCCTCCGGCCGGATGGGATGAGTTTGTAGATGCATTTATGGACCACTTCTTGCCTGCCGAGGTGATGGCAGCCCGTGCCACGGAGTTCGAGGTCCTCAAACAGGGCAGTATGAGTGTTTGGGAGTATCACATGGAGTTCGTAAGGTTGTCCAAGTACGCTCCTCATTTAGTGTCGACCATGGATGCCCGGGTTCGACGGTTTGTTCAGGGCCTTAGCCCTTTGGTAGTGAATGAGGCCGCCACAGCAGCTTTGCACTCAGACATGAACTATGGGAGGATCGTGGGGTTTGCTCAGGCCACAGAGGCCAGGAAATTGAAGATTCGTGCAGAAAGAGAAAGTAGCAGTAGGGCCCGGTCAATGGGTCATTCAGGGAGATCACTTCCAGGGAAAGGGTCATCAGGGCCATCCCAGTCATATGCTCAGTCCTCCGCGAGTGCACCGCCATCTGTGCACAGTCATCAGCAGGGCAGTCATTCGAGACCCGGTTCAGACAGCAGGAGGTCTCGTCAGTCTGGTCGTCCTGGGGTGAGGTCCCAGCAGCAGGGGAGACCTACATGCCCCAAGTGTGGGAGATTTCATACAGAGACTTGCTACCTTGACCTTCCAGTGTGCTTCGGGTGCGGGGTGAGAGGTCATATTCAGCGGGACTGCCGTGCACCCCGTCAGGGTATAGGTAGGGGATCTGCTCAGTCATCCGGTTCTTCAGCTGCTACATCATCAGCGCGTACTCCAGCAGCAGGCCGGGCGTGGTGCAGCTAGGGGTGGAGCTCAGGGTAGGGGTGGACCTAGCAGATTCTATGCATTGAGTAGCCGCCAAAATGCCGAGGCTTCTCCAGATGTTGTTACAGGTATCCTATCTGTTCAGACTATTGATTGCTATGCCCTTATTGATCCAGGGTCCTCCTTGTCTTATGTCACTCCATTCATTGCTTCAAGTTTTGGGATAGAACCCGAACAGCTTCATGAGCCGTTCTCTGTGTCGACTCCGGTTGGTGATTCTATTATAGCCTTACGAGTCTATAGAAATTGTGTTGTCACGGTGAGTGGTCATGTTACCAAAGCCGATCTTATTGAGCTTGGGATGGTTGATTTTGATGTAATTATGGGGATGGATTGGCTCTATTCATGCTTTGCCAAGCTTGACCGTCGGACGAGAGTTATGAGGCTCGAGTTCCCTAACGAGCCAGTTATTGAATAGAGAGAAAATGGTGTAGTGCCAAGGGGTAGGTTTATTTCCTACCTTAAGGCTTCGAAGATGATTAAGAAGGGGTGTATCTATCATTTGGTTCGGGCGACGGACACCACCTCAGATGTGCCTACCCTCGAGTCCGTGCCAATTGTGAATGAATTTCCTGAAGTGTTTCCGGATGAGCTTCCAGGCATTCCGCCGGATAGGGAGATTGATTTTGGGATCGATGTATTGCTAGATACTCAGCCAATATCCATTCCACCATACGGAATGGCGCCAGCAGAGTTAAGGGAGTTAAAGGAGCAGTCGAGGGATTTATTAGAGAAAGGGTTCATACGACCGAGCGTGTCGCCATGGGGTGCTCCGGTTCTCTTTGTCCGAAAGAAGGATGGGTCACTTCGAATGTGTATTGATTATCGGCAGAGCTCAACAAAGTCACCATCAAGAATAAATATCCTTTGCCTCGAGTGGATGATCCGTTTGACCAATTGCAGAGGGAGCGAAGTTCTTCTCAAAGATTGATTTACGGTCCGGGTACCACCAGTTGAAAATCAGGGAGCAGGATATTCCTAAGACCGCCTTCATAACTCATTATGGTCACTTCGAGTTTTTGGTCATGTCTTTTGGGCTAACCAATGCCCCAGAGCAACTTTCATGGACCTTATGAATCGTGTTTTCAAGCCATTCCTAGATTCCTTTGTGATTGTATTCATTGACGACATCCTCATCTACTCTCGGAGCAGGGAAGATCATGCAGTTCACCTCAGAGCAGCATTGCATACCCTTCTTCAGCATCAATTGTATGCCAAGTTCTCAAAATGTGAGTTTTGGTTGGAGTCCGTAGCCTTTCTAGGGCATGTTATTTCCAGTGAGGGAATTCAGGTGGATCCTCAAAAGATTGCGGCAGTGAAAGATTGGCCTAGACCCATGACCCCAACAGAGATTCGTAGCTTCTTGGGTTTAGCAAGGTACTATCGGAGGTTTGTAGAGGGGTTCTCGACCCTCGCTTCCCCATTGACAAAACTGACGCAGAAGGCAGTTAAGTTCCAGTGGTCCGATGCATGTGAGAAAAGTTTTCAAGAATTGAAGTCAAGATTGACCTCAGCACCAGTATTGGCCTTGCTAGAAGGCACAGAGGGATTTGTAGTTTATTGTGATGCCTCCAAAGTCGGTTTGGGATGTGTATTGATGCAGCACGAGAAAGTCATAGCTTATGCTTCTAGGCAACTCAAGAATCACGAGAAGAATTATCCGACACATGATTTGGAGCTTGCAGCTTCTGTTGTGTTTGCTTTGAAAATATGGCGGCACTATCTTTATGGAGTTCATGTAGATGTGTTTTCGGACCACAAGAGCCTCCAGTATTTGTTCAAACAGAAGGACCTGAATCTGAGACAGCGACGGTGGTTGGAATTGCTTAAGGACTATGATATGAACATATTGTACCATCCAGGGAAAGCAAATGTGGTAGCCGACGCTCTTAGTCGAAAATCCATGGGTAGTTTGGCTCATTTGGCTATGGATCAGAGACCCCTGGCTCGGGAGGTTTACCAATTAGCCAGTTTGGGGGTTCGTATCTCGGCGTCAGACGAGGGGAATGTTTTGGTGCATAATGGAGCAGAATCATCATTGGTTGCGGAAATCAAGGAAAAACAGTTCATGGATCAAGCATTGGTTCGGGTGAAGGAAGCAGTTATGAATAACAAGACCTCAGCATTTGTACTCAGCAACGAGGATGGTGTATTGCGGTGCCAAGGTAGGCTATGTGTTCCGAAGGTGGACGAGCTTCGGGAAAGAGTGATGGCAGAGGCTCATATTTCCAGGTATTCGGTACACCCAAGTTCCACGAAAATGTATCATGACCTTAAGGAGATTTATTGGTGGAACGGTATGAAAAGGGATGTAGCAAGCTTTGTAGCTAAATGTCCGAACTGTCAACAAGTGAAGGCCGAGCATCAACGGCCCGGTGGATTAACTCAACTTATAGAAATACCAAGGTGGAAATGGGAGATGATCAATATGGATTTCGTGGTGGGGTTACCTCGCACTCAGCGTAAGTTTGACTCAATATGGGTGATAGTGGATCGACTCACCAAATCAGCTCACTTCCTGCCAGTCAAGTCCACTGATACCGCGGAGCAATATGCAAGGTTGTACATCAAGGAGATAGTAAGGCTTCATGGCACTCCACTTTCTATTATCTCGGATCGCGAGGCTCAGTTCACAGCTAACTTTTGGAAGAAGTTTCAGTATGGTTTGGGAACTCAGGTGAATCTCAGCGTAGCTTTCCATCCGCAGACCGACGGTCAGGCCGAGCAGACCATTCAGACGTTTGAAGATATGTTACGGGCTTGTGTCTTAGATTTTAAAGGTAATTGGGATGACCACTTGCCACTGATAGAATTTGCTTACAATAATAGCTATCATGCTAGCATTCAGATGGCCCTATTTGAGGCATTGTACGGGAGAAGGTGTAGGTCACCAATCGGGTGGTTTGAGGTAGGTGAAGCGGAATTTCTAGGGCCAGATATGGTGTACGAAGCTATGGAAAAAGTTAAGGTTATTCAGGAAAGGATGAAAACTGCACAGAGTCGCCAGAAATCCTATGCAGACGTTCGCCGAAGGGACTTGGAGTTTCAAGTTGATGATTGGGTGTTCTTGAGGGTATCTCCCATGAAGGGAGTCATGCGATTTGGAAAGAAAGGGAAATTGAGTCCTAGGTATGTCGGGCCATATCGGATCGTTCAAAGGATTGGTCAAGTTGCTTATAGGCTAGAGTTGCCTCCCGAGATGTCATCAGTGCACTCGGTATTCCACGTGTCCATGTTGAAGAAAGTGATTGGAGATCCATCCACCATCATGCCGGTCGAGGCTATTGAGGTTAATGAGGATTTGTCATATGAAGAAGTTCCAGTTGCCATTCTTGATAGGCAAGTCCGTAAGTTGAGAAATAAGGAAGTTGCCTCTGTTAAAGTATTGTGGCGAAGTCAACAAGTTGAGGAGGCCACATGGGAGGCAGAAAAAGAGATGAAGGAAAAGTACCCCCATTTGTTTGATCAAGCCTAGAAGAAATTAGGTGACCTTTCTACTCCTAGTAACTGCCATCTTGTCCAAGTTGTTTCCCTCTTAGTGTTAGTAAAGTCTTCTTCATTTTGTAATGAGTTAAAAGTGTTGCTACCTTGGGTCACTTGAACCTTTCTTGATAAGTGAAAGCCTTATAAAGATTTACGTGTTAAATAAATAACAAATAGTAAGTGTAGATTGGTTATGGTTTGTTAAGTGTACATGGTGTGTTAAAATGGTTAAATAAGGTAAGAATTCATTGAAGTGACTAGTTTATGTGCAATTGTAACAATGTGATAGAATATGTGCATTCGTTGAGGTAAGAAAGTGTATACCAGTTGTGAAAAGTGTTGTATTTGTGTATTGTTGTTAGGTAATGTGTTTCGGGGGCCCTCTGACAGGTGGATATGTCCATAATACAAAGGAAACTCTGGCGAAATTTTTCTAAAATATAAGAGTTAGTCAAAAATTTGATAGTTGCATATCATGTCTTTCAAAACCAACTCATTTATTTAAATATCCTCATTCGAGGACGAATGATCTTAAGGGGGGGAAGATGTAAGGCCCCGTAAAATTTTTGTGCATAAAACATAGTAGCTATAGTGTCATGGTCCGAATAATGTGTTAGGAGTGCATAGAATTCTTCGCGGCTCGCAAGCTCGCCGCGGTTCGGACCCTTGGTAGTGATTTAAGTTTCAAAAATGTAGAGAATCATTTTTTCCAGAAAAATGTCAATTTTGCGGTCAAGAATGCGACCGTAGATCTGCTATGCGGACCGCATTCTTGCCGCAAAGCTTAACAGAAGTCTCCCAAAAATCATGTTGAAAATGCGGTCGATATGCGATCGCATAATGAATCTGCGGTGCACTTTGCGACCGCAGATCAAGAATGCGGACCGCATATTGGTCGCATTCTGTAACAGACCTTGAGTAATTTTTGAGGCCATTCTGTGGTCACTATGCGGACCGCATGTTGATTCTGCGGTCGCAAAGTGCACCGCAGATTCGCCCCGGCCCAGATCTTTGTAACATTTTGACCCGATCTCTTCTTTAATATAACACCTTTCACCCTCATTTTCTCATATCATCTTACCAAAATTAGAGAGAGAATAGAGGGGTTTTAGAGAGAGAAGTTCTTCATCTTCAAAGATTGTTCCAACCACTTAATTCCAAGGGATCCTAGGGCAAGGATTCAACTTCCCCAATCTTTTCAAGGTAAAAATCCTAACTATTTTCTTTGATTTTCAGTTTTAAATTGGGTAAAGAGAGGTTTGCATATAATAGCTTTTGAATATAGAATTTTTACACTCATGCATGATTATTGAACTTGATTTCTAGTAAAAAGAAGTGAGTAGAAGTAAGAGTCTTCAAGAACAAGGTTGGCAAGAGTAGGATATCTTGGGTAAGCATAAAGTAGGAAGTTAACGAAAGAAAACTCATCACCAGGTATGTATGGCTAATTTTGATTCTTGTGAAATCGCCTATATGTGTGAAATTTGTTTGGTTAGTGTTAATTTGATAAATTGTGTGAAATTCTTGATGTTGTTGTCGGATATTCAAAGTTGTTGTTGATATATGAGTGATGTGGTATGGAATATGAACCGAAAGGTAAATGAGAGTTGAATTGGGTGAAGAATTGTGAATAATAGTTATGATGGCCTATATGGCACCTTGTGGAAAAGAAATGAAACACTTGAATTATGGCAAATTATTGAACATACTTGTGTGAATATTCTTGATTATGGAAACATTGTAACTTGGTTATGATATTGGCTTGATAAGTAATTGAGAACATGAAACAATGTGCAAGTTGCTTATTTGAACTTGTTGAAATTGTGTGTAGTGCCTTATCTGCTGTTTGAAATTGTTGTGTTTTAAACTGTAAGGTGGGATCGGGTTGCGCGCCGCAACATGAAGAAATAAGGTGTTGGTTGGGGTGATAAGGGTGGCCAAGGTAATAAGGGTGGATGAGGTAATAATGATGGAAAGCGATCGAAATCGCAAATGAAATTGATACAAAATCATTGATATGAAATTGTGAAAGGAGACAGCAGGAGAGTTTGCAACCTGTGGGGCACCGATTGCCCCTATGTTTGACTACTTGCAATTTATGTGGTTGATTGGTTGTTGTTCTATTTGTTGACCTTAAACGTGCTTGTGTTGAGGCTTATCTGAAATGAGTAAAAGGTAGGAAACATGGTTAGTTAGCTTAATTGATTTCTTGATGTAATCTATTGGCTGTCTTATCATCGTGATTCTTGTTTAACAGCTTGAGTTTACTTGGGACAAAGTTTGTCCATACATACCAGTACAATTCAAGTGTACTGACGTCCCTTTTGCCGGGGATGTTTGTAGGTGGGTCACTAGCAGGCACTTAAGCTCATCGGCAGTAGTATTCTTCGCCTTCCACTGCCCGTTTTGGTGAGCCCCTTTCTTCCTCGGGCCCTGTGTGGTTCATGCCACTTTTGTTTAGATTTCATTTTGGTTTTGTAAGGTATAGCCGGAGCCTTGTTACCGGCAAGTATTGTATTCCCCTTTTTGTATCCTAGAGGCTCTGTAGACATGTAAACTGTGGGACTCCAGTCTTATGTATATATTATGTTATGTCGGGCGTTGTAAAAACGGCAAACTTGTTAATGAATCACTCGTATGGTTTTATTTGTTTAATGTGAAATCATTCATGGTTATTAAGATATTTGGTTAATGAGAAACAATCAACACAGGGGTAACGCGTGGGAATGAAAGGCACCCAGGTCCGCTTGACTGGGGCAACCCGGTCAGGCGCCGGTCATGTTCTCCGATTTGGGGCATGACAAACTTGGTATCAGAGCCTAAGGTTTTAAAGTGTCCTAGGATGTCTCGGAGCCGTGTCTAGTAGTGCCCTTCTTATCGGTGTGTTGTCGACCACATCGGATAAGTTGGGGGCTACACGGGCATTTAGGAATTTACCTACTTCTTTGTTAATCTATATCGTGCGGTAAAGTACAATGTGGAAATATATGTGTCTAATTCGCGCCTTGTTCCCAAATTTTCAGAATATGGCACCTTAGAAAGAAGGCTAGACTCGGCCTTAGGGCCAATGGCGGCCCAAGTGCGGCTGTTAATCATGTACCCGATGCCGTGGGAGAGAATGACCCACCAGTCCCGAATTTGCCTGGCCCATCCGTTCAAAACCCAAGTGTCCCTATTCCAGCCGCGGCAGAGGATGCCACCAATCCTCCTGCCGGTGTTCCTGACTCAGATACAGTTCCCGTTTCGGGCTCTGATATCTCTAATGAAGAACTTAGGGGAGCCATCCATATGTTAACACAGTTAGTGGCCGCCCAGGCCCAGAGATCCCATGATGCCCCTGCATCCTCCAGCGGACAGGGAGATTCCTTTGGCTCCAGAGTCCACCAGTTCTTGCGATTGGCCCCTCCAGAATTCTCAGGTACCGATCCAGAGGCTGACCCACAGGACTTCCTTGATGAGATATACAAGACCCTCAGAGTGATGAAGGCTACAGATATAGAGGGAGTAGAGTTAGCTTCTTACAGGCTGAAGGGAGCGGCACGTTCATGGTTCGAAATGTGGGAGGATTCCCGTGAAGAAGGGAGCCCTCCGGCCAGACGGGATGAGTTTGTAGATGCATTTATGGACCACTTTTTGCCTGCCGAGGTGATGGCAGCCCGTGCCACGGAGTTGGAGGTCCTCAAACAGGGCAGTATGAGTGTTTGGGAGTATCACATGGAGTTCGTAAGGTTGTCCAAGTACGCTCCTCATTTAGTGTCGACCATGGATGCCCGGGTTCGACGGTTTATTCAGGGCCTTAGCCCTTTGGTAGTGAATGAGGCCGCCACAGCAGCTTTGCACTCAGACATGAACTATGGGAGGATCGTGGGGTTTGCTCAGGCCACAGAGGCTAGGAAATTGAAGATTCGTGCAGAAAGAGAGAGTAGCAGCAGGGCCCGGTCAATGGGTCATTCAGGGAGATCACTTCCGGGGAGAGGGTCATCAGGGCCATCCCAGTCATATGCTCAGTCCTCCGCGAGTGCACCGCCATCCGTGCACAGTCATCAGCAGGGCAGTTACTCGAGACCTGGTTCAGACAGCAGGAGGTCTCGTCAGTCTGGTCATCCTGGGGTGAGATCCCAGCAGCAGGGGAGACCTACATGCCCCAAGTGTGGGAGATTTCATACAGAGACATGCTACCTTGACCTTCCAGTGTGCTTCGGGTGCGGGGTGAGAGGTCACATTCAGCGGGACTGCCGTGCACCCCGTCAGGGTATAGGTAGGGGATCTGCTCAGTCATCCGGTTCTTCAGCTGCTACATCATCAGCGCGTACTCCAGCATCAGCAGGGCGTGGTGCAGCTAGGGGTGGAGCTCGTGGTAGGGGTGGACCTAGCCGATTCTATGCATTGAGTGGCCGCCAAAATGCCGAGGCTTCTCCAGATGTTGTTACAGGTATCCTGTCTGTTCAGACTATCGATTGCTATGCCCTTATTGATCCAGGGTCCTCCTTGTCTTATGTCACTCCATTCATTGCTTCAAGTTTTGGGATAGAACCCGAACAGCTTCATGAGCCGTTCTTTGTGTCGACTCCGGTTGGTGATTCTATTATAGCCTCACGAGTCTATAGAAATTGTGTTGTCACGGTGAGTGGTCATGTTGCCACAGCCGATCTTATTGAGCTTGGGATGGTTGATTTTGATGTAATTATGGGGATGGATTGGCTCTATTCATGCTTTGCCAAGCTCGACTGTCAGACGAGAGTTATGAGGCTCGAGTTCCCTAACGAGCCAGTTATTGAATGGAGAGGAAATGGTGTAGTGCCAAGGGGTAGGTTTATTTCCTACCTTAAGGCTTCGAAGATGATTAAGAAGGGGTGTATCTATCATTTGGTTCGGGTGACGGACACCACTTCAGAGGTGCCTACCCTCGAGTCCGTGCCGATTGTGAATGAATTTCCTGAAGTGTTTCCGGATGAGCTTCCAGGCATTCCGCCAGATAGGGAGATTGATTTTGGGATCGATGTATTGCCAGATACTCAGCCAATATCCATTCCACCATACAGAATGGCGCCAGCAGAGTTAAGGGAGTTAAAGGAGCAGCTGAGGGATTTATTAGAGAAAGGGTTCATACGACCGAGTGTGTCACCGTGGGGTGCTCCGGTTCTCTTTGTCAGAAAGAAGGATGGGTCACTTCGAATGTGTAATGATTATCGGCGACTCAACAAAGTCACCATCAAGAATAAATATCCTTTGCCTCGAGTGGATGATCTGTTTGACCAATTGCAGGGAGCGAAGTTCTTCTCAAAGATCGATTTACGGTCTGGGTACCACCAGTTGAAAATCAGGGAGCAGGATATTCCTAAGACCGCCTTCAAAACTCGTTATGGTCACTTCGAGTTTTTGGTCATGTCTTTTGGGCTAACCAATGCCCCAGCAGCTTTCATGGACCTTATGAATCGTGTTTTCAAGCCATTCCTAGATTCCTTTGTGATTGTATTCATTGACGACATCCTCATCTACTCTCGGAGCAGGGAAGATCATGCCGTTCACCTCAGAGCAGCATTGCAGACCCTTCTTCAGCATCAATTGTATGCCAAGTTCTCAAAATGTGAGTTTTGGTTGGAGTCCGTAGCCTTTCTAGGGCATGTTATTTCCAGTGAGGGAATTCAGGTGGATCCTCAGAAGATTGGGGCAGTGAAATATTGGCCTAGACCCACGACCCCAACAGATATTCGTAGCTTCTTGGGTTTATCAGGGTACTATCGGAGGTTTGTAGAGGGGTTCTCGACCCTCGCTTCCCCATTGACAAAACTGACGCAGAAGGCAGTTAAGTTCCAGTGGTCCGATGCATGTGAGAAAAGTTTCCAAGAATTGAAGTCAAGATTGACCTCGGCACCAGTACTGGCCTTGCCCGAAGGCACAGAGGGATTTGCGGTTTATTGTGATGCCTCCAGAGTCAGTTTGGGATGTGTATTGATGCAGCACGGGAAAGTCATAGCTTATGTTTCTAGGCAACTCAAGAATCACGAGAAGAATTATCCGACACATGATTTGGAGCTTGCAGCTGTTGTGTTTGCTTTGAAAATATGGTGGCACTATCTTTATGGAGTTCATGTAGATGTGTTTTCAGACCACAAGAGCCTCCAGTATTTGTTCAAACAGAAGGACCTGAATCCGAGACAGCGGCGGTGGTTGGAATTGCTTAAGGACTATGATATGAACATATTGTACCATCCAGGGAAAGCAAATGTGGTAGCCGACGCTCTTAGTCGAAAATCCATGGGTAGTTTGGCTCATTTGGGTATGGATCAGAGACCCCTGGCTCGGGAGGTTTACCAATTAGCCAGTTTGGAGGTTCGTATCTCGGCGTCAGACGAGGGGAATGTTTTGGTGCATAATGGAGCAGAATCATCATTGTTTGCGGAAATCAAGGAAAAATAGTTCATGGATCCAGCATTGGTTCGGGTGAAGGAAGCAGTTATGAATAACAAGACCTCAGCATTTGTACTCAGCAACGAGGATGGTGTATTGCGGTGCCAAGGTAGACTATGTGTTCCAGATGTGGACGAGCTTCGGGAAAGAGTGATGGCAGAGGCTCATATTTCCAGGTATTCGGTACACCTAGGTTCCACGAAAATGTATCATGACCTTAACGAGATTTATTGGGGGAAAGGTATGAAAAGGGATGTGGCAAGCTTTGTAGCTAAATGTCCGAACTGTCAACAAGTGAAGGCCGAGCATCAACGGCCCGGTGGATTAACTCAGCTTATAGAAATACCAAGGTGGAAATGGGAGATGATCAATATGGATTTCGTGGTGGGGTTACCTCGCACTCGGCGTAAGTTCGACTCAATATGGGTGATAGTGGATCGACTCACCAAATCAGCTCACTTCCTGCCAGTCAAGTCCACTGATACTGCGGAGCAATATGCAAGGTTGTACATCAAGGAGATAGTAAGGCTTCATGGCACTCCACTTTCTATTATCTCGGATCGCGGGGCTCAGTTCACAAGCTAACTTTTGGAAGAAGTTTCAGCATGGTTTGGGAACTCAGGTGAATCTCAACACAACTTTCCATCCGCAGACCGACGGTCAGGCCGAGCGTACCATTCAAACGTTTGAAGATATGTTGCGGGCTTGTGTTTTAGATTTTAAAGGTAATTAGGATGAACACTTGCCACTGATAGAATTTGCTTACAATAATAGCTATCATGCTAGCATTCAGATGGCCCCATTTGAGGCATTGTACGGGAGAAGGTGTAGGTCGCCAATCGGGTGGTTTGAGGTAGGTGAAGCGGAATTGCTAGGGCCGGATATGGTGTACGAAGCTATGGAAAAAGTTAAGGTTATTCAGGAAAGGATGAAAACTGCACAGAGTCGCCAGAAATCCTATGCAGACGTTCGCCGAAGGGACTTGGAGTTTCAAGTCGATGATTGGGTGTTCTTGAGGGTATCTCCTATGAAGGGAGTCATGCGATTCGGAAAGAAAGGGAAATTGAGTCCTAGGTATGTCGGGCCATATCGGATCGTTCAAAGGATTGGTCAAGTTGCTTATAGGCTAGAGTTGCCTCCCGAGATGTCATCAGTGCACCCGGTATTCCATGTGTCCATGTTGAAGAAAGTGATTGGAGATCCATCTACCATCATACCAGTCGAGGCTATTGAGGTTAATGAAGATTTGTCATATGAAGAAGTTCCAGTTGCCATTCTTGATAGGCAAGTCCGTAAGTTGAGAAATAAGGAAGTTGCCTCTGTTAAAGTATTGTGGCGAAGTCAACAAGTTGAGGAGGCCACATGGGAGGCAGAAAAAGAGATGAAGGAAAAGTACCCCCATTTGTTTGATCAAGCCTAGAAGAAATTAGGTGACCCTTCTACTCCTAGTAACTGCCATCTTGTCCAAGTGTTTCCCTCTTAGTGTTAGTAAAGTCTCCTTCATTTTGTAATTAGTTAAAAGTGTTGCTACCTTGGGTCACTTGAACCTTTCTTGATAAGTGAAAGCCTTATAAAGATTTACGTGTTAAATAAATAACAAATAGTAAGTGTAGATTGGTAATGGTTTGTTAAGTGTACATGGTGTGTTAAAATGGTTAAATAAGGTAAGAATTCATTGAAGTGACTAGTTTATGTGCAATTGTAACAATGTGATAGAATATGTGCATTCGTCGAGGTAAGAAAGTGTATACCAGTTGTGGAAAGTGTTGTATTTGTGTATTGTTGTTTGGTAATGTGTTTCGGGGGCCCTCTGACAGGTGGATATGTCCATAATACAAAGGAAACTCTGGCGAAATTTTTCTAAAATATAAGAGTTAGTCAAAATTTTGATAGTTGCATATCATGTCTTTCAAAACCAACTCATTTATTTCAAAATCCTCATTCGAGGACGAATGACCTTAAGGGGGGGAAGATGTAAGGCCCCGTAAAAATTTTGTGCATAAAGCATAGTAGCTATAGTGTCATGGTCCGAATAATGTGTTAGGAGTGCGTAGAATTCTTCGTGGCTCGCAAGCTCGCCGCGGTTCGGACCCTTGGTAGTGATTTAAGTTTCAAAAATGTAGAGAATCATTTTTTCCAGAAAAGTGTCAATTTTGCGGTCAAGAATGCGACCGCAGATCTGCTATGTGGACCGCATTCTTGCCGCAAAGCTTAATAGAAGTCTCCCAAAAATCATGTTGAAAATGCGGTCGATATGCGATCGCATAATGAATCTGCGGTGCACTTTGCGACCGTAGATCAAGAATGCGGACCGCATATTGGTAGCATTCTGTAACAGACCTTGAGTAATTTTTGAGGCCATTCTGCGGTCACTATGCGGACCGCATGTTGATTCTGCGGTCGCAAAGTGCACCGCAGATTCGCCCCGGCCCAGATTTTTGTAACATTTTGACCCGATCTCTTCTTTAATATAACACCTTTCACCCTCATTTTCTCATATCATCTTACCAAAATTAGAGAGAGAATAGAGGGGTTTTAGAGAGAGAAGTTCTTCATCTTCAAAGATTGTTCCAACCACTTAATTCCAAGGGATCCTAGGGCAAGGATTCAACTTCCCCAATCTTTTCAAGGTAAAAACCCTAACTATTTTCTTTGATTTTCAGTTTTAAATTGGGTAAAGAGAGGTTTGCATATAATAGCTTTTGAAAATAGAATTTTTACACTCATGCATGATTATTGAACTTGATTTCTAGTAAAAAGAAGTGAGTAGAAGTAAGAGTCTTCAAGAACAAGGTTGGCAAGAGTAGGATATCTTGGGTAAGCATAAAGTAGGAAGTTAACGGAAGAAAACTCATCACCAGGTATGTATGGCTAATTTTGATTCTTGTGAAATCGCCTATATGTGTGAAATTTGTTTGGTTAGTGTTAATTTGACAAATTGTGTGAAATTCTTGATGTTGTTGTCGGATATTCAAAGTTGTTGTTGATATATGAGTGATGTGGTATGGAATATGAACCAAAAGGTAAATGAGAGTTGAATTGGGTGAAGAATTGTGAATAATGGTTATGATGGCCTATATGGCACTTTGTGGAAAAGAAATGAAACACTTGAATTGTGGCAAATTATTGAACATACTTGTGTGAATATTCTTGATTATGGAAACATTGTAACTTGGTTATGATATTGGCTTGATATGTAATTGAGAACATGAAACAATGTGCAAGTTGCTTATTTGAACTTGTTGAAATTGTGTGTAGTGCCTTATCTGCTGTTTGAAATTGTTGTGTTTTAAACAGTAAGGTGGGATCGGGTTGCGCGCCGCAACATGAAGAAATAAGGTGTGGGTTGGGGTGATAAGGGTGGCCGAGGTAATAAGGGTGGTCAGGAGGTAATAAGGATGGAAAGCGATCGAAATCGCAAATGAAATTGAAACAAAATTATTGATATGAAATTTTGAAAGGAGACAGCAGGAGAGTTTGCAACCTGGGGGGCACTGATTGCCCCTATGTTTGACTACTTGAAATTTATGTGGTTGATTGGTTGTTGTTCTATTTGTTGACCTTAAACGTGCTTGTGTTGAGGCTTATCCGAAATGAGTAAAAGGTGGGAAACATGGTTAGTTAGCTTAATTGATTTCTTGATGTAATCTATTGGCTGTCTTGTCGTCGTGATTCTTGTTTAACGGCTTGAGTTTAATTCAAGTGTACTGACGTCCCTTTTTGCCGGGGACGCTACATTCGTGTTATGATTGTAGGTGGATCAGTAGCAGGCACTTCAACTCATCGGCAGTAGTATCCTTCTCCTTCCACTGCCCGTTTTGGTGAGCCCCTTTCTTCCTTGGGGCCCTGTGTGGTTCATGCCACTTTCTGTTTAGATTTCATTTTGGTTTTGTAAGGTATAGCCGGAGCCTTGTTACCGGCAAGTATTGTATTCCCCTTTTTGTATCCTAGCGGCTCTGTAGACATGTAAACTTTGGGACTCCAGTCTTATGTATATATTATGTTATGTCAGGCGTTGTAAAAACTGCAAACTTGTTAATGAATCACTCGTATAGTTTTATTTGTTTAATGTGAAATCATTCATGGTTATTAAGATATTTGGTTAATGAGAAACAATCAACACAGGGGTAACGCGTGGGAATGAAAGGCACCCAGGTGCGCTTGACTGGGGCAACCCGGTCAGGCGCCGGTCATGTTCCCCGATTTGGGGCGTGACAACAAATGACCTCTCGGAGCTGGCCGAATCATCAGAATTCAATTTCAATCTCTCTAAATCATAGGTCAACATCCAGCTGACTTTTCTCAACTATTCCTTCTTCTAAGAGATTATTTGTCTCATTTCCAACTAAACTCAATCCGGATTGACTCAAACTTACCCAACATGCATATTACGACATTAACAAGTAGATAACGGGGGTAACAGGGTGATAACTCACATGATGACGGATCGGGTCATCACAAATATTCTAGCACGAATTCTTTTTATGTGATATATAAGATAAACATGTTACAGGATGTTGAATTTCGTTTCTATGTCATGTGCTTGTTCGTCACATAATTTTGAATTATTTATTGCATGTGATGTAAATTAATTTAGGATTAAGCATGTAGACAACTTGAACTAAATTCACATGCCAGAAAAAGATTTGATCTTTACGTTATTAAAAATTGTTTTAGTAATAATTCCCTCTTACTAAAATTTGAGTTCTTAAATAATAAAATATAAGATATTTTATTATAGAGCTATCCATCAAGGTAAATAATTTTACTTATTTCTCATTTATAAGGAGCGGCCTGACTACCAGGAGACTTGTAGTTCGAGAATATGTTAAAATTATTTATTGCATTAGATGTATGGATTGAAAGAATTATTCAATTTTACACTAGACGCATGGACTACCCGGGGGAGTATAAAAATTAATAAGTTCTTTGCTATCATGATGGTTGAACTCAATTATGCTAATAGGATCGACCTGACTACTAGGGGACTATTTGACATAGATCTATTTAAGGAAATTGTATGGGGATACAATTGGTAAGAGTACCAACCTTTAAAATATATGTGAGAAACGACTTGACTTCCAAGGGGCTCATACATATTGTTAAAGGATTCCTTTACTCCACTAAAAGAAATAAAGATTTCGTAAACTATAATGAGGGTAAATAGTTTAAAATAATTAGTGAAAATATCATTTAGATAAAAGTCCATGTCTTTATGATATATGAAAATATGTTCTTATATTATTGCATTTTCTTTTCTATATTTTAGATTCTCAATATGTCTGTTATATCACTGCGTGGAATACTTGAGACCAACAAGTTGGTAGGACCAAACTTTGTTGACTGGTACAGAAATTTGAGAATTGTTCTCATGCATAAAAAGCTTATTTATGTGATCGATAAGCCTGCCAAGGAAGTCCCAGATGAGAATGATGAGGATGCTACCAAGATTTATCAGAAATAGTTGGAAGAATGTCTTACTACCAAATGCATCATTCTCGCTTCTATGAATTCTGAACTACAGAGGAAATATCAAGATATGGATCCAACTGCAATCATTGAACATCTTAAGAAGATGTTTGGTACACAAAGCAGGAGAGCTAGATACCAGCTATCTAAGGCTTTATCTGGATCCAAATTGACTGGAAACTCTCCAGTTGGACCCTATGTCAATCGTATGATTGATCTTATTGAAAAACTTGAGAAGTTAGGGTGCAAACTGGGTAAAGAGCTTTCTCAAGATTTGATCTTGCAGTCACTATCAGAATCCTTTTCACAATTTGTTATTAATTTCAATATGAATAAAATAAATTGTGATCTTCATGAGATACTTAACATGCTAATTGATTATGAGAATCAACTTGCATCCGAGAAGAAGAAAGGAACTGTCATGTTGGTTGGAAACTCTTCTAAGAAGAAGGGTAAGGGTAAAAGTAAACCCAAGAAAAAGCCTACTGTGCGCCCAAGGGTGGTGTGACCAAACCCAAAGGCAAAGAAGTCAAAGCTGACCAATCTGATGCTGTATGTTTCCATTGTAAGAAAATAGGACATTGGAAGAGAAACTACCCTGAGTATCTTGCAACTTTAAAGGATAAGAAACAAGGTAAGACTTTAATGAAAAATGTTTTCAAGGTTTCTTTAACTACTACTAATTCTTCATAGTGGGTATTAGATACTGGCAGTGGTTATAACATCTGCAATATGTTGCAGGGGTTCCAAATAAGTAGAAAGTTAAAGAAAGGAGAAATTAATCTACAAGTAGTAAATGGTGCAAAAGTTGTGGCCGTAGCTGTAGGATCAATTTCTTTAATAATGCCTACGGACAAAGTACTTATGTTGGATGATTGTTATTACGTTCCTAAATTTGTTTCGAACATAATTTCAGTTTCTATGTTAGACAAACGTGGTTTTCGCATTAATATAGGCAATGGTATTTGCTCTATTTATTATGGTGATAATTTATATGTGAATGGCTATCTCCAACATGATGTTTATGTCTTACCTATTGTGAATGCTAATTCGATTATGCATGTTTCAAGTCTTAAGAGGAAAAGAGATGATCATGTAAATCAAACATACCTTTGGCATTGTAGGCTTGGTCATATTGGAGCAAGTTGTACAAGGAAGGGTACCTTGACAAGTATGATTTTGAATCATATCCAACTTGTGAATCCTGTCTCAAAGGAAAAATGACCAAATCTCCATTTACTGGAAGTGGAGAAAGAGCTTCTGAATTATTGGGACTAATTCATACAGATGTTTGTGGGCCCATGAAAATTCAAGCTAGAGGTGGATATTCTTACTTCATCACCTTCACTGATGATATGTCAAGATATGGATTTGTGTATCTTATGAAACATAATTCTGAATCTTTTGAAATGTTTAAAAGGTTCCATAGTGAAGTTGAGAAGCAGACTAGTAAAAGTATCAAAGTACTAAGGTCTGATAGAGGTGGAGAATATCTTAGTGAAGATTTTACTAGATATCTAAAAGAGAATGGGATTCTCTCAAAGTGGACACCTCCAGGAACACCACAACACAATGGTGTGTCTGAAAGGAGAAATCGAACCTTATTAGATATGGTGAGATCTATGATGGGGTTCACTGATATTCCAATAAATTTATGGGGATATTCTTTAGAAGCAGCAACATACTTACTTAATAAAGTTCCCACTAAGTCAGTCTCCACAACATCATATGAGATATGGAAAGGATGTAAGCCTAACCTTAAATATATTAAAGCTTGGGGTTGTCCAGCTTATGTTAAGAGACTACAGTCTAATAAACTTGACTCAAGATTTGATAAGTGTAGGTTCATTGGGTATCCCAAGGAAACAATGGGATATTATTTCTATCACCCTTCTGACCATAAAGTGTTTGTAACTAGAGGAGAAACTTTTTGGAAAGGGAATTTCTTTTAGAAGGAAATTATGATGGAGACATAGAACTTGATGAAGTTCAAGAAACTAATGACTCAACACAAAATAAAGATCATGAGACCGAAGTTGAAGAACCTTTATTGGATGTTTTGAAGTTGCCAAGGAAGTTGCCATCTTCAACGGTTGAAGTTCAAGAACTAAATGAAGTTCAAGAATAGGTTAATGAACCAGTTCCAAACCAAATTGAACAACAATGAAATCCAACACAAAGTGAACAGGTTGTACAAGTACCTCTTAGAAGGTCTACACAAGAACGTCATGTACCAACTAGATTAAATTTATTGGTAAAAGATGATGTATCAAACGAGTTTGATCATAATGATGATGACTCTAAGACCTACGAAGAGGCTATACAAAGTTCCGATTATGAGAAATGGCAAAAGGCTATGGAATCCGAAATGGAATCCATGAAGGAAAATAAAGTATGGACTTTAGTTTAACCTTCAAAGGATATCAAACCAATAGGTTGTAAATGCGTTTTTAAGAAAAAGATTGGAGCAGACAGAAAGGTGGAGACCTACAAAGCCTGTCTTGTTTCCAAGGGATATCGTCAAAAAGAAGGAGTCGACTATGACGAGACTTTCTCTCCCGTGGCAATGCTCAAATCAATTTGGATTTTGCTTGCTATAGCAGCATACTATGATTATGAAATATGGAAAATGTATGTGAAAACATCTTTCCTAAATGGTGAGCTAGAAGAGGATGTGTACATGCCACAACCTGAAGGTTTCACATCTTCGTCTGATCATAATAAAATTTGTAAGCTACAAAGATCCATTTATGGACTGAAGCAAGGTTCTCGAAGTTGGAATATTCGATTTAACAAGACAATTGAAAAGTTCAATTTTGTTAGATGCGAAGAAGAACCTTGTGTGTACAAAAAGGTTAGTGGGAGCACAATCATATTCCTAGTATTGTATGTTGATGATATATTGCTCATAGGGAATGACATACCGGCATTGCAATTACCAAGATTTGGCTATCTGAACAGTTCCCCATGAAAGACTTGGGAGAAGCAGCTTATATATTAGGAATAAAGATCTATAGAGATAGATCTAGGAAGGTGTTTGGACTTTCCCAGTCTTTGTACATTGATACCATCTTAAAGAGGTAAAACATGGATAATTCCAAAGAAGCACTGGAATTATTCTCAGTAGGGAGGATTGTCCTAAAACACCCGAAGAGAGAGAACGCATGAATAGGATCCCATATGCTAGTGCAGTGGGAGCTATCATGTATACCATGACATGTACACGTCCTGATGTGGCTTATGCACTTGGAGTGACTAGCCGATATCAGGCAAATCCTGGTGAGGAACATTGGAAGTTGTGAGGACCATTCTTAAGTACTCAAGAAGGAATAAAGACCAATTCCTCATCTATGGAGATTCTGAGTTAAAACTAGAAGGTTATACTGATGCAAGTTTCTCTTCAGATAGAGATGATAGCAAATCTATTTCTGGTTATGTATTCACTTTAAATGGTGGTGCAGTGAGTTAGAAAAGTTCCAAACAAGCTACAGTAGTTGATTCAGTGACCGGAGTAGAATATATAGCAGCTAGTGAAGCTGCTAAGGAAGCTGTATGGATGAAAAAGTTCTTAGCAGAACTTGGTGTGGTTCCTTCCATAGAAGGAGCGGTTCCACTATTGTGCGACAACACTAGAGCCATTGCTCAAGCAAACGAACCAAGATCACACCAAAAATCCAAACACGTTCTGCGAAGGTATCACTTGATAAGAGTGATCATTGAACGTGGAGACGTCGAGATTCAAAAGGTTGATGGAAAGGAAAATGCTGCAGACCTATTCACTAAAGCTCTTGGCGCAAAAGAGTTTGACAAGCACAAGTGAAAATTGGGAATGAAGTACAAGAGCGAGTGTCTCTTGTGCAAGTGGGATATTGTTAGGGATATAATAGATATGCTCTAGATCCAATATCATATTTGATGATCTGAACATATTTTTGTGAACATTATTTGATATACAATATATATGGCATTTGATATTATTTTATCATTGTTATTAATTGCTTGATTAATTTGATAAGGTCCTTGATTAAACTTTGAGATTTGTCATCGTGATAGAGATCATGATAATGAGAGCAAAGTCTCTTACAATTTAATCTAAATTTGTTCTTGATCGTAGGATTATTAATTTGGACATTAGTAATCCGGTTAGATCAATATTTATGTGATCGTATTTATGGGATAAAGATTAGTTGATCTCATTAACTAAATCACATAAGTAGATGATGCATATAGAGATATGATCATTGAACCGACTCATTGGATAATTCCTAATGGTTAGAATTACCATAAACTCTCAATAGGATATTCTCTTGAAGAATATGATGTAACAGTTTCCTTTGACCTGAGATCGTCATAGTAATTGACAAGTCATTTATTGTGCTTTGATACCAGACACATATGGCCTTAGGGTGATAGTTGAAAGGATATTGGGTACGATTAAATACTTGTAGAATTAGTGATTGATCAAGGTGGAATCTGTCAACACTTGGTAATGAGTTTAAGCTCCATGTTGCCATGAACTATAAACGACCAAACTAAGACCTTGGACAGGGCAATTGAATGAAAGAAGAAAAGGGTTTCTTAGGCCATTCAATGGTCGATTATATTTGACATGAATACATAGTTGGTCGCCTATTAAGATTTGACAGTTGAACCATATCCTAGGGTGATCCAGAGCTATAAGGACATAAGGAATTGCAACATTATTCTTCTACTGGTTCTTGAGAGTAAATTGTATACTTCATGCTATCCGGTCGTTAAGGAGTGTTGCTAGACGCCACCCTTGATTAGTATATTGAGGAGATCAATTACTACCGGCCTAGTATTAAAACTATGGGGTCGCACACTTACGAGTGTTCTGATCTTTGCTAAAAGATTAATTAACTTATTATTTGATAATTAAATTAAGGAATTTAATTAGTCAAATAAATTTAGTTATTAGTCCAAATGAAATATTATTATATTTTTTGCTAGCACTGAGATTATAATTAATATTGTGAACAAATTAAAATTTTCTATTTGGAATAGAAAATTAAATTATCTCTTGGTTAAAATATATATATGTGATTTATATAATTATCATTTACTTTATATAAGAAATGTTATATAAAATATTAATTAAAAGGCTCATAAGTTAAAACCAACTTTGAGTTGGATTAACCAGAAAGTCCACAACGTGAGGATCTCAAAATCCCATGAGTAATGGGATTAGTAGTTTACGTATAGCAGGACATGTTGGCTAATTTGTCCTATTGTGAATAGGA
Source organism: Nicotiana noctiflora (assembly GCA_032618575.1). NCBI lineage: Eukaryota > Viridiplantae > Streptophyta > Magnoliopsida > Solanales > Solanaceae > Nicotiana > Nicotiana noctiflora. Next base: position 319,480 of record JASVEL010011852.1, read on the forward strand.
TTTGTATTTTATAATATAAAATTATAAGAAGTACAATATGAAGAACTAATCCTCATATCAGTCACGTCAGATATAGATACACACATCACCAAATAACGTGAGGAAGTGAAAAAACTTCAGATGAGCCGCAAGAATATCACTTTGTGAAAGTGAGAATACAATACAAAGCCAAGATAGAAAATACAATTGCAAGAAAAGTATTTCTTGTTCTTCTACCTTTGAATTGAGATTTTTGAGAAAAATTTTAAGACAATATTTTGTTCAATTTGTTCGCGGGTTTAATTGATCAAAGAGTTGATAGCAAGGATCGGTCTCGGTGTGGATACGCATAGAGTCTTCGCACTATCGAAGAAATTTTGAAACGAGACTCTCTTCACCAGGTACGTCTTAGATTCGATCTTTGACATGTAAATAAATTTTAAACACGAAAAATCTACCTAGGATTATTATTGTCTTCCGCTGCGTGTTACGAACACCTATACGCAATCCTTCACACATAGAGTGCCACAACATCTAAAAAATTGAATCCAAATTCGCTCTTCACTGTCTCAGGTATATTTCTATCTTTGCTACAAATTTTGTGTGCTTGACTTCTCAGATTTGCTGCAACTTTACCAAAAAATCCATATCTTGGTGTAGGAATGTTGAAATTACGAGGGGTTTATGGCGCTGAAAACTAGACTCCCAGGCCTACAATATAGGCAAAGATCATGCTCAGATTGCCCCTGTATCGTCCCTGATATCATCCAGAAGTTACACAACGAGTTTTGACATGTGAGCTCATTCAGCTTTGCGCACCCTCACTGAAAAATTCATATCTCAAGATAAGAATGTCCAAATCACAAGCCGCCCATTCAGTGAAAACCATATTTCAAGCCTATATTTACATCAAATATGGAAACTCAACATACTCTAGAATGACTCACACAATTTTTTGAAGTCGACACTAAAATCTGAACGTTGTGACTCGAACGGTATGCTTCATTGATTCCCTTTTTTATTTTTTGTAGCTTTGGCAAGAGAAAGATTTCAGCATCATGATTCTTCTGGCTTTGGAGAATGAAGTAAATGGAGGACCTCTCTTTATATCCTTTGGCTAGAAATTCCATAGATCATATTTAACCTTTAGGCTTTGGTGAAAAGGGTATTAGAATGTGTTGTTGCAATGCGAGTCCGTCCACCCTTGAATTTTGTTAGTCCCTACTAAATTGGATTCCGTGTTTCTCGTACAGACTTGGAGCTAATGGTTCATATTTGAATCCCTTTTGAAGTCTAACAGTCATCCAAGTTCATGTTGGAGTCTAATTGTTGCAGCTGCCTAGCACTTGTTCCCATATCGAGAAACAGGCTTCTCAATGTTCTATTTCGCCATCTGTATAATTTCATGCATTTGTATTTGTTATACCCCATTTTAACATGGGTCAAACTAGAGTATAACATATTCGGTAATTCTGAAAGTTTAACTAATTAAAGAGAGTCGCCACCTAATTATTTTAAGGTGAATTAGGACACCTATTTACTAAATATTTGTCACGACCCCAAATCCGGTCGTGATGGCGCCCGGCACATTGCTAAGCCAGCCTGACCAATCAAGATCAACAACGGAGCTAGAAGCTCTCTGTAGCCCATTTAAGCATATTAATTCACGAAATAACAGCGATACATATAACGAAAACGGGGAACCAAGTCCCATAATACATCAACTCCCATAGACCAAGGGTCAAGAGTCACGAGCCTCTACTGAACATGAGTGTATAAAGGTTTACAAGATACCAAGTGCGGAAGGAAAAGTCAATACAAAATCAAGACAGTAAGAAGGAATATCGGGTCCTGCGGACTCTGCAGCTACCTCGAATATCCACAAACGTCGCCTCGCACAGCTACTGGATCACTGCTGAGAGGTACCTGGATCTGCACACAAGGTGCAGGGAGTAAAACGAGTACTGCCAGACTCAGTGGTAATAAACAAGGGTAAGACAGCGCAGATAAGAAATCCGCAATAAAGCACTATGTAAAGCCGTATTCAAATACCCTGTCACAGAATCAATATCAACTGTACCTGTACCAATAAGTACCAGCAAAACAGTATAACAGCTAGCAGATGTAGCTAAATGCAATGCAATGCATGATATGACCGCTACGGCGCGTAGCCCGATCCAATTTGGGTACCCGTGCTCACCGTGGGGGTTCAGACTCCGGAGGGGCTCCTACAGCCCAAGCACAATATCACTGCGGCGTGCAGTCCGATCCAACATATGTACCGCTACGGCGCGCAGCCCGATCCACTACCAGTCAGCTAATATGCAATTACAGCCTCGCAGGCTCAAAAGTAGTTTTTGAAAACATCTTTTATCATTTTTCAGTTGAAACCAAAAATATCAAGTTCCAGAGATTGGAAATAGCATGATAACAGAAATAGCTACGGACTGGTAGTAACTAACATGTCAACATGATAAGACAATGATAACGATCCTCGCGGGATCCAATAACTGGCTCACGGCCCACATGTACACTCAACCACCCAAGAAGGGGGTTCCTCGGCTCAAGAGTAGCCAATATCACAGTATAATATGCAACCATCCGAGAAGGAGGTTCGACGGCTCATGAATAGCCTAATATCATAATACAGTATCAACAAGTCGGACTATGTCCTAGTCCCCAATAACAATCGACCCCGCACTCACAAGAGAGTACGTGTCTCGCCGCTATACAACATCACAAAGTGGTATACCGGGGTTTCGAACCCGCTGATCATCACCCACATCTATTACTCACCTCAATACGGTGCGACAACTACTCCGCAATGCCCTTGCCACGAGAATCAAGCTCCGCACGCGTAGAATCTGATCAAATACAGTAGAAATACAAAAATTTAGACCAATGGGACGACACCCAATCAAAACAACTCAATTTACATCAAAATTCCCAAAGTTGTCAAAACCCGACTTTCGGTACGCTTGTCAAAAAATTACAAAAGTCACATATTCGGAACCCTCATCTCGATACGAGTCTAGGCATATAAAATTTACCAAAATCGGACTCTATTTGCCCACTCAAATCAGTGTTTCTCTTCAATTTAGGCCTAGGGCTCAAACCCACCTTTAATCTTCCATTTACAGAAATTTAACCAATGATTTCATGTTAAAATGATGTAATTAAGCCACAAAACTTACCTCCAACGAAACCTCGATGATTTCCCAGCAATCTCCCGTCAATTTCTTCTCTTGGAACTCAAAAATGGGGGTTTTGGGTATTAAACCCACGACTGGTCTGTTCTGAACTTAAACTCTCTGCCAGAGACCCTTCTTCTACGCGTTCGCGACGCCTCTCACGCGTCCGCGAAGCTCTGCCCAAAATACCCTTCACGAACGCGACATGCCATACGCATTCGCGATGCACATTTTTATCAGCCTTCCGGAGATCCTTCTACGCGAACGCGGCCACGACCCACGCGAACGCGATGCCTAATGACTTCCCTCTACGCGAACGCGTCCTTCTCCCACGCGTTCGCGATGCTTCACGTCCTTGCCGATACGCGAACGCGATACCCCCTCGCGAACCCGATGCCTGCTGAACTTGGCCTACGCGAATGCGGGCCGTGCCCTCGCGAATGCGAAGGCCAAATCACTGCCCAGTGATCTGCAGATTACAGCAGGTCTTTTCTTGCTTCTAAATGCCGGATGATGGTCCGGATTCATCCCGAGGCCCCCGGGACCCCAACAAAAACCACCAACATACCCCAAAACACGATAAGAACTTGTTCCAATCATACAAACACCATCCTAAACATCAAAATCACCAATTACCCACGGATTCAAGCCTAGATTTCTTCAAAATTCCGAATTACACATTCTATCAAAAACCCGACCAAACGACGTCCGAATGACCTGAAATTTTGCGGACATATCCAAAATCACATAACGAAGCTACAGGAATTGTCGGAATTCCATTCCGACTCCCGGATCAAAATCTCACCTACCGTTCGGATTTCGCTAAAATTCAACCTTCGCCAATTCAAGCCTAAAACTACACCGGGCCTCCAAATTCAATTCCGATCGCTCCCCTAAGTCACAAATCACCTCCCGGAACTAACCGAATCATCAGAATCCGATTCCGAGCCCTCTAACAATAGTCAACTCCGGGTTGACTTTCCTTATTCAAGTTCCTTCAAAAAGGCTATATGCCTCATTTTCAATCCAAATCACTCCTAAATCACCCGATAGACTCTAGCACTGGTATAAAAGCATAAAACATGTATTTACAACATAACGGGGTGGTAATTCTCGTGACAACGGGCCGGGTCGTCACATTCTCCCCCTCTTAAGCAAACGCTCGTCCTCGAGCGGGTCAAGAATCATACCTGAAGTCTCAAACAAGTGAGGATATCTGCTCCGCATCTCCCGCTCGATCTCCCAAGTGGCCTCCTCCACGGGTCGACCTCTCCACTGAACCTTAACTGATGCAATCTCCTTAGACCTCAATTTTCTCACCTGACGACCCAAAATAGCAATAGGCTCCACATCATAGGATAAATCACCATCAAGCTGAATGGTACTGAAGTCTAATATATGAGACGGATCTCCAATGTACTTCCGGAGCATAGACACATGGAATACTGGATGAACGCTGGATAATCTGGGCGGCAAGGCTAACTCATATGCCACCTCTCCAACCATCCTAAGTATCTCAAAAGGACCAATGTACCTAGGACTCAACTTTTCTTTCTTCCCAAACCTCATGACACCCTTCATAGGTGAAACCTTCAACAATACTCTGTCACCAACCATGAAAGACAACTCTCGAACTCTACGGTCCGCATAACTCTTCCGACGAGACTGTGCTGTACGAAGCCTCTCCTGGATCAACTTTGCTCTATCCAGAGCATCCTGGACTAACTCAGTCCCTATCAATCTAACCTCACCAGGCTCAAACCATCCCACGGGGGATCTACACCGTCTGCCATACAATGCCTCATACGGGGCCATCTGAATACTCGACTGATAACCGTTGTTGTAGGCAAACTCAGCAAGTGGTAGGAACTCATCCCACGAACCACCAAAATCAATCACACAAGCTCGCAATATATCCTCCAAGATCTGAATAGTGCGCTCAGACTGTCCGTCTGTCTGGGGGTGAAATGTTGTACTCAACTCAACCCGCGTACCCATCTCTCGCTGAAATGCTCTCCAAAACTGAGAAGTAAACTGAGTACCCCTGTCGGATATGATAGACACTGGGACTCCATGCAACCGGACAATCTCTCGAATAAAGATCGCTGCCAACCGCTCCGATGAGTAGGTAGTACTAACTGGAATGAAGTGAGCAGACTTGGTCAGCCTATCCACAATCACCCAAACAGAATCAAACTTCCTCGCCGTCCGAGGGAGTCCAGTAACAAAGTCCATAGTGATCCTCTCCCATTTCCACTCAGGAATATCAATGCGCTGAAATACACCACCGGGCCTCTGATGCACGTACTTAACCTGCTGACAGTTGAGGCACCGTGATACATGTCCGACAATGTCCATTTTCATCTTTCTCCACCAATAGTGCTGTTTCAAATCTTGATACATCTTCGCGGCTCCCGGATGGATAGAATACCGCGAGCTATGGGCCTCCTCCAGAATCAACTCACGAAGGCCATCAACATTGGGCACGCATATCCGGCCCCGCATCCTCAATACGCCGTCACTATCAATGGTGACATCTCTAGCATCATCATGCTGAACTCTGTCCCTCAGGACAGCCAAATGTGGATCATCATACTCGGCGCTCACGAATACGATCATATAGAGATGACCGAGATACAACACAAGCCAATACCCGGCTGGGCTCCGAAATATCTAACCTCACTAGCCGATTGGCTAGCACCCGAACATCATGAGCAAATGGCCTCTCCTCAGCTGGAATATATGCCAAGCTCCCCATACTGACCGCCTTCCGGCTCAAAGCATCGGCCACCACATTGGCCTTCCCCGGATGATATAATATAGTAATGTCATAATCCTTCAGCAACTCCAGCCATCTCCGCTGTCTCAAATTAAGGTCTTTCTGTTTGAACAAGTGCTGGAGACTACGATGGTCGGTATACACCTCACAAGACACACCGTACAAATAGTGTCTCCAAATCTTCAATGCATGAACAATGGCGGCTAGCTCCAAATCATGAACAGGATAGTTCTTCTCATGTGGCTTCAACTGCCGAGAAGCATAAGCAATCACCTTACCTTCCTGCATCAACACACAACCTATCCCCACTCTCGAGGCATCACAGTAAACAATATATGAACCTGAAGCTGATGGCAATACTAACACTGGAGCTGTGGTCAAAGCTGTCTTGAGCTTCTGAAAGCTCTCCTCGCACTCATCCGACCACACGAATGGTGCACCCTTCCGGGTCAATTTAGTCAATGAAGAAGCAATGGATGAAAATCCCTGAACAAACCGGCGATAATATCCCGCCAAACCAAGAAAACTCCCGATCTCTGTAGCTGAGGTCGGTCTAGGCCAACTCTGCACCGCCTCTATCTTTTTCTGATCAACCTGAATACCATCACGAGACACCACATGTCCCAGAAATGCCACGGACTCGAGCCAAAACTCGCACTTGGAGAATTTAGCATATAGCTTCTCCTCCCTCAATCTCTGCAACACAATACTCAAATGCTGAGCATGCTCCTCTTGACTACGGGAGTAGACTAGAATGTCATCAATGAACACAATCACAAATGAATCCAAATTGGGCCTGAACACACTGTTCATCAGATGCATAAATGCTGCCGGGGCGTTGGTCAGCCCAAACGACATCACAAGAAACTCATAATGACCATATCGGGTCCCGAATGCAGTCTTCATAATATCCGAGTCCCTGATCTTCAGCTGATGATAGCCTGAACGAAGATCGATCTTAGAAAACACCCTCGCACCCTGTAACTGATCAAACAAATCATCTATGTGCGGTAGAGGGTACTTGTTCTTCACCGTCACTTTGTTCAATTGCCTATAATCAATACACATTCGCATGGAACCATATTTCTTTTTAACAAATAATACCGGCGCACCCCACGGAGACACACTAGGGCGGATGAAACCCTTATCCAGAAGCTCTTGAAGCTGCTCTTTCAGTTCTTTCAACTCAGCTGGTGCCATCCGATAAGGAGGAATGGATATAGGCTGAGTGCCCGGCACCAAGTCAATGCCAAAATCAATATCCCTGTCCGGCGGCATGCCCGGCAGGTCTGAGGGGAATACATCTGGGAAGTCCCTCACAACAGGTACAGAATCAATGCTAGGAGACTCGACTCCCACATCTCTCACAAAAGCTAAGTATGATAGACACCCTTTTTCAACCATCTTCTGAGCTTTTAAGAACGAAATAACACGGCTAGGGACGAAATCGGTCGAACCCCGCCACTCGATCTGAGAAATACCAGGAATGGCCAACGTAACTGTCTTAGCATGACAATCCAATATAGCATGGTACGGAGACAACCAGTCCATACCCAATATAACATCAAAGTCTACCATTCCCAACAATAACAAATCTGCCTGGGTCTCCAGACCCCCAATAGATATAACACAGGATCTACAACAATCGTATCACCCACGGGGGTGGATACATGGACAGGTAAATCAAGACTACTACGAGTCGCACCCAAGTGATGTGCAAAATAAGAGGACACGTAAGAATATGTGGACCCCGGATCAAATAGAACAGAGGCATCTCTGTGACAGACAGAAATGATACCTGTAATCACAGCATCGGAGGCAACTGCATCACGCCTGTCAGGAAGTGCATAGAACCGTGCCTGGCCTCCACCAGATCTCTCCTCGCCCCTAGGGCGTCCACGAGAAGACTGACCTCCACCTCTACTAGACTGAGATGGTGCGGAAGATGAGGGCTGATCCCTCTGCTGAGTCCTGTCCCTACGGAGTCGAGGACACTATCTCCTCATGTGGCCAAACTCGCCACACTCATAACATGCACCTGGTGCTGGAGAAGGGGACTGAAGGGAACCCCTCGCCGTAGAAGAATCCTGGGCTGATGAAGTAGGTGCTGCACCCTGGGCTGGAAGGGCACTAAGCGATGACTGACCCTGCTGAAACCCATGTTGACCACGACCATAAGAACCTCCGCTCTGCTCTGGGCGGCCTGAATGAGAAGGTCTAGATGAGCGACCTCTGCTCTGCTAGGAATGCCCTCTAGATGGAGCACCACCGAAACTGCCAGAACCACGAGGCCTCTTGGCCTCCCGCTCCTCTCTCTCTCGGCGACGATCCGCCTCAATGGAGCGTGCCATATCAACAACCTGCTCAAATGATGATGACAAAACTCTCTCTCCGGTCATAAGAATACGGATAGAGTAGTTGAGGCCATCAATGAACCTCCTGATCCTCTCCCTATCATTAGGGATCATCCATGTGGCATGCCTAGCCAACTGTGTGAATCTGAGCTCATACTGGGTCACAGACATGTCGCCCCGAACCAACCACTCGAACCGGCGACGTAGCTCCTCGCGACAAGACTGAAGTACATATTTCTCTAGAAAGAGAGTATAGAACTGCTGCCATGTGACAGGTGCTGCTCCTGCAGGCCTATGCCTCTCAAACTCTTCCCACCAATCAAATGCGGGACCAGTGAACTGAAAGGTAGTAAATGAAACTCCGCCGGACTCAAGAATACCAGCCGTCCGCAACATCCTCTGACACTTGTCCAAGAAACCCTGGGCATCCTCGCCCTCAACGCCACCGAAATGGGGTGGCTGAAGTCTACCAAATCTCTCAAGACGACGCCGCTCGTCATCGGGCATAACCTGAACCATATGCTCTGGAGCTGGAGCTGGTGCAGCTGGAGGAATAACCGGTGCAACCACCTGAGCGGGGACCGCATCTGGCGTCTGAAGTCCCTGAACAACCGGGTCAGGTGTGCGAGCTGCAGGGTCTGCTGACCACCCCCTGACTGAGATGTCGCTACAGTAGCGGTAGCTGAAACTACCTGAGCCAAACCGGAACACACTGATAATATCTGAGCAAGAGTCTCCTGAAGACCAGGAATAGCAATAGATATAGTCCGGCCCTGAACTGGGGCTGCTGGAGCATCAACCACTGGGGGCTGCTCCTGATCTGGTACAACAGGCGGGTCAGCTGGTACTACCTCAGCCGCCCCACTTCTACCTCTAGAACGACCGCGCCCACGGCCTCTAACAGGTGGCAATGGAGGTCGTCCACCTCGTCCTGATGCTCGCGTTCTCGCCATCTGCGAGAGAATAGAATATAGAAGTTCAGTTCTCAGAACAACAAGATCGCACGACAGAGTTCAAGAAAAGTGAAGTTTTCCTAAAGGTTCGCAACCTCCCGAGGATAAGTACAGGCGTCCCCGTACCGATCCACAAGACTCTACTAACCGGCTCAAGACTCATGAGGCCTAGTAAACCTAGGCTCTGATACCAACTTGTCACGACCCCAAATCCGGTCGTGATGGCGCCCAGCACATTGCTAAGCCAGCCTGACCAATCAATATCAACCACGGAGCTAGAAGCTCTCTTTAGCCCATTTAGGCATATTAATTCACGAAATAACAGCGATACATATAACGAAAACGGGGAACCAAGTCCCATAATACATCAACTCCCATAGACCAAGGGTCAAGAGTCATGAGCCTCTACTGAACATGAGTGTATAAAGGTTTACAAGATACCAAGTGCGGAAGGAAAAGTCAATGCAAAATCAAGACAGTAAGAAGGAATATCGGGTCCCGCGGACTCTGCAGCTACCTCGAATATCCACAAACGTCGCCTCGCACAACTACCGGATCACCGCTAAGAGGTACCTGGATCTGCACACAAGGTGCGAGGAGTAAAATGAGTACTGGCGGACTCAGTGGTAATAAACAAGGGTAAGACAACTGCAGATAAGAAATCCGCAATAAAGCACTATGTAAAGTCTGTATTCAAATACCCTGTCACAGAATCAATATCAACCGTACTGTACCAATAAGTACAAGCAAAACAGTATAACAACTAGCGGATGTAGCTAAATGCAATGCAAAGCATGATATAAACAGCTACGGCGCGTAGCTCGATCCAATTTGGCTACCCGTGCTCACTCGTGGGGGTTCGGACTACGGAGGGGCTCCTACAGCCCAAGCACAATATCACTGCGGCGTGCAGTCCGATCCGATATATATATACTGCTGCGGCGCGCAGCCCGATCCACTACCAGTCAGCTAATATGCAATTACAGCCTCGCAGGCTCAAAAGTAGTTTTTGAAAACATCTTTTATCATTTTTCAGTTGAAAACAGTAATATCAAGTTCCAGAGATTGGAAATAGCATGATAACAGAAATAGCTACGGACTGGTAGTAACTAACATGTCAATATGATAAGACAATGATAACGATCCTCGCGGGATCCAATAACCGGCTCACGGCCCACATGTATACTCAACCGCCCAAGAAGGGGGTTCCTCGGCTCAAGAGTGGCCATTATCACAATATATAATATGCAACCGTCCGAGAAGGAGGTTCGACGGCTTAAGAATAGCCTAATATCATAACACAGTATCAACAAGTCGGACTATGTCCTAGTCCCCAATCACAATCGACCCCGCACTCACAAGAGAGTACGTGTCTCGCTGCTATACAGCGTCACAAAGTGGTATACCGGGGTTTCGAACCCGCTGATCATCACCCACATCTATTACTCACCTCAATACTGCGCGACGACTACTCCGTAATGCCCTTGCCATGAGAATCAAGCTCCGCACGCGTAGAATCTGATCAAATACAGTAGAAATACAACAAATTAGGCCAATGGGACGACACCCAATCAAAACAACTCAATTTACATCAAAATTCCCAAAGTTGTCAAAACCCGACTTTTGGTACGCTTGTCGAAAAATTACAAAAGTCACATATTCGGAACCCTCATCTCGATACGAGTCTAGGCATATAAAATTTACCAAAATCGGACTCCATTTGCCCACTCAAATCAGTGTTTTTCTTCAATTTAGGCCTAGGGCTCAAACCCACCTTTAATCTTCCATTTACAGAAATTTAACCAATGATTTCATGTTAAAATGATGTAATTAAGCCACAAAACTTACCTCCAACGAAACCCACCAGCAATCTCCCGTCAATTTCTTCTCTTGGAACTCAAAAATGGGGGTTTTGGGTATTAAACCCGCGACTGGTCTGTTCTGAACTTAAACTCTCTGCCAGAGACCCTTCTTCTACGCGTTCGCGACGCCTCTCACGCGTCCGCGAAGCTCTGCCCAAAATACCCTTCACGAACGCGACATGCCATACGCGTTCGCGATGCACATTTTTATCAGCCTTCCGGAGATCCTTCTACGCGAACGCGGCCACGACCCACGCGAACGCGATGCCTAATGACTTCCTTCTACGCGAACACGTCCTTCTCCCACGCGTTCGCGATGCTTCACGTCCTTGGCAATACGCGAACGCGATACCCCCCTTGCGAACGCGATGCCTGCTGAACTTGGCCTACGCGAACGCGGGCCGTGCCCTCGCGAACGCGAAGGCCAAATCACCGCCCAGTGATCTGCAGATTACAGCAAGTCTTTTCTTTCTTCTAAATGCCGGATGATGGTCCGGATTCATCCCGAGGCCCCGGGACCCCAACGAAAACCACCAACATACCCCAAAACACGATACGAACTTGTTCCAATCATAAAAACACCATCCTAAACATCAAAATCACCAATTACCCACGGATTCAAGCCTAAATTTCTTCAAAACTTCCGAATTACACATTCTATCAAAAACCCGCCCAAACGACGTCCGAATGACCTGAAATTTTGCGGACATATCCAAAATCACATAACGAAGCTACAGGAATTGTCGCAATACCATTCTGACCCCCGGATCAAAATCTCACCTACCATTCGGATTTCGCCAAAATTCAACCTTCGCCAATTCAAGCCTAAAACTACACCGGGCCTCCAAATTCAATTCCGATCGCTCCCCTAAGTCACAAATCACCTCCTGGAACTAACCGAATCATCAGAATCGGATTCCGAGCCCTCTAACCAAATAGTCAACTCCGGGTTGACTTTCCTTATTCAAGTTCCTTCAAAAAGGCTATATGCCTCATTTTCAATCCAAATCACTCCTAAATCACCCGATAGACTCTAGCACTGGTATAAAAGCATAAAACATGTATTTACAACATAACGGGGTGGTAATTCTCGTGACAACGGGCCGGGTCGTCACAATATTGCTTCAAATTAACTCTGTTTTATGGTCTACTTAACATTAAAGATTATGGGTATGAGTTTTAATAATCCTATAGGAAAGATTATTAAAGCACCCTATATGATCCGTTAACTACGGTTAACCAGCCAAACTTAGGTTAATAAAAAAAATTAAAGCTAAGTGTTGAATGTTGAAAGTCTTTTAAAGGACACAGATTCGCTTTCTAAACTCCAAAAAATGTTGAGATCTATTAGAGCACTCTGAAAGAAAAAATCGATTTGGACATGTATTTTACAAATATTATTTTTTGATTTAAGTAGGTCAAGACGTAAAGAAACATGATTTGAAAACGTCATTATATCTTCACATGAACACCTCATAGGAGAAACCATTTCAGTAAACTTGACTGACTTCAAGTGAAAGATCTAGTCTTTAATGTCTTTTTAAAAGAAAAATGCTACTTTAACCCTTTAATTTCACTATCTAAAATTAATATTTTTTCTAAAGCTATATTTGCAAGATAATTAAAAAAAAATTACAAATATGCTATACTTGAATCATCACACATGGAACGTAAACAAATACAAATAACAGATTAGTAGTCAAAACACAAAGTATAAGGCAAGGTTAATCAGCAAGTTATGAAAGGAAATATCCGCTATTTTCTCTCGCAACTCCTTAATTTCTCATTGTGTTTCAGGAGAGCGAGCGAAATAATGAAGAAGAATGAAGAAGATATGCAAGTTCTTATTCCAATGGCGATGTCGAGTCATATTAAATCCCTCATTGGGACTCTTTGGCACTCCGTCGATCATGCAAAACAAGAGAAAGATAAAAAAAAATGAGTAAAAGGAATCTAATTCATATAGTCGTGGAAGAAGAAAAATGCCTAATGTAAAATATCACATAACTTTATAAAATTGCACCATGATAGATACTATGATATCTCATGTTAATTGAAAAGAGAAAGAACCTAACTTTACGTAGTCACAAGAAAATGGCAATGAAGGGGTACTACTGTCGTACAATTTTAAAAGTTTTTAAACTACACCAACAAATAAATGGTACCAGGTTAACAAATGTATTTACAAACAAACACAAGGTTCCAATCAGTACATATATAGTCAGTGGTAACAACCAGAAGAAGAGTTATTTTATAAGTTTAAAAAGCATTTGCATTCCTAACATCTCTTGTAGAAAGAACTAATCATGATTTACATCTTTCATTTTTAGTATGACCTCTAGTATTCAATAAACCTTTAGTTGTGACTTCCAAATAAGAAAGAAAATGTAGCCTAAAGTGAATTTGAAAGCAGCAAATATCCTAAGGCATGGTTCTGAAAATAGAGAAAAGAATCTCATATGCAATGATATCTAATCATAAAAATATTGCTTGAATTTTAACATATAAAGAAAACAGAGAGAATCATAGAAATTTTAGTCAATAATAGCGAAACAGGAGAATATGAACACATTGTGAACATGCTCTATGTGTGTGGCTTAAACTTAAATTTAACAGGTCGCATTCATTTATTTGGTGTCCGAGCCAAAGAACACAGAGTATTCTCCCTTAAAAATTATTCACATTAACCTAGGATATAAATGATCATAGGCATGACTTATACTATAAAGTTAGTCTTAGTATCACAATTTCTATGTGATAAATAGTAAAAATTCTAAATCATGAATTCTAGAGGTTAAATAAAAGTATCACAAATAAGATATCTAGAGACATATTAACTTACAAATAAATTATTCATGATTCTGACTTTAAATGAAGCTAAATATATGATTTTAAACCACAACAACTATCAAAATGTAACGACCCGGCCCGTCGTTACGGGAATTACCACCCCGTTATGTTGAAATTGTATGTTTTATGCTTTATTATCAGTGTTAGGGTCTATCGGGTGATTTAGGAGTGATTTGGATTGAAAATGAGGCATATAGCCTTTGTGAAAGAAACTTGAATAAGGAAAGTCAACCCGGAGTTGACTATTTGGTTATAGGGATCGGAATCGGATTCTAATGATTCGGTTAGTTCCGGAAGGTGATTTGTGACTTAGGGGAGCGATCGGAATTGAATTTGGAGGCCCGGTGTAGAAATAGGCTTGAATTGGCTAAGGTTGAATTTTGACGAAATCCGAACGGTAGGTGAGATTTTGATCCGGGAGTCGGATTGGAATTCCGACAGTTGCAGTAGCTTCGTTAGGTGATTTTGGATGTGGCTGCAAAATTTCAGGTCATTCGGACGTCGTTTGGTCGGGTTTTTGATTGAATGTGTAATTTGGAATGTTTTAAGGAATTTAGGCTTGAATCCGTGGTTAATTGGTGATTTTGATGTTTAGGATGGTGTTTTTATGATTGGAATAAGTTCGAATAAGGAATTAGGATGTGTTGGTGTGTTTGAATGAGGTCCCGGGGCCTCGGGGTGTTTTCGGATGGTTAATCGGGGGAAAATATGGAAAATTGCAGAAACTAGTGCACTGCTTCTGTTGTTTCCGCTCCTGCGGAATTATGGGCGCAGGAGCGGGTGCGCTGAAGCGGACGGGGAGCGCAGAAGCGCTGAGGACCGCAGAAGCGGAACATTGTCCGCTGAAGCGGAACCGCTGGAGCGTAAAAGTGAGCCGCAGAAGCGGCCAAGGGCTGTGGGGGAGCATTTTCTGCTGAAGCGGAATCGCGGAAGCGGAAAGGGAGCCGCAGAAGCGGCCAAGTCGCAGAAGCGGAAATATCCGCAGGTGCGATCGAGTCTCCGCAGAAGCGGACGCGTAGGAGCGGAAATTCTTCCGCAGAAGCGAAAATCGCTGTAAGTAAGTATATCAGAAGTTAGAAAATTTCAGAAACATTTTAACATTTGGGGGTCTCGGTTTAAGGGCGATTTTGGGCGATTTTGAGGAGAAAATCAAGGGAAATCATCAGGTAATCAACTATGAACTCATATTATGATTAGTATTGATAATATTACGCAATTATATCATGAAAATGGAGGAATTTGGGGTAATTTATGGAGGATTTAGCCCTAGTCTTGGACTTTAGAAGATCAAGGTTTTGAATGGGCAAATGGAGTCCGAATTTGGAAAAATTGATATGCTTAGACTCGTATTGAGACGAGGGTTCCAAAAATGTGAATTTCGTAAATTTTCGGAATGTGGGCCCGGGGCTCGGGTTTTGACAACTTTGGGAATTTTGATGTAAATTGAGTTGTATTGATTGGGTGTCGTCCCATTGGCCTAAATTGTTGTATTTTTACTGTATTTGATCAGATTCTACGCGTGTGGAGCTTGATTCTCGTGGCAAGGGCATTGCGGAGTAGTCGTCGCGCCGTATTGAGGTGAGTAATAGATGTGGGTGATGACCAGCGGGTTCGAAACCCCGGTATACCACTTTGTGACGTTGTATAGCGGCGAGACACGCACACTCTTGAGAGTGCGGGGTCGATCATGAACTGGAGACTACATATTAGTCCAACCTGTTGATATTGTATTATTGGCTATTCTAGAGCCGTCGAACCTCCTTCTCGGATGGTTGCATATATATATATATATATATATTGTGATAATGGCCACTCTTGAGTCGAGGAACCCCCTTCTTGGGCGGTTGAGTATACATGTGGGCCGTGAGCCAGTTATTGGATCCCGCGAGGATCGTTATCATTGTCTTATCACATAGACATGCTAGTTTACTACTAGTCCGCAGCTATTTTTGTTATTATGCTAATTCCAATCTCTGGAACTTGATATTATTGTTTTCTAACTGAAAAATGATAAAAGAGTTTTCAAAAACTACTTTTGAGCCTGCGAGGCTGTATCTGCATATTAGCTGACTAGTAGTGGATCGGGCCGCACGCCGCAGCGAGATATATGTTGGATCGGACTGCACGCCGCAGGGATATCTCTATGAGATGTGCTTGGGCTGTAGGAGCCCCTCCGGAGTCCGAACCCCCACAGTGAGCACGGGTACCCAAAATTGGAGTCGGGCCACACGCCGTAGCGGTCATATCATGCATTGCATTGCATTTAGCTACATCTGCTGATAGCTGTTATGCTATTTATTGGTAATTGTTGGAACAGGTACAGTGAAGATTGATTCTATGACAGGGTAGCCGATTATAGCCTTACATAGTGCTTTATTGCGGATTTCTTATCTCGTGCTGTCTTACCCTTGTTTATTACCATCGAGTCTGCAAGTACTCATTTTACTCCCCGCACCTTGCGTGCAGATCCGAGTACCTCTCAGCAGTGATCCGGTAGGCCGTGCGAGGCGACGTTTGTGGATATTCGAGGTAGTTTGGCGAGTCCGCAGGACCCGATATTCCTTCCTACTCGTCTTTTGATGTTGTATTGACTTTTCTTTCCGCACTTGGTATCTTGTAAACCTTTATACACTTATGTTCTTTAGAGGCTCGTGACTCTTGACCCTTCGGTCTATGGGAGTTAGTATATTTTGGGACTTGGTTCCCCATTTTCGTTACATACATCGCTGTTGTTTCATATATTAATATGCTTAAATGGGCTAAAGAGAGCTTCTAGCTCCGTTGATTATATTGATTGGTCAGGCTGGCTTAGCAATGTGCTGGGCGCCATCACGACCAGATTTGGGGTCGTGACAAGTTGGTATTAGAGCCTAGGTTTACTAGGCCTCATGAGTCTTGAGCCGGTTAGTAGAGTCTTGTGGATCGATACGGGGACGCCTGTACTTATCCTCGGGAGGCTGCAAACCTTTAGGAAACACTTCACATTTCTTGGAATTCTTATCGTGCGCACTTGATTCAGCTTGAGATATAATTTTTGAAATTCCTTCCACACGTCTGTGTACGCATCGAGCGCTCAGTAATGTAATTGCCTTATGGCTTGTGATTTCCCCGAACGAGGGGCGAGATATAATCTCGGTGAGTTCATGTTGGGCCAGTCAGGATGACTTGAGGCTGGACCTTGTTTATGACTTGAGCATTGAGGTGCCGATTTTGTGAGTGGTGGCAATAGATAATGTATTGAGGGTTTGAAACCCCGTATTTGCACTATAAAGTGATGTGCTGAGATGGAATACGCGTCGTGTGACGAGCGTGGTGGTATTGTGACTGGGGATTTGGACTTGATCCTTCCCAATTGATAAATTACTGTGTAAAGTGACTAAGACTGGGCTTATATCTATGTACTTGGGCTAGTAGCCATGTTTGAGGCCTTGTGCCGATCTGTAGAGTATTATGGAAAGTTTACTAATAGATGAGTTGTTAATTGTTCGACTCTTATCTAAACTGTTGTGTAGCCCCGAGCTATGGGCGTGGTGAATATTTATCATATCTCGTAATTGGAAGGTAAAATGCCTTATTTGTAGTGGAACAAGTTTAAACTCAGGAAGACTAAAATGATTATGCTATGTGTATCCTGGTGGAAGGTATTGTGCTGAAATGCTAAATTGAGGCGAGGTAGGTGGGTTGATTCTCATGTGTAATTGAATGGTATTCGATATATGTTATGATTTGAGCAGATACATCGCAGGTTCAAGTATAAATTGTGATGATATAATTCGTGTAGTATTGAGATTTAATATTGTTGAAATACATTGTGAGATCTTGTTGAGTTGTGGAAGTATATCTAGGATGGTTTGGTGATTCTCTGGCAGGTGGATAGGCCAATTTACAAAGGAAACTCTGCCGAAATTTTTGGAAAATTCGGGACTTAGAAAAGATTTTGTCACCTAAAGGGGGGGCGTAACTGTTGTGTGTGAATGAATGCAAGAATTGCAAAAGAGTTAATATTTCCGATGATTCGAATCTCCGCCGAAGCTTGTAAATGACTTGAGTTTAATATCATACTAACATTTCGGCATCACTTGAGTAATACTGATATGAGTGGTTGAAAGTGCTTTGATGAATGGCTTCGAGCTAAGTTGGGGAGGTTGCCATTGATTAACTGATTGCACTATTGTGTGCTATGTTGATTCTGTCTCTAAGTATGTTGGGAAAATTCTGATAAAGGTTATGGTGCTTCGTAGATGTGAAGAAATACTAGGGTATTTTGAACCGAGGTTGGTAAGGAATGCTTGGTGTATAGAAAAGAGTGATAGCTAATAGTATCCGTATGTAATCATGATCTGCAGTGTCAGAGTTCTAATAAGGCACGAGTGGTTCTGTTCAATAAGACAGTTGAATTACAGTTGAATAAGGATGACTGACGCTCGAGAATTGTTTACGGTGTTCAAGATTTTACTTGTAACAGTCAGGTGTCTCAAAATTGTGCATGTGGCTAAAGATGGTGGTTTCGTTAGAAGAGATCGGTACTTGTGTTATATTATGTGAATGATGGGATTCTATGTAATCCGTATTGGAAGGTAATGATAACGAATTCAAATCGCAAGAGGTTCTTCAAAATAAAGTATTGTAGGATGTGATCCTTCCGGGAAATATTGAGAGAGTATTCAGTGGCCTATATGTCTTAGACCGTGTGGTCTTATGTACGAGTCTCGTGTGGAATGAGTTCATGTGTTATGGTGCTACAGTAGTGGCTAATATTAAATCAAAGATGAATCAGAAAGGAAACTGGGTAAATGGAATGACTTGTTAATAAACCGAAGCGGTATGATAAAGAATACGACTAATTCCTGGTATGTGGTTGAAGTAAGGAGTCTTGCAGATATTGTGCAATAAAGCTTTTGAGTGTTGGCAGTCGTGTAACCCGATATGAGTATAATATGGGTATAAGGACTCAGTCCTGGCAGTTTAACGTATGCAATGAATGGGAAGAAATAGTTTGTGATGTGTTTTATCATGGTTTGAAGATGAGTATATTCCTATCGATATGCGAAGCGTGGAATGTGTAATGAGTTTTCTTCTATATGGGATCACGAAAGTCCTTGACTAGTTGAGTGCGCCAATGTTGAGGCGGAGGAAAGGGATATGAATTTTCATGTTGTCTTAGTGTGATATGGTATACACGATGTGTTATGGAAAGTTGATAATGGTATATTCTTTGTTTTGAGATCAGTTCATAATATATGGAAAGTCAATAAAATTATTGAGCAGCGCGGACAACTGCTGGTGATTTAAGAAAATGGTACTGCTATTCTAGTAATTTGGCAGGGTATATGGTGCAAAGGGACAAGGTAATGTAAACTGATAATATCCATGGTAGAGTGGTATTCTCTTGTTGGATCGACTAAAATAATTGAGTCGTTGATGGCATAATGAAATTTCGGAATGGCTGTCGTGGTATGAATGGACGCTTGATGTGCGTTATGTATATGTACGGTGAAATACGGAATCAGGCATAGTGATTCATATGTTATATATGTGAAGGAGACTTGAAATTCTCGTTAATCCGCCTATGCAGTAGTTGTATATCGTGTGCATCGACACCGTTTTGTGATTATTGGAAATCGGAAGCCTTAGAGGCTCTCTCTTGACTTGATAAAACGAATTCGGATTATGATACTTGATTGCTGACTGGTTGTCATGGGTCAGATTGTCTAGACTAATGTGATATGGACTATGTCGAAAAATGGCACAAATTGCATAGAAGAGAGCATCAGAGTATGCTCCAACAGAGCAGTTGTACCCAGGACCAGCGGACGGCTGGTAGGCATTGCTTTGTCAGTTGGACCTTAGTGGCGGATGTTAGTGTAGAGGTATCTACCATTGATTTAGTTCCAGTATTGAGAAACGTTGTCAGATGCGTTTCATGTGGCCGAGCTTGAGGCTATATATATATATGTTTGCTGTAATGAGAAAATTCGACTCAATATGCATTTCCTTTTTGCGAGATTTATGCATGGATCGGGTGGCACGCCGCCACAGGTATGGTATCTAGATCGGGTGGCACGCCGCCACGGGTATGTCATTGGAGCGGGTTGCACGCCGCAACAGAATATTGTGAAAATATAGTTAGTTATATGCTGCCTGGTATACAATACTTCCTCGCTTATGAGGAAAAGACCGTTTTGAGTATCGCTTGGCGAATGGCACATCGGTTGTGTCCTTTCAGGATGTGATAGCATACATTAATTGTTTCACCGTGGGTGAGGTTGATTGCTTGGGTTCAGACCTAGATATGTGTGTGGCTGATCGTTTTGAGCTTAGTGGCTCGAGGTGCTTCATGAGTAATAACGTTGGGATAGAATCACGAATCGTGGCAAGGCCACGTGATGTTATGACCTCTCGAGGAGGATTCGGGTACTCTATTTCTATAATGCGAGACGCGATCTCAGTTCTATATTATGATGGCACAGAGGGATTAAATTGCAGCTCTATTTGCTGGAGACAGTTGTCATGATTTGACCTGTCACGATTCGAGTGTGTGCGGACATTTCTATTGGAGCCTATGTTGTGCTCGTCGTGGCTTAGGCCGGTGTTGAGGTGTCTTATCACCAGTGCGATGTGTTATAATCGAAATGGTCGTTGGAGCCAATAATGAATGTGAGTATATGTGATTTTAGTTGGTTAGAAAGGTAATACCGAGATTTGGGTCCGAAATCTGTTGTGGTATCAGTTAAAAGTGAAATGGATTCATGAATGGTTGACCTGAGAGATGGGTTCGATATATCGCGTGTTCGGTTGCCGTGGGCATGATATGGAGGTGTTGGAATAAGACTCTATCTAATGAAAGAGGTTTTCAGCTAGTATTTGGTTATTGTGGCCAGTTGTTGTGATTAGAGACTATCGTCTCGAGTGATTGGGTTGGGTGATACATCATATGATCTCACTCGGAGTGGTGAGTATGGCTTATTGCAGTGGATTCTAGTGTATCCTGAGTACATGAATGGGATTAGCAATTGGTATATGATTTCAGAAAGTGCAATGTGGTTTATGGTTAAGATGGTCTGTGAGATTTCAGCTGTATGGTATTTTCGGACTTGCGTGAGATAGGGTGATGTATGATCGCCCGAATATATGCTGGGTAAGGTCATTCAGCTATTGAGTTGCTTCTAGTACCACTCTGGTACGCTCGAGGACGAGCGTTTGTTTAAGTTGGGGAGAATGTAACGACCCGGCCCGTCGTTACGGGAATTACCACCCCGTTATGTTGAAATTGTATGTTTTATGCTTTATTATCAGTGTTAGGGTCTATCGGGTGATTTAGGAGTGATTTGGATTGAAAATGAGGCATATAGCCTTTGTGAAAGAAACTTGAATAAGGAAAGTCAACCCGGAGTTGACTATTTGGTTATAGGGATCGGAATCGGATTCTGATGATTCGGTTAGTTCCGGAAGGTGATTTGTGACTTAGGGGAGCGATCGGAATTGAATTTGGAGGCCCGGTGTAGAAATAGGCTTGAATTGGCTAAGGTTGAATTTTGACGAAATCCGAACGGTAGGTGAGATTTTGATCCGGGAGTCGGAATGGAATTCGACAGTTGCAGTAGCTTCGTTAGGTGATTTTGGATGTGCCTGCAAAATTTCAGGTCATTCGGACGTCGTTTGGTCGGGTTTTTGATTGAATGTGTAATTTGGAATGTTTTAAGGAATTTAGGCTTGAAT
This sequence comes from Nicotiana noctiflora, assembly GCA_032618575.1. Taxonomy (NCBI): domain Eukaryota; kingdom Viridiplantae; phylum Streptophyta; class Magnoliopsida; order Solanales; family Solanaceae; genus Nicotiana; species Nicotiana noctiflora. The sequence goes on from JASVEL010011852.1 coordinate 341,167, forward strand.
CCGTGGTTAATTGGTGATTTTGATGTTTAGGATGGTGTTTTTATGATTGGAATAAGTTCGAATAAGGAATTAGGATGTGTTGGTGTGTTTGAATGAGGTCCGGGGGCCTCGGGGTGTTTTCGGATGGTTAATCGGGAGAAATATGGAAAATTGCAGAAAATTTGTGCACTGCCTCTGTTGTTTCCGCTCCTGCGGAATTATGGGCGCAGGAGCGGGTGCGCTGAAGCGGACGGGGAGCGCAGAAGCGCTGAGGACCGCAGAAGCGGAACATTGTCCGCTGAAGCGGAACCGCTGGAGCGTAAAAGTGAGCCGCAGAAGCGGCCAAGGGCTGTGGGGTGAGGGATCGCAGAAGCGGAAGGGGAGCCGCTTAGGCGAGTCCGCAGAGGCGGACGCCTAGTCGCAGAAGCGGAAATATCCGCAGGAGCGATCGAATCTCCGCAGAAGCGGACGCGTAGGAGCGGAAATTCTTCCGCAGAAGCGAAAATCGCTGTAAGTAAGTATATCAGAAGTTAGAAAATTTCAGAAACATTTTAACATTTGGGGGTCTCGGTTTAAGGGCGATTTTGGGCGATTTTGAGGAGAAAATCAAGGGAAATCATCAGGTAATCAACTATGAACTCATATTATGATTAGTATTGATAATATTACGCAATTATATCATGAAAATGGAGGAATTTGGGATAATTTATGGAGGATTTAGCCCTAGTCTTGGACTTTAGAAGATCAAGGTTTTGAATGGGCAAATGGAGTCCGAATTTGGAAAAATTGATATGCTTAGACTCGTATTGAGACGAGGGTTCCAGAAATGTGAATTTCGTAAATTTTCGGAATGTGGGCCCGGGGCTCGGGTTTTGACAACTTTGGGAATTTTGATGTAAATTGAGTTGTATTGATTGGGTGTCGTCCCATTGGCCTAAATTGTTGTATTTTTACCGTATTTGATCAGATTCTACACGTACGGAGCTTGATTCTCGTGGCAAGGGCATTGCGGAGTAGTCGTCGCGCCGTATTGAGGTGAGTAATAGATGTGGGTGATGACCGGCGGGTTCGAAACCCCGGTATACCACTTTGTGACGCTGTATAGCGGCGAGACACGCACACTCTTGAGAGTGCGGGGTCGATCATGAACTGGAGACTACATATTAGTCCAACCCGTTGATATTGTATTATTGGCTATTCTAGAGCCGTCGAACCTCCTTCTCGGATGGTTGCATATATATATATATATTGTGATAATGGCCACTCTTGAGCCGAGGAACCCCTTCTTGGGCGGTTGAGTATACATGTGGGCCGTGAGCCAATTATTGGATCCCGCGAGGATCGTTATCATTGTCTTATCACATAGACATGCTAGTTTACTACTAGTCCGCAGCTATTTTTGGTTATTATGCTAATTCCAATCTCTGGAACTTGATATTACTGTTTTCCAACTGAAAAATGATAAAAGAGTTTTCAAAAACTACTTTTGAGCCTGCGAGGCTGTATCTGCATATTAGCTGACTAGTAGTGTATCGGGCTGCACGCCGCAGTGAGATATATGTTGGATCGGACTGCACGCCGCAGGGATATCTCTATGAGATGTGCTTGGGCTGTAGGAGCCCCTCCGGAGTCTGAACCCCCACAGTGAGCACGGGTACCCAAAATTGGAGTCGGCTACACGCCGTAGCGGTCATATCATGCATTGCATTGCATTTAGCTACATCTGCTAGCTGTTATGCTATTTATTGGTAATTGTTCGAACAGGTACAGTGAAGATTGATTCTATGACAGGGTAGCTGATTATAGCCTTACATAGTGCTTTATTGCAGATTTCTTATCTGCGCTGTCTTACCCTTGTTTATTACCACTGAGTCTGGCAGTACTCATTTTACTCCCTGCACCTTGTGTGCAGATCCAGGTACCTCTCAGCAGTGATCCAGTAGCTGTGCGAGGCGACGTTTGTGGATATTCGAGGTAGCTGCGGAGTCCGCAGGACCCGATATTCCTTCCTACTACTGTCTTTTGATGTTGTATTGACTTTTCTTTCCGCACTTGGTATCTTGTAAACCTTTATACACTTATGTTCTTTAGAGGCTCATGACTCTTGACCCTTGGTCTATGGGAGTTGATGTATTATGGGACTTGGTTCCCCGTTTTCGTTACATACATCGCTGTTGTTTCATATATTAATATGCTTAAATGGGCTAAAGAGAGCTTCTAGCTCCGTTGATTATATTGATTGGTCAGGCTGGCTTAGCAATGTGCTGGGCGCCATCACGACCAGATTTGGGGTCGTGACAAATTTGCTGCATATCTTCACACCATTGAAGGAATACCTAATTCACTGTCATGAACATGGTTACTTACCAGTTTCAAATATTGTGATTTTTGGAGATCCAAACAGTAAATAATAACACCGTTAAATTTGAAAATACACACTCTTTAACCATGATTTTCTACTCAGACACAGAGTTGCTAAGCGAGAGAGCAAAGCCAGAGAAAGGTCGAATTTTACCTTTTCGTGGGCTGTGAACGGGGTCGTCGATCTCAAATCTACTCTCTTGTCACGAATACATCTGAACCTCGAACCGAATGAATTTGAATACCTCTATCGCGGGTAAAGTACGCCAAGACAGAAAGAAAAGGTTCTAAAAGAAATTCTTCGAGTTTTGAAAGATGATATCAGTAGTGGGAGTAAAATGATAGTTCAAGCAGAGCACAATTTGTGTTTGGTTTAGGCCGTGTCTAAGATTGTCCCTCCATTCCATCAGCTATAGAGTTAAAGATCTATTTATAGGCCAAGAAAAATAGCTAGGGCTCTAGTTCTTATTAGGCGGGCAGATTTTGAATTCGGATTTCAAAAGAAGCGTTCAAATCCGAACGTTTAAGTCGCGACAAGGCTTCACGTGATAGAGAAGGACGATCTTTGCCTCAAATGGAGTGGGCATAGCCTGGTCATGGCTGAAAGGAACTTGAAAGTTGGCATAGAAGAGGAAAGGGGTGAAGAAAGAGTGGTAGCATCTCTGACGGAATAGAAAATGAATCTAGGGTTTGGTAATGTAAGAATAATTCTCAACCATTCGACGGTTAAAATATTTCCCATGAAAGTCCTAATGGGTCAGTACATTGATTGGGGTATTGAAATGAAAAACAATTGGGCTGAATTAGGATTAAAAAAGGTCGAATCATATTATGGCCCTTTAACTGAGTCTTCCCTTAGAAAAATTAGCTAGCTTTTCCTTTCTTCTTTTAATTTCTTTGACTTCCTTGTAAAACAATATTATCAAATCAATATTTAATAGCCTTAGCAAAATTATAATTTCTAGCAACTTAATAAAATAGTTGTAAAATACTACAAAATAAATATTGCATAAAATATCATAATATTATTAGACAAAGCTTTTATAAAGTGTAGAATGAATAAAATATTATTATTTTCTTATATAAAGGAAAATTGTATTTTTCGCAAAAAGGACAATAAAAATTATACTTAAAAAGATAAAAAAATAATATAATAATGATGATAACGATAGTAATAAGAATAGCAATATAAAAGAATAGTTGTTGTAGTAGTAGTAACAACAACAACAACAACAACAACAACAACAACAACAACAACAACAACAATAATAATAATAATAATAATAATAATAATAATAATAATAATAATAATAATAATAATATAGGCATATAGATTATTTTAATTAAGTAGATAATGTATATGAGTAATATAATAATGACAATAATAATAATAATAATAATAATAATAATAATAATAATAATAATAATAATAATAATAATAATAATAATAATAAGGTATAGTTTATGTTAAAAATGGTAAAATAGTTATTCTTACAATATTAGCAATATTAGAAGCTTAAAGAAATAGTTTGAAAGAAAGGAGGGTCAAAATTGGATGTCAACAGTATTTGTTAATCATCAATTTATATTATTTGCAAGATATTCGAGTCTAGCTTTGTGGGCTCGAAAGCATTGACGCATAGGTAAATTCTTCTTCTTTTTATGCATTTTATTTTGTCCCCTTTTTTGTTCCTTTTTTTTTGTAGGCCAAAAACAAAAAAGTCGTCGAGCGCCAAGTTGGTGAGGCACTCCATGACCTTCCATAGAAGGATAAATCCATAACGGCATGTAGATGATCAAATCCAAAATAACATATAGCAGGGCAAATCCCTAACAACATATAGAGGTAGAAATCCCTCGCAGCATATAAAAGGACAAATTCTCAACAATATATAGAAGGACAAATTCACAGCATATAGAAAAACGAATCCCTCGTAACATATAGAAGGACAAATACATCACAATACACAGATGACTAATTCACATCACTGTACAAACAGACAAATCCACATCAACATATAGACGGATAAATCCATACATATAGACGGACAAATTCCCATCACCATATAGAGGGTAAAATCAAATCCACATCACTATATAGATGGAAAAATCCATAATGAGGCCAACTTAAGGTGCAAATGGACTTAATGTCCGCCTTAAGATTAGAGAGTTATAGTTCCTTTTAAGGATAAACCCACGGAGAGTCCAACTTAAGGTGCAAAGGGACTTAAATGTCCACCTTAAAATTGGTAAATTAGAAAGATTCAACTTGAAGACTTGGTGAACTTTGCAGATTTTAACTTGAAGACCAACAAATTTGAAAATTTGACGGGCTTAAAAATTTGGTGGATTTTGATGCTTCAACTTGATGACTTGGCGGACTTTGCAGATTTCGACTTCAAGATTTGATGGACTTAAAAATTTGGTGAACGTGATGACTTCAAATTGCAGATTTGGCCTTATACTAAAAGTCTAAATCCATCCATTGGAGATGCCAATTTGCTATGGCGGCTTTCCCATTTTAAATCAAATGAGATCAAAGTTCAACAGGAGGATGGCGTTTCCGCTTGATGTTACATTCCTTCATACTTTATTCGAACAACAATTGGGGCAATATGTATCTTTTGAACTTATGCGACTGAACTTAGAATGAAACTCTAAGCTGCCTACGTACCTCGGTGAAGAAGATCAAGTCATACCGTAGTTCAAATTGGGTAAATTTTTTTATGTCCTAACTTTTGCCTAGGCCACCTCTTTCGAAGTTTTCAACCTGGCGGACTCTTTTTTTTTGCAGGGGCCGTACACATTTTAGACTCATACGGGCTAGGAGTGTAGCAACATGCAGTTTAGGCTCATGCATCAAGAGCATTACGACTTGCAGCTTAGGCTCATACGTCAAGGAGCATAGAGACTTGCAACTTAAGCTAGTATTTTAAGGAGCTTTGCAACTTGAAGATTTTGCTCAAATTTGAAGAGGTTCATGATATGCAGTTTAGGCTCGTGCGTCCAGGAGTGTTGCAATTTGAAGGTTCATCTTACAATTTGAAGTTCTGCTCGAATTTGAAGATCTTCACAACTTGATGATTTAGATTGAATATCTTTTCAACTTGAACACTTTGCTCGAATTTGAAGAACTTTACAACTTGAAGACCTTGCCGAATTTTAAGAGCTTTACATCTAAATATTGACTTGAATTTTGGAAACTTTGTGATTTGAAGTCCTTTCTCGACTTTGAAAAGCTTTTGACTTGAGTCTTTGCTCATATTTAAAAAGTTTTACGACTTAAACACTTTGCCCAAATTGAAGAGCTTTACGACTTGAAGACTTTTCTCAAAGTTGGGGAGCTTTGTGACATACAATGTATACTCATGTACCACAAAGCATTATAACTTGCAGTTTATGCTCGTGGATTGAGGAGCATTACAACTTGCAGTTTAGGCTCATGCGTTGAGGAGCATTACGACTTGCAATTTAGGCGCATGCATCAAGAAACATTATAACTTGCAGTTTAGGCTCATCCGTTAAGGAGCATTATGGCTTGTAGTTTAGGCTGATGCGTCAGTGAGCATTGTAACTTGCAGTTTATGCTAATGCGTTAAGGAGCATAGCAACATGCATGGATTCTTCAGTTTCATCTTCGGATGAATATTTGCCCCTATTTTGAGCATGGTCTGCTTCTATTTCATCACGAGGCTCAAAGTTAGAAAAGCTTTGATCTCCACTTGTAGCCACACTTAATTCCATATTATGTGCACGAGTTGCTAGTTCTTCAAATCTTTTGGGTTTTATGCCTTTTAAGATATAGCGAAGACTCGAATTCATGACTTTAATGCACATTTCAATGCCAGAAGTTTCGCTAAGGTGATCTTTACAGTTGAGGCTTGCATTCCTCCAACGATTGATAAAGTTAATAACTAGTTCACTCTTTCGTTGATGAGTATTTGTAAATTCTACCATACTCACAGTACGTCTCATACTATAAAAGTGTTTGAGGAACTCTCGCTCTAGTTGATCCCAGCTATCAACAAATCCATCCTCGAGGTCTGTGTACCAATCAAAAGTATTTCCTTTTAATGAGCGAACAAACTTCTTGACGAGGTAATCTCCATAAGTCCCAGCATTGTTGCATGTCTCAACGAAGTGCGCCACATGTTTCTTTGGGTTACCTTTACCATCAAAATTTGAAACTTGTGAGGTTGATAGCCAGCAGACATCTTCAACATATCGACCCTTGCAGTGTAAAACTTTGCATATGTGAGGGAGGATTTGGCAACAACTTCATATTTGTTCTTAATGGTTCCTTCAATGAACTCCTTCAATTGATCGATTGGAATCATCCCTTCGGATGTGACAGGGATAGCCTTAGTGGATGTTACTTGTCTTGGGGGAGAGTCACTCTCTCGAACTTCTAGGAGCTTGCCAGGTGCATGAGTGGATTCTTCTTCCATCAAGATTCCCACTATGTCTGTTAGCTTGTCAATTTTAGCCTCTTGATTTTTCATGCATTTGGTCAAGCCAGCGATTGCTTCCGTCATGTTTGCCAACTGCTCCTCCATAGATGAAGTGTTTGTCACCAGGGCTTGCATGATTGTCATGGACGATGGAGAGTAACATGAATTTTGTCACAGATTGATCCTTGATTGGCTCACGCTATATGGTGTAAGTGGTGAGGATCCATCACTTGAAGCATCATCATCTTCCTTCACAGCAGAGTGCTTGGATTCCAGAGAGGTCAAAAAGAGCAAGAGTTTTCTTAATCTTTTCAGCAACATTGCTTCCTCCTTCAGATGTGTTTATAGAAGATCTTGCTATTTTTGAGGATGAATATCCGAAAATAGGGGTTGATATGGACGGCACTTGGGGTGCTTATTGTCCTAAAGAGCTTGTTTTGCTTCTGGTAACTAGTCCAAAGCTTTAAAAGGTAACAGTGAGGACGCTTTCCACATCAGCGTAGAACCTGAAGTTAGCAGTCTTGGTGGAAGTTAAACCGGAGTTGATTTTCTTTGAAGCCATTTCAGTGTCCTTGAACTTTGGTGATTGAAAAGTTGAGATGAGAAGTAAAGATTGTTCCAATGGGCGTGCCTAAATTTGTAAACAATAAATTTGGTTTGAGAAAATAAAATCAAGACCGAAAACTATCACAACAATCGTAGTATTTTATTTTCAATATTTGAGTGTTACAATCTCTTTAAATCCTCTGATTCTTCTTTTCAATAGTAAATAAATTCAAGGGCCTTTGAGCTTGATCATGAATTTGTAGTTGTCGCCACGAATGATGATCTTGTTCTTGAGATTTTGCTTGATTGCTTGAACTTGACCTTGATTTGTTCTTCGTTCTTGAGCTTGAACTTGATTGCTTGAAGCTTGAAACTTGCTGAGGAATTTATAACGATTGATCCACGAGCTCTTTCTCACTTCTTGTTATAACTTCTGGTGTCTTTTATGAGTTATGAAGACCCCTATTTATAGTTGTGGGAGGGAAGAGTTGTGATAAGGATAAACTCTTTTCGACCAATCAAATTGAAGTGTGACATGGCCGCATTTGATTGGCCAGAACATGTCATTTGCACACGTCGCACGATTTCATTGGCCTTTTAGTGTGACTTGTCATGCCTTGTCATTTTGACACAAGGCATGATCCTATCGGCTCTTTCTTTTGATTTCGCGCGCCACGTCATTTTACACGTGGTACCAAACTGGGCCTCTCGGAAGATGACACTTTGGGCTTAATGAAGTGGGCTAATCACTTTAGCCCAATATAAATGGGCTAGCCCAACTACTGCATTAAGACTTATTTATTTAATCCATATATATTGGACTTATATAATTAATTCAATTATATTAGCCCATAACATTTATTTGGACCAATATATCTTGAATTTTAAAATATAATCCAAAATATTTTATGGATTTAAATCAAATAAAGTTTTCAGACATAACGTACTTTTATCTACTTGATTATATCCTCAACACACCCGCTACTTGATTATATCCTCAACACACCCCTCGCATATTCCTACTCTAGTACCATGTTGATGTGTGTGACCATCTCATCCAAAAGCTAAAGTTGTTGGAGGGATCATACTTTTATCTATTTAACTATATTTGTTTACCTCGAAAATATGAGTAACAGTTAAATCTGATTTGTGGTTTTAAAGATACGTGATTTAGTTCAATAGTAATTAATTAACAAGAAATCTGAAGTATAAATAAAATACATAAGTAGAACCAAACTAGAATGTAAACCAGTCTCGACCTCGAGACAAAGTGATCTTGAGATGGATCAATAATAATAAAGCAAAAATAATAAAGCTAAAGGACAATTCTGATGAACAATGAGTGAGAAATGTGATAGAGTATATTCTTTGCCAATGATTGATGATCTACAAATGATTGGGACCCTTTTATATAATAAGGGAACCCTAAATAAGGTACATTTTTATTTACAGTAAGGATTCTTATTGGGAAAACTGTCTAACTGCCCAGTACGGTTACGTACAAATCTATTCTAGGATTTACGCCATAATCTTGGAGACGTGGCAGGAATCTTGCTCACTCTGTTACAAATCCATAACGACAATATCTTAGGGTTAACATACTTGGCTTCGATACTCGTCGTGCACTTCGATCCTCATGCTTTGCACGCTGTCTTCGAGCTCGAACTCGGGATTAAGGCGACCCCTCAAGCTCAAGAAATCAGGCATACCTGATTTTGACCATGTACAGATAGTTCGTGCATTTCTTAGAGTAAGATGATAAGAAATGATTTCAACCTCAATTTTTTGGCATCTCCAATGATGATGTAATTCTCGTGATGTAGGCGCTCGAAGTGACCAATATGTCCCATCAGTTCGCTTCCCCAAAATATTAAATACATGCTAGTAATGGCCGATAACTAGCACCGCCGAGCCGTCGCCGCTCATATATAAATACGAGGCTCCTTGTTTGAATTAAGAACTTTACTTCTTCATTACATTCACTCTAATCCCCTTTCCTCTTTATCTCTTTCTCTCATCATCTACTTCCTCCTCCCTTTAAGTGCCGGAAAACACCTAGCTCTCAAAAAACACCACGCTTCGCTCCCTTTTGCATCTTTAAGCTTAAAATCGTGGCCAAGACTTCTAAAACAGTCCCTAAAAAATATAAGTCTTCTTTTTTCTCCTCTTCCCAACTGACCAAACTGGCAGTGCCAACCGTTTACGAAATCATTGCCAACCTCGTAGTTCTAAAGAAGGACTTCAATATTGAAAATTCCCTCAATATCCCAGGCTAATGCGAAATGTATTTCGATATATCAGTTCAATATCGAAGAAGTATCTCAAGGACATAAAGCATGACTGCGGCTGGGAAGACGAGGTCATGGTACAGATCCCCGACCCTGCGGAAATCATCACTACCCACGTATTGGGGAGTGTTTACACTTACCCCTTCACACTGGGTCCCCTCAATCCGGTAATGATTAATTCTGCAATAGGTACGAGGTTACTCTCGGCCAGATCCATCCCTCATTTGGCACATCGTGATTATGCTGCGCTATTTATCTAGCAAGGCCGAGGGGTTAAAGTTTACCCTCAACCATCTTATTCGGTTGTATCGGCCTCAACTTTTTTAAGGGCTTATCAAGCTTCAACGTCGATCTAGAAAAGCCTTCTTTTCTAGTAATGACAAGGAAAAAGACCGACGCTGGATGAGCAGGCTCATTAGAGTGAGGACCTCGGACGTCATCCCTAGGGAAAAAATGTCATTCATCGAGAAATGGAATTTCAAACGTAAGTGAAGCCCTCTTCTAAATATCTTCTTGTATTCCGTTGTTGCCTTTAGTAATGCCGTTGCCCTTTTTGAAGCTTTTTCTTAGATGCCCCATGTGATCCCTGAACTCAAGGATTGGGTTCAGAGACTAGCTGCAACTTCCCCTTACAACAAACGCAAATGGCATGAATTATAAAAGGGCAAATGGGAGGCTAAACATCATGGTAAGTTCTCTTCCCTGGTTTTCTCATACTTTTCTTTTACTGGAGATGTTTTCCATACTTACGCCTAACCATGCAAGTATTTGGGATGTCTTCTAGATGAGGCCATCCCCGCCTGGGAAGGAAATCGAGTCCCCCATTCCAAAACTTAGAAAAGTCAATAAGATAAAGAGGGCTTCGAAGCCTAAAGCTAATCAGAGTGCCCCAAGTGAGGAGCTGGGGACCGTGACAATAGATCACTCCAATTCTCTGCCATCTTACTCCGAGGAGGTGATAAAGGATGCTCTAGCTATGCGAATTCCCGATCCGAGCTATTGAAAAGAAGTTTGCCGGAACCCTATCTCCGGCGAACACCCAAAAAAAAACCCACCCCAAATACACCCAGAACACCCCTCTACCACTAAAATCCAAGAATAAAACCCCATTCGAGGAAATCCGGAAAATCAGAAGACTTCGAGTCTTTGAAAGTTCTTAAAACCTGGAAATAACAAAAGAAGAAGAAAGAAAGAAAAGAAAGAAGGAATAAAGAAAAGAAAGAAAGGAAAAAAGAAAAGGAGACAGATCCTGAAAAGTTAAGTTCTCCTGCCCTTTGTCTTCTTTGCTTATTTGTCTTCTAAATCTCCTGTATATGATTCTTTGCATGCTTTTGAATATTCGTCTTCCAAATCTTCTGTATATGATTCTTTGCGTGTTCTTGACCGTTAGTCTTCTGAATATTCTATTATTAGTCTATAGTAATTGTATGCCTAAGATCTATCATGTTCTTTATACATAACTAGTCTGTTTTAGCACTTTATGGTCTGTAATAAGTTTAGCACATGAATCATGTTTAAATGTGTTTCTTTATGTGATTTGTTCACTATGCCTAATATGAAATTACGATTTGATTGATTGGGATTCAGCCATTATCAAAACCTCTCTTTGAGTTCTAGTTAATTGAAAAAATGATTTATGATTAAGGCTATGTGTGCAATACAACATGAATAGGCTATATTTATAACCTGATTCATATGATAGACCACCCCCTCAGCAGCAAGACAACAACATGGTAGAGATTAGAGGTATGTTTCAACAACTTATTGGGACAAATAACAAAGTGCAGGAAAAATTGGTAGTCCATGATTCAGCCATAAATAATATTGAAACACAGCTGGGTCAGATGTCCATGGCATTGAACAACCACCCTCCAAGAACTTTACCTGCAGACATAAACATTAATCCCAAGGAGCAAAACCCGAATCAGCTGATGGCAGTCAGTCTAATGAATGGTAGAGATTTAGATAGAGAGCAGGAAATTGCACAGGCTAGCAAGAACACTATACCAGCTACTCTCGTGTCATCAGAGGAAGAACATCCAGCGGTACTCACTGAAGTAGTGGTTGAGCAGAGTCAGGAAGGAAAAGGCAAAGAAAATGAGACCGAGCAAGTTGCAGAATATGTGGCACCTCTTGTGCCATAAACTCCTAACAAAGAAAAACCAGCATGTAATGCACAAAGGGTGATCCATGCACCCTTCAATTAGAGACTGGACAAGCAAAAGAAAGCTGACCAATACAAAAAGTTCATGGAGATGCTGCTTCAAATCCAGTTGAATATTCCATTGATAGATGCCTTAAGGGAGATGCCCAGTTATGCCAAGATGATGAAAGATTTAATGTCAAGGTAGTTTGATTTTCAGGATCTATCTACCGTAACTCTAACACAAACCTGCAGCGTAGTGGTGGCAAAACCGATAGCCCAAAAGATGTCCGATCTAGGTAGCTTTACTATTCCATGCACCATTGGGAGTTATGCTTTTGCAAAGGAATTATTTGATTTGGGATTGTCACACCTCCCTTTTTACTACCCCACACACTTAAGGCGTATAAATACACTTGTAGGGTATACCCCGACGCTCAATTACCCAAGACGGATAAAATAACGTAAGGGAAGGAGTTTTTCCAATTAAAGGACAATCGGTTCGGGATTTTATTAGAGATTAATCAGAGTCGCCACTCAGGAAAATAATGGTGTCCCAAGTCACCGGTTTAATCCCGAACCGAGGAAATTTATGACTATGTAATACAGTCTGCGAAACTAGAAACCTGGATAAGGAATTCTGTTAACCCGGGAGAAGGTGTTAGGCACTCCCGGATTCCGTGATTTTAGCACGGTCGCTCAACTGCTATTTTTTACTTTTATCCGATTTCTTTATATATTTTAACTATGTGCTATTATGTTCCGCTTTTCAATTTTAGAAGAATTGTGACGTCACGAAAACACATTTCGAGCCACACCGCAACCAGTACGCCTGTGACTTTAATGCGTTTCAGTTTTGCCGAGAGTAAGATTTGGGTCACATAAATGCGCACCCGTATTTAGGAAAGTAATTTTATTAACTAACGTGCCTAAAGATTCTCCGTCTTTGTTAACTTTGGGAAAGACCGTTAAATTCGCTAAACGGTCCTTCCGAGTCTAACTTTTATTACAATTAATTAAGGACTCGGTGTATTATAATCAGGCAATGACCTCTGCTTTCTGTTTCCACTTTGTTTTCTTCTATAGACTCTGCCTCTCCTTCTCTTTCCGTAACGCTGCTGCCATGCACAGTGCAGTACCAACAGGACTTGGAATATCAATAGCATCAGCTATCTCTTCAATGGATGCAAGTTCCACCCACTTCTTGACAACAGCAACATTCCATGTCACGATGCACAAGTGCAGTGGCGTCAAATTTTTGGAGTTCAAGATAGCCATTGATTTACAACCCCCATTTTCCAGTATGACCTTGGCACAGTCCGTATATTTCTTAGCAACAGCTCGATGAAGCACCGATTCACCTTCATCATCAACTGCATTTGGATCAGCCCCAGCCAGTAATAATTCACGCACGCAATCTGGTTGGCCATGGTATGCACAGACATGAGCAACAGACGGACCAAGCCCCTCTCTCAGTCTAGATCTCACATTGGCGTGCCTCCGGGTTAGAACACGAACACATTCAGGTGATCCAGCAGCGAGAGCAAACACAAGGGGTGGATCGCCATCTTTGTCTAGGACATCCACATTTGCCTGCGGGTATTCCAGAATGACCTCAACAAGTTCAACACTTCCTCGTCTACAAGCAAGGTGTAAAGCAGTTTGCCCATCAGCATTTTGTGCCTCCAGTAGAGAATGTAAAGAGTTAATACTTTGTCCTGAAACAGTCTTCGCTAGCAAGTCTCGAACTCCATTTACATTGCCTTCAGAAACGAGTCTGTGTAGCAGACTGGGATCATCAAGAGAAACCTCCCACTGATACGTAGCAGAAGGTACTACACCATTCGTTCCCAAATACTGCAAGTTATTATCAGGGCTGGCAGGAGGGCTGCGAGGGATCTTTTGCAAGTGGCGAAGAAATGTGGCTAACATTGAACTAAAAGTTGGTCTCTTGGAAGCCTTGAACTTTCCAGCCAAACTCCAACAATAAGTATCGATTTCCCCAACCAGTGGAGCTCCCATTTCATCTTCAGGGCAAGTGATCTTATACTAGTTTCAATTGTACATAACAAAGCAAGTTGCCACTATTTTGGAATTCTGCTATGGACTAAAGTGTGGACAAACCAGCTGATAAACCAAATGAAAGTCTGAACTTAAGAAGCGGAACACAGCAGAAATTTTAAGCTGAAACGAACATCTCTCATGCTTATGAAATACAGCACATAGGTATAGTCGCGACGATCCTAACACTTAAGGGTATTTCTATTTGAAAACCAAAGAGACTCGATGAATCAATTACGACCCAGCAGTTTCAGTGTTCAAACAATAACGTAACATAAAGGTCGGCAACTCAGTTCAATCAAACGATGAATCTATTAAGTTGAACCAAAATGAGGCTAAGAAAAATCTGGATGAAACTCAAACAATTCAAGTTGTTCCCAACTAGTCTCAAACTACAGAAAACGTTATTAAACCCAACAAGATCAAACAACTAACAACAGCATCTCACGAAGGAAATACAAATCTGTCAAAGATAAACGAAGATCCCGAGACCAAATCTCGAGCTAAAAATTCGTTGAACTCAAAGCGATTAGATAGCCAACACGGTACTCATTGCTGAAATTAGGGATTGAATTAATTCAAATAGGTATCGCATTTTAATTTTCCAACAATTTCATTCAATTTGAGATGAAATACACATCTCTTACTATTAGAATAATAGAAACTAAAACTGGAATAAATCCACAAGAAGCTAAAAGGAAAAATCACAATTTTTGATCATTTTAAATAAAGCGTAAAAGAGGAAGTTTATACATCTTACCCGATCGAACGGAACTAAATTCGAACAAATCAAATGAGGGCAGACACAAACTCGACAGAGCTAAGCAGCACAGCTTCAACGGAAAACTCAGCAACAACTCCAACTCAATCGAATTCCATAATGACCGGAAGAAGAACAAACAATGAACAAAAATTGAAAACGAAATCTAAAAAAACTTAAGAACCCTAGAATCTAATTTTTAAAATCTAAAATTTTCTTCTGAAGTTTTCTGCGACTTCTCTCTCGTTTTCTGGAATTTTTCTCTGAAGAATCCCCTCCTGAATTTCTGGTTCACTCCCCCGTGTGTGCTCTCTGTCTCTCCTTGAAATAGCCTTCAGCTTTGCTTAATCAGAGGAGTGAAGATAGAGACACGCTATTTGCGTGTCCCTATTGTACGAAGGGCTTTGAGGATTTTAAAAAGGAAAATAGGTCGGGCAGGCCGGTTTGGGCTGGGGCGTGGATGGGTTAATTAGTTATTGGGCTTGGGTAGAGGATTGGAAGGGAATTGGGCTAGGGGTTTGTTTGGATTTGGCCCATATTTGTCTTCAAGAGCAAATCCTACTCCTTTTCTCTCTTTTTTTCTTTTTTTTTTAAATTATATTTTGTATTATTTTTTGATTTTATAAAGATGCTTTTGCTTTATTTTATGATTTTATTAAATTGTTAAACTAATTAATTCCTAAAATTTATTTGATATCTATTTTATAGTAATTCTCAATTAAAACATTAAGATGCTATTTTTATTTTTCTTTAATTGTTCTAAAATGAATTAATACCTACTAGCAAAATTAATTTCCTAAATGCAAATGCATATTTTTTGTATTTTTTTATACGATTTTTCATGCAACTAATTAATACGAATTGTAAAAAAAAAAAATAAGGAAAAATTATTTATTTTGAATTTATGGAAATAACTCATATATAGGGTAAAAATCACGTGCTCACAGCTGCCCCTCTTTGCTCGGGGACACGAAGAGTTTCCGTGCAAAGATAAGTGAGCAACTATGAACGATTTTTACCCGTTCGAGTATTCCGTTGTGAAGCATTTTGAAAAGCTTTGACCGCACCCTGCTTCAGAGATTGCCTACATATCCTGGGCTAAACAGGAATCAGGTCAGTGTAGTTCGGGAGTGATGGAGTATCGAAGTTGAGAGTCGAGGTTCCGTCCGAGGCTTCGGTCCGCTGTCCCGTTATTACATCAAAATTGAAAAAGACTAACTAAACCTATCGACTACGAGTTACAGAATTCCTATCTATGAGTCTTCTGAAGCTTGATCTTGAGTTGGTTGGTGCTTCATGCGGACCCTGATCTGAATCTTGATGCTTGTTAGCCACAGGTGTTGGTTCAATCTTCTTCAGCTTTTGGATCAAGTCCGGATATATATAATGCCCATGATTTCAGGTGGGCTCCTAGTTGCTGAGCCTTGACTTGTATTTCTCTTTCACTGGCATTCTTGTTATTGCCTCGACTTGTTTAACTTTTCTTCACCGGCATTCTTGTTCTTGCCTTGACTTGTTCAAACATTCTTCAATATGAAGTATTCGTCCACTCTCCAGGTGGACCACTGCTTGTGACAAAATAGACAACCAAAGAAAGATTTTTCTGCCCCAGTATGGTGACTGGGCACATCATGCTTTTGAAAATGAGACTTTCATCATTTTTTTTTCATTTTTTTTTTCTTTTTAAATGCATAAACGTGCAATGCGATGCAGAAAATATTCCCGTATTTGAAGGTGGGCACCTAACAGAAATTAAACGTGCAATGCGATGCAGAAAAATATTCCCGTATTTGAAGGTGGGCACCTAACAGAAATTAAACGTGCAATGCGATGCAGAAAAGTATTCCCGTATTTGAAGGTGGGCACCTAACAGAAATTAAACGTGCAATGCGATGCAGAAAAGTATTCCCGTATTTGAAGGTGGGCACCTAACAGAAATTAAACGTGCAATGCGATGCAGAAAAGTATTCCCGTATTTGAAGGTGGGCACCTAACAGAATTTAAACATGCAATGCAAATGCAGAAAAGTATTCCCGTATTTGAAGGTGGGCACCTAACAGAAATTAAACGTGCAATGCAAATGCAGAAAAGTATTCCCGTATTAGAAGGTGGGCACCTAACTGAAATTAAACATGCAATGCGAATGCAGAAAAGTATTCCCGTATTAGAAGGTGGGCACCTAACAGAATTTAAACGTGCAATGCGAATGCAGAAATGTATTCCCGTATTTGAAGGTGGGCACCTAACAGAAATTAAAAATGCATGAAACTAAAACTTGGGTTACCTTTATTGAAGGTTATCTTAGGTGAAAAATTCATCAGACTAAGACATTTAATCTTAGGAGAAAGTTTCAACAGACTAAGATTTTCATTCTCATTGGACTATGTCCATCTCAATGTAATCTCAGGAGGATTAACCATCGGACTGAGTTTATGACTCCAGGAGATAACTCTTCGGACTGGGTCTATTCATTTGCAATTCAGATTTTCTTAAACCTTTCAAATTCAACAAACTTTTCTTTCTTTTCAACTTCTTACCTTTCTTTCTTTTCCAACTTCTGATTTTACCTTTCAAATTATGCCTTTCCTTTTCATTTCAAATTATGCCTTCATTTCCTTTTCCAACTTCTACTTTTATTGGCTTCTTCCTTCCTTTTGTTTTCACATTGCATTATCTCCTTATCTTAGGTGAAAAATTCATCAGACCAAGACTTTTATCTTGGGAGAAAGATTCAACAGACTAAGATTGTATCTTACTGGACTATGTCCATTTCAATGTAATCTCGGGAGGATTATCCATCGGACTGAGTTTATGACTCCAGGAGATAACTCTTCGGACTGGGTCTATTCATTTGCATGGTCTCAGGAGGATTATCCATTTCAATGTAATCTCAGGAGGATTATCCATCGGACTGAGTCCATTTGCAATTCGGACTTTCTTAAGTCTTTCAATTTCAAAAATCTTTCCTTTCTTTTTCGGCTTTTGCCCTTTCTTTCTTTTCCAACTTCTGCTTTCATTGGCTTCTGCCTTCCATTTGTTTTCACATTGCATTATCTCTTTATCTTAGGTGAAAAATTCATCAGACCAAGACTTCTATCTTGGGAGAAAGATTCAACAGACTAAGATTTTATCCAATTCATCTTAGGTGAAAAATTCATCGGACTAAGACTTTTGTCTTAGGAGAAAGTTTCAACAGACTAAGATTGTATCATTCTCCGATACTTGCTTCATTCACCTTTCAACTTGCCTTATTCATCTTCAAAAGCAATTGTATTCACCTTCATGCTCTTCGGATGACTATCCGATGACAGAAAATTTTTCCTGCCCCAGTTTGACAATATCTTTTCCTCCTGTTTCAAAGCAAATAAAACTCTGTCAGTTTAAAAAAATGCGGTGGTTGGTTGTGGCCTTGAACTTTCCACTTGACTGCTTGGCCTGTTCACCGACTATTCTTTTCAATCTTTCTTTGTTCAAAACCTGCCTTCCTTACGGCATGTATGTTGTTCCTTTCTTGACGGATCCCACAATTCCGATCTTGAAGTCTATGATTTCTTCAATGATTTCACTGGACAACCTTGGGTGTTTCTTGATTGGCTCTTTCTTTTGTCGGAATACACTCCCATATTTCCATTTGTTATATTTTCCCCCGAGTTGGCACTTTGCCGACCTTTGCATCTTGCATGAACCCCAAACGTTTTTATTGTTGCCCGCTCCATTGCACATGTTGCTCTTTTGGCTTAAAACACTGGCCTTGTCTTTTCCTGACTTACGACAATTGTCATGTTGGCCAAATCCCATCTTGTGCAATTGGAAAGCTTGGTGGCAAATTTTGAAATCATTTCTATACTTATTATGACCCGACAGACTCAATAAGAGGGAGGGTAAAACAAGGTACAAAGGATAGAAAGAAAGGAAAACATAATTCCTAACAAGAAACCTACAGAAGAATGACCTATCGGATTTTGAATACCGACTCTAGCGACCTTGACAAGCACTTTCAGCCTTCTCTGTATAGCAAATCTGATGTTCAACTCTTGTTGCAATTTCTACCGTGAAACCGGTCTTCAAGACTTCATTTCTTTGATCTGATCCTTAATCAACTTGTAGTGCCCATAGGGTTTTCACCATCAAGCCTCTCTCATTTGCTCTTTCTCTCAACTCACTGTCGCCTTATGGTGCCCGTGAGGGTTTTCACCGATAAGACTCTCTCATTTTGATTTCTCTCATCTTGGAGTCTCGTGGTGGTTCTCATCATCTTGAATTCTTCACACTCCTTTGTTCGGACTTGAGTGTTGCCCATTCACCTTTGCTCGTTTGACTCGGCATTTCCTGAAGATTGGTCGGAAGGTCTTGCTTTGGACCGTAATGCAGGCTTTTGGATGGGGTTTAGAAAGAAGGATATAAAGGCTCAAATTATTTCAACGTGGGTTAAAATTACAACTTTCGGAATCTTATTTATTCAACAAACATAACTTCTGCCCCAGTTTCCTTCTTGGGGGATTTTTGGATTTTTTCTTTATTGTGACTGAACCTCAGAGAGGCTGCCTACGTACCCTTTCGGGATCAAGTCAAACGTAGTTCAGACTACGTTCGTATTCATTGTTGCATCTTGACTTCTCCCGATTTTTCTTTTCTTTTCTTTTTCTTTCTTCTTTTTTCTTTTCTTTTATTTATTTTTTTTTTTTTTGTTTCTTTTCTCCATTTGGTTTCCCCGCTCAATCCTCAATTTTGTTATTGATTCCGAAAGTGGGATATGAAAGAAAATATAATAAGGCTCGAAGGGATAACAATGGATAAAGTGTTTGGATAGCTGAATAAAATGCCTTCGTCATTTCAATCTTCGAGACCTACCAAGTACAAACTACACGGTTAAACACCTTTGATTGATTCACATATTTGCCTTCTGGATTCTCAGTGCCATTGGGCAACAATCTCGATACCACGAATGGCTCCTTTAGCTTTGGGGTACTTTTGCCTTTGGCTTTAATCCGATGAAGCATGATGCATTTCCAAGGCATTTCTTTATGTTCTGCTTTCCCCCAGTACTTACTTAATTCAGGCTTCACAGTATTCTGATAAGTTTCATTTCTTGCGAGTATCATTACATCTTCAACATTGCTTCATTGTTAAATTGACTTTTAAAATCAAGCCGAGAATTATGTGCATGTCATGTCACTAAAATCAGTATGAAAAGAACTGTAAAGTGATTAGAAATGGAATGACTAGAAATGACGGGAAACGGAGAGTTGTATTAAACTGATGGATTGAAACAACAAAACGAACAACAAAACTAACAGACTAGACTAGAATTACAAACCTAGACAGCACTAAACAAATTTATTACTAAACAAAGCAAAGTGGAAAGATAGAAGGGTTTTGACTCTCAAGACAACGTCCGGATTACAACCCTGAAATAACCCGGGCAAAAGAGATGACACCAAAATATACCACCAAAACTCCAAGAGACGGAGCGCCTTCCCAATTGACAAGCATGGCATCCTAGCCACCGAATTCTGCATTAATGTTGCCAAGATCACTTTCTGTTTCAATATCTTCAACTTCAGTTGACCTCCCAAGAAGATTTTTATCACCCACGTCACCGGGCATCATTCCCACAAAATGTGCTTCGTTATGTGCAGGTAAAGGATTCTGTGCAATGTTTTGGATGCCACTGCCTTGGACCGCAATTATTCCTTCCCGAATCATTCTTTCTATCTCTCTTTTCAAATCCCGACAACTTTCAACATCGTGCCCCAGGGCATTGGAGTGGTATTCACACCTTTTGGATGAGTCAAAACTTCTCGCACGTCGGTCCACCCGATTTGGAGGGATGGGTGCAATTACGCCACGTCGTTTTAGCTTCTCAAACAAGCTTGCATAGGACTCTCCTGTTGGTGTAAAATTATCTTTCAACTTATGTTCCTTTCCATACCCCTGGCTTGGATATGGGTTATAAGGTATTTGAAAATTTTGCGGAGGCTGGTAAAGATTTTGTGATGTTCGGGCTCGCTTTCTTGGGTGTTTTGAGGATTGAGCAACATACTGGACTGGTTCAACAGAGTATGGAGGGTTCTGAGGCGGGTAGTAATGCTTAAAAGGGTCATGGAAAACTTGATGAGGTTGCATATACCTTCGAGATGTTCTCATAGGACCTCTTCTCGACCCCGATGTCATCATGATTTCGTCATCCCTCCCATTCACATCACTGAATTCACTTTGGACATCCTGAGCCGCATTTTTGAGAGCTTCTTGACTTATTATTTTGCCTGTCTTAAGACCATCTTCCACCATTTCTCCCATTTTGATTATTTCTTCAAAGGAGTGACCAACTGCAGATATCATGTTTCGAAAGTAATCCGGCTCTTGAGCCTGAAGGAAAACAGTGGCCAACTCGTGATCATTCATGGGTGGCTTAGCTCTCGCTGCCTGCTCTCTCCATTTGATGGCATATTCCCTGAAACTTTCGGTTGGTTTCTTTTTCAGTTTAGAAAGGGAAATGCGGTTTGGGGTGACGTCAATATTGTATTGAAACTGTTTGATAAAGGCTCGTGCCAAATCATCCCAGACGTGCCAACCAGATGCGTCCTGATCCCAAAACCATTCAGATGCTACTCCCGAGAGGCTTTCCCCAAAATAAGCCATAAGCAATTCTTCTTTTCTTCCCACACCTCTCAATTGGTTGCAATACCTTTTCAGGTGGGCTATGGGGTTTCCGCGTCCATCATACTTTTCCAATTTGGGAACCTTGAAACCAGACGGCAAGTGGACATCGGGGAACATACAAAGATCTCTGAAGGCAACACTCTTTTGACATGCCATTTCTTGCATGTTTTTCAGCCGTTGTTCTAATCTCTTCAATCTTTGGGCCATTTCTTCCTGTACATTATTTCGGGTAAGCTTCTCAACGTTTGCAGGAAGGTTAAACGAGTACGAGTGGTACTCGGGAGAGTGGTACTGTTCTTGTTGTATAGCAGATTGTGACTCATGAGAAGGTTGTCCTTGGCCATTGGCCCACATTTTGGTCATTTGTTGTTTCAATGCTCCGTTTTCCTCAACCATAGTAGACCCTTGTTGAATTTTCTGACCCTGAGTCTCTTGAGCACTCGTAACAGCTTCGATGTCGGTTATCATTTTCCTTGGATCTTGCTTTCTAATTTACCACAACCAACCACCTCGTCTTTCTGAAAATTGACAGAACGAAACCACCGGGTTAGCGTTAAGGTATTCCACTTATTGATTTCCTTTTTTTTTTTTCTGCTATTTTCTTTTCTTTTTCCCTTTTTGTGGTTTTTTTTTATGTGGTTTTCTTCTTTTTTTTTGTAGTTTTTTCATTTTTTTTTGGTTATGGATATGGTCGAATCCTATGTGGATTGCCTACGTATCATGACCCCGCATGAATCGGACCGAGCGTAGTTCTTGCAAATTAATGCAAGAAATAAAGAGATGTTTATTTGATTTTTTGATTTTTTTTTCTTTTTTTTTTCTTTGAAGGAAAATTATAGAAACCGATTCCAACTACAAACTTGTGTAGGAGATTTCTACAAGAATAAGAATATTTTTGGTGTCAATTATGACTATTTTCTACAAAATTGGCCACATAATGGCTTATTTGACAAAATGACTATTTTTTGCAAAATTTTGTTTAAGAAAAATAAACTTGCAAATGTTTTTTTTTTATCCTGTGGCTCATGGGGCATCATTCGGCATCACCATAAACCAACACAAGTGTCACGCCCCAAATCGAGGGACATGACCGGCACCTGACCGGGTTGCCCCAGTCAAGCGGACCTGGGTGCCTTCCATTCCCACGCGTTACCCCTGTGTTGACTGTTACTCATTAACCAAAATATCTTACCAACAATGACTGATTTCACAATGCATAAATATAACCATGTGATTTATTTACTAACAAGTTCATAATTTATATTTACAACGCCCCATACATATACATAGGCCACAATCCCACGGTTTACATGTCTACGGAGCCTCTAGGATACAAAAAGGGAAATACAATACTTGCCGGTAACAAGGCTCCGGCTATACCTTACAAAAATCCAAAAGAAAGTCTGAAATAAAAGTGGCATGAGCCACACTGTGCCCCGAGGAAGAAAGGGGCTCACCAAAACGGGCAGTGGAAGGAGAAGGATACTACTGCCGATGAGCTGAAGTGCCCGCTACTGATCCACCTACAATCATAACACGAATGTAGCGCCCCCGGCAAAAGGGACGTCAGGTACACTTGAATTGTACTGGTATGTATGGACAAACTTTGTCCCAAGTAAACTCAAGCCATTAAATTACATCAACAATTAATTAAGCCGACCAACCATGTTTCCACATTTTTCCTCATTTCAAATAATTCTCACACAAAGCACTTTCTACAACCAACCAATTTAACAATAACCAATCAATCACGTAAAGCACAAGTAGTCAAACAAAGGGGCAATCGGTGCCCCACAGGTTGCAAACTCTCCTGCTGCTGTCTCCTTTCACAATTTCACATTATTGATTTATGTATCAATTTTTAATAGCGATTTCGATTGCTTTCCATCCTTATTGCCCCGACCACCCTTATTACCTCGGCCACCCTTATCACCCCAACCCACACCTTATTTCACCACGTCGCGGCGCGCGACACGACCCCGCCTTACAGTTGAAAACACAACAATTTCAAACAGCAGATAAGGTACTACACACAATTTCAACAAGTTCAAATAAGCAACTTACACATTGGTTCATATTCTCAATTTCTTCTCAATTCAATATCACAACCATGTTACAGCATTTCCACAATTCAGGTGTTTCATCTCTTTCCACAATAAACCAATTTTCAAGTGTTTCGTTTGTTTTCCACAAGGTGCCATATAGGCCATCATAGTCATTATTCACAATTCTTTTGCCAAACTAAACTCTCATTTTACATCACTCATGGCTCAACAACAAACTTTGAATATCCAACAACAACATCAAGAATTTCACACAATTTGTCAATTTAACCCGAAACAAACAACTTCACACACATAGGCGATTTCACAAGAATCAAAATTAGCCATACATACCTGGTGATGAGTTTTCTTCCATTAACTTCCTACTTTATGCTTACCCAAGCTATCTTACTCTTGCCAACCTTGTTCTTGAAGACTCTTACTTCTACTCACTTCTTTTTACTAGAAATCAAGTTCAATAATCATGCATGAGTGTAAAAATTCTATTTTTAAAAGCTATTATATGCAAACCTCTCTTTACCCAATTAAAACTGAAAATCAAAGAAAATAGTTAGGGTTTTTACCTTGAAAATATTGGGGAAGTTGAATCCTTGCCCTAGGATCCCTTGGAATTAAAATGATTGGAACAATCCTTGAAGATGCAAGATTTCTCTCTCTAAAAACCCTCTCTTCTCTCTCTAATTTTTGGTGAGATGATATGATAAAAATGAAGAAGAGGTGTGTTATATTAAAGAAGAGATCGGGTCAAAATGTTACAAAAACTGGGCCGGGGTCAATTATGCGATCACTATGCGACCGCAGAACACACATGCGGTCCGCAAAGTGACCGCAAAATGGCCTCAAAATTTACAAGTTTCTGTTAAGGAATGCGGCCGGAATGCGGTCCGCATGTTTGATCTGCGGTCGCAAAATGCACCGCAGATTTGACATGCGATCGCATATCGACCGCACATTTGACGGATTTTGAGAAACTCTCTGGAACGATTTGCGGTCGGAATGCGGTCCGCATGTTGATTCTGCGGTCGCATTCTTGACCGCATATTTGACACTTTTTCGGAAAAATTATTTCTCTACATTTTTGAAACTTAAATCACTACCAAGGGTCCGAACCGCGGCTCGCAAGCTCGCCGCGAAGAATTCTACGCATTCCTAACAAATCATTCGGACCATGACACCACATCTACTAGGTTTTATGCACAAAAATTTTACGGGGCCTTACAACAAGACTATTTTTCATAAATTGGCCATGTAATGGCTTATTCAGACAAAGTGGCTCTTTTTGCAAAATTTAATTTGAGAAGATGCAAATTCAAAATTTTATCCCGGGCCTATGGGGCATCGTTCAGCACCGACACAGGCCAACACAAGACTGAGGAAGTTAAAAATGCAAAAATATGGCTATTTTAGCAAAATTTCGGCCATGTAATGGCTTATTTGATAAAGTGGATATTTTTTGAAAAGTTGAGTGATGACTCAAACTTAATTTTGCGGATACAACCTTTCGACATTTCCGCGAGGGAATATTTCAAGGCTGTGTCCAAAATTATTTAAAAACGACTCAAAGTGGCTATTCTTGCAAAAACAACCTTCCGACGTCCTTTTGAGGGACATTCGGCTTATTTTAAGCAAGAATAGCATCACCCGACTTATTTATAACAAAATCAAAAATTTGACATTTTTTGGTTATTTTTGCAAACGGGGTGTGAACCCGAACTTGATTTTTGCGGCTATGACCTTGCAACATTTCCACAAGGAATATTTCAAGGTTGTGCCCGCAAATTATTAAAAATGATTCAAAGTGGCCATTTTTGCAAAAAACGGCCTTCCGGCGTCCTTTCGGAACATTCGGCTATTTTCAAAAACAGCGTCCCTTCGATTTTATTGACAAAATTAAACAAACATCTTTTTTTGATTTTTTAATTTTAAGGGGTGGTTGGACCCGATGAGGGTTGCCTACGTATCCCACCTAACGGCGAGAATCAAACCTGCGTAGTTCGGTCAGATTATTTGACCAATTATTTCAACAAAATTATCTCTCCTATTTTTCAAATTTTCTTTTCAAGCAATCGACAATATTTCGATATCTAAAATTTCTCTCTTTTTGTTTTCAGTAATTTAGCCAATCAGCATAATAGGACAAATAAATGCAACATATAACATGCTCGGTCTTTTGGTTACCGGGTTACCTGTCCTAGACGGACCCAACCCCTGTGTTGAGTCCCCTAAGTCAGACATGATGCAAATAAACGTCCTAAATCTAGGTTCAATATCCTGAAGTTTCATCGGTACTAGACCGTGTACCCGAGCGGACAACTCGGATCGAGGAGGTGGCTACGTAACTGGTGACCCGCGGAGTCAATCGGCTTTGTAACTTGTCCGGCCTCTTTTTCTTATTTTTGGAATTGACACTAACAGAAAGGGGAGTCTCAACCAGTAAGCACATCCCCGGAGGTAAGAAGAGAAGGATTTTCGGCACAGTTTATATATATAGAGTTCACGCAATATCAAAGCGGTAAACATGTAGCACATTAATCAAAACATATAATGAAATCAGATATAAGCAAAAACAACAATTTAACTGAGCTCGAATTCTCAAACCCTGAACCGAAGTTCTGGGTTACTTATCCCCAGCAGAGTCGCCAGAGCTGTCACACCTCCCTTTTTACTACCCCACACACTTAAGGCGTATAAATACACTTGTAGGGTATACCCCGACGCTCAATTACCCAAGACGGATAAAATAGCGTAAGGGAAGGAGTTTTTCCAATTAAAGGACAATCGGTTCGGGATTTTATTAGAGATTAATCAGAGTCGCCACTTGGGAAAATAATGGTGTCCCAAGTCACCGGT
Organism: Nicotiana noctiflora; assembly: GCA_032618575.1. NCBI lineage: Eukaryota > Viridiplantae > Streptophyta > Magnoliopsida > Solanales > Solanaceae > Nicotiana > Nicotiana noctiflora. The sequence continues at coordinate 367,332 of JASVEL010011852.1, forward strand.
TTAATCCCGAACCGAGGAAATTTATGACTCTGTAATACAGTCTGCGAAACTAAAAACCTGGATAAGGAATTTCGTTAACCCGGGAGAAGGTGTTAGGCACTCCCGGATTCCGTGGTTTTAGCACGGTCGCTCAACTGCAATTTTTGCTTTTATCTAATTTCTTTATATATTTTAACTATGTGCTATTATGTTCCGCTTTTCAATTTTAGAAGAATTGTGACGTCACGAAAACACATTTCGAGCCACACCGCAACCAGTACGCCTGTGACTTTAATGCGTTTCAGTTTCGCCGAGAGTAAGATTTGGGTCACATAAATGCGCACCCGTATTTAGGAAAGTAATTTTATTAACTAACGTGCCTAAAGATTCTCCGTCTTTGTTAACTTTGGGAAAGACCGTAAAATTCGCTAAACGGTCCTTCCGAGTCTAACTTTTATTACAATTAATTAAGGACCCGTGTATTATAATCAGGCAATGACCTCTGCTTTCTGTTTCCACTTTGTTTTCTTCTATAGACTCTGCCGCTCCTTCTCTTTCCGTAACGCTGCTGCCATGCACAGTGCAGTACCAACAGGACTTGGAATATCAATAGCATCAGCTATCTCTTCAATGGATGCAAGTTCCACCCACTTCTTGACAACAGCAACATTCCATGTCACGATGCACAAGTGCAGTGGCGTCAAATTTTTGGAGTTCAAGATAGCCATTGATTTACAACCCCCATTTTCCAGTATGACCTTGGCACAGTCCGTATATTTCTTAGCAACAGCTCGATGAAGCACCGATTCACCTTCATCATCAACTGCATTTGGATCAGCCCCAGCCAGTAATAATTCACGCATGCAATCTGGTTGGCCATGGTATGCACAGACATGAGCAACAGACGGACCAAGCCCCTCTCTCAGTCTAGATCTCACATTAGCGTGCCTCCGGATTAGAACACGAACACATTCAGGTGATCCAGCAGCGAGAGCAAACACAAGGGGTGGATCACCATCTTTGTCTAGGACATCCACATTTGCCTGCGGGTATTCCAGAATGACCTCAACAAGTTCAACACTTCCTCGTCTACAAGCAAGGTGTAAAGCAGTTTGCCCATCAGCATTTTGTGCCTCCAGTAGAGAATGTAAAGAGTTAATACTTTGTCCTGAAACAGTCTTCGCTAGCAAGTCTCGAACTCCATTTACATTGCCTTCAGAAACGAGTCTGTGTAGCAGACTGGGATCATCAAGAGAAACCTCCCACTGATACGTAGCAGAAGGTACTACACCATTCGTTCCCAAATACTGCAAGTTATTATCAGGGCTGGCAGGAGGGCTGCGAGGGATCTTTTGCAAGTGGCGAAGAAATGTGGCTAACATTGAACTAAAAGTTGGTCTCTTGGAAGCTTTGAACTTTCCAGCCAAACTCCAACAATAAGTATCGATTTCCCCAACCAGTGGAGCTCCCATTTCATCTTCAGGGCAAGTGATCTTATACTAGTTTCAATTGTACATAACAAAGCAAGTTGCCACTATTTTGGAATTCTGCTATGGACTAAAGTGTGGACAAACCAGCTGATAAACCAAACGAAAGTCTGAACTTAAGAAGCGGAACACAGCAGAAATTTTAAGCTGAAACGAACATCTCTCATGCTTATGAAATACAGCACATAGGTATAGTCGCGACGATCCTAACACTTAAGGGTATTTCTATTTGAAAACCAAAGAGACTCGATGAATCAATTACGACCCAGCAGTTTCAGTGTTCAAACAATAACGTAACATAAAGGTCGGCAACTCAGTTCAATCAAACGATGAATCTATTAAGTTGAACCAAAATGAGGCTAAGAAAAATCTGGATGAAACTCAAACAATTCAAGTTGTTCCCAACTAGTCTCAAACTACAGAAAACGTTATTAAACCCAACAAGATCAAACAACTAACAACAGCATCTCACGAAGGAAATACAAATCTGTCAAAGATAAACGAAGATCCCGAGACCAAATCTCGAGCTAAAAATTCGTTGAACTCAAAGCGATTAGATAGCCAACACGGTACTCATTGCTGAAATTAGGGATTGAATTAATTCAAATAGGTATCGCATTTTAATTTTCCAACAATTTCATTCAATTTGAGATGAAATACACATCTCTTACTATTAGAATAATAGAAACTAAAACTGGAATAAATCCACAAGAAGCTAAAAGGAAAAATCACAATTTTTGATCATTTTAAATAAAGCGTAAAAGAGGAAGTTTATACATCTTACCCGATCGAACGGAACTAAATTCGAACAAATCAAATGAGGGCAGACACAAACTCGACAGAGCTAAGCAGCACAGCTTCAACGGAAAACTCAGCAACAACTCCAACTCAATCGAATTCCATAATGAACGGAAGAAGAACAAACAATGAACAAAAATTGAAAACGAAATCTAAAAAAACTTAAGAACCCTAGAATCTAATTTTTAAAATCTGAAATTTTCTTCTGAAGTTTTCTGCGACTTCTCTCTCGTTTTCTGGAATTTTTCTCTGAAGAATCCCCTCCTGAATTTCTTGTTCACTCCCCCGTGTGTGCTCTCTGTCTCTCCTTGAAATAGCCTTCAGCTTTGCTTAATCAGAGGAGTGAAGATAGAGACACGCTATTTGCGTGTCCCTATTGTACGAAGGGCTTTGAGGATTTTAAAAAGGAAAATGGGTCGGGCAGGCCGGTTTGGGCTGGGGCGTGGATGGGTTAATTAGTTATTGGGCTTGGGTAGAGGATTGGAAGGGAATTGGGCTAGGGGTTTGTTTGGATTTGGCCCAAATTTGTCTTCAAGATCAAATCCTACTCCTTTTCTCTCTTTTTTTCTTTTTTTTTTAAATTATATTTTGTATTATTTTTTGATTTTATAAAGATGCAAATGCTTTATTTTATGATTTTATTAAATTGTTAAACTAATTAATTCCTAAAATTTATTTGATATCTATTTTATAGTAATTCTCAATTAAAACATTAAGATGCTATTTTTATTTTTCTTTAATTGTTCTAAAATGAATTAATACCTACTAGCAAAATTAATTTCCTAAATGCAAATGCATATTTTTTGTATTTTTTTATACGATTTTTCATGCAACTAATTAATACGAATTGTAAAAAAAAAAATAAGGAAAAATTATTTATTTTGAATTTATGGAAATAACTCATATATAGGGTAAAAATCACGTGCTCACAGGGATCCAGCATAAATTTGATGCTGCTAGCAATATACACCAAATTGGGCATCGACAGGGCCAGGCCGACTTCTATGCTACTCCAGCTGGCTGATCGCTCTGTGAAAAGACCTACTGGATTCTTGACGATGTGCTGGTGCAAGTAGGGAAGTTCATGTTCCTTGCAGACTTTATGATTCTGGACTATCAGGTAGATGAGGAAATACCTCTTATTTTGGGGAGACCATTTTTAGCCACTAGGAGGGCACTGATAGATTGTAAAACTGGGGAGCTTAAAATGAGATTGATTGATGAAGAAGTCATATTCAACGTTCAACAATCAATGAGGAGACCCAGCGAATATGCAAATTGCTCTCTAGTAGAAGCAGTTGATGTAGTTCTGCAAGAGGATTATAGTGCCCTAACTATGAGGGACCTATTGGAGGCATGCCTGACGAACTTAGATGAAATATATGGAGAGAGGTTAGCTAAATTGGTAATGGCATTGGAAGGCCAAGGGTTTCGGTCAAGGGGGCCTCAGTTCGAGTCCCTTGAGCTAGAGAAAAGGGTCACTCCTCCATCCAAGCCATCAATAAAGGAACCACCAAAGTTGGAGTTGAAACCACTCCCAGATCATCTCAGGTATACGTTTCTAGGCCCTGATTCGACTTTACATTTTATTATATCATCATGTTTGCTAGATGTTCAGGTAGAGCAGCTTTTGCAGGTACTGAAGAATAGCAAGACTTCTATTAGTTGGACCATGGCATATATAAAGGGTATCAGCCCATCTTTCTGCATGCATAAGATTCTCCTGGAAGACAGGAACAGACCTTCCAGGGAACACCAGCGAAGGCTGAACCCTAACATGAAAGAGGTTGTAAATAAAAAGGTGATCAAATGGTCAGATGAGAGAATCATTTTCCCCATCTCTAATAGTAATTGGGTCAGCCCTGTCCAGTGTGTCCCGAAATAAAAAGGGGGATGATTGTGGTGAAAAACAACAACAATGAGTTGATTTCAACTCGTACAGTCACAGGGTGGCGAATCTGCATGGATTACTAGAAATTAAACACCGCCATCCACAAAGACCACTTTCCCTTACCCTTCATTGATCAAATGTTGGACAGGCTGGCTGGAAGATCGCACTTTTGTTTCATAGATGGATATTCGGGGTACAATCAGATCTCAATAGCCCACAGAAGATAGAGAGAAAATATCTTTCACCTGTCCGTATGGCATCTTTGCCTTTCGAAGAATGCCCTTTAGGCTTTATAATGCACATGCTACTTTTTAAATGTGCATGCTAGCAATCTTTACAGATATGGTGGAGGACATTATGGAGGTCTATGTGGATGATTTCTCCGTGGTGGGAGATTCATTCGAAGACTGTCTTCACTACTTAAGTAGAGTGCTCAAAAGATGTGTGGAGACAAACCTGTTACTAAACTGGGAGAAGTGCCATTGTATGGTGCAAGAGGGAATAGTCTTGGGACATCGAGTGTCCAGAAAAGGTATTGAGGTCGACCATGATAAGGTGGACGTGATTGAGAAGTTACCACCGCCAAGTTCAGTCAAGGCGGTGAGAAGTTTCCTTGGTCATGTCGGGTTCTACCGGTGTTTCATAGAAGACTTTTCCAAAATTGCTAACCCATTATACAAACTCCTTGAAAAGGATCAACCCTTTGTGTTTTCTAATGATTGCAGGTTGGCATTTGAGAAACTGATGAAGAAGTTGACAACTGCATCCATAATTGTTGTGCCCGACTGGGATCAACCATTTGATCTCATGTGTTATGCCAGCGACTATGCTATAGGAGCAATCTAGTAGCATAGAAAAGACAAGCTGATGCACCGATTTACTATGCAAGCAGAACGCTAAGCGGTGCACAACTCGACTACACAGTGACGGAGAAGGCGATGTTGACCGTCGTGTTTGCTTTTGACAAGTTCTGATCATATCTGATTGGTTCTAATGTAATTGTGTATACTGACCATGCAGATCTTAGGTACCTCATTGAGAAAAAGGATTCTAAGTCATGCCGGATTCGTTGGGTGCTGCTGTTTCAAGAATTCAGCCTTGAAATTCGTGACTATAAGGGCACGGAAAATCAAGTTGCTGATCATCTTTCATGACTTGAAGGAGCTGAAAAATCAGTCGATGTCAAAGAAATTATGGAAACCTTTCCAGACAAGCATCTACTCGCAGCCAGTCTTAAGGATGCGCCATGGTATGCAAATTTTGCAAACTACCTGGTATGCGGTATTGTTCCTGATGACCTTTATTCTGTCCAAAAGAAAAAGTTTTTTCGTGATAGCCGCATGTATTATTGGGATGTACCTCATTTGTTTTGAATTTGTGTTGATAACATTATCTGAAGGTGTGTCCCTGAGATAGAACAATCTTTGATTTTGCAGGCTTGTCATGCTTTAACATATGTAGGACATTTTGGAGGGGTCAGAATAGCTGTGAAGGTGCTGGAGGCCGGATTCTTCGGACCAACTGTATTTAGAGATGCACACATCTAGGTAAAGGGCTGCAATGAATGCCAGAGGACGGGAAACATTTCCTGTTGCCATGAGATGCCAATGAAACCAATTCAAGAAGTAGAGGTGTTTGGCGTGTGGGGGATAGACTTCATGGGTCCCTTCGTCAGTTCATTTAGTAATAAGTACATACTTGTGGAGGTGGATTATATGTCTAAATAGGTAGAAGCTGCATCATTGCCCACCAATGATGCACGAGTGGTGGTCGGATTCCTAAAGAAGCACATATTCACCCGGTTTGGGATACCAAACGCGATCATCAGTGACGGAGGCACTCACTTCTGCAATAGAGCCTTTAAGAAATTGCTAGCTAAATATGATGTGCACCACAAAGTGGCTACTCCTTACCATCCGCAGACCAATGGGCAAGTTGAAGTGTCCAACAGGAAGATTAAGAGTGTATTAAAAAATATTGTGAATGCAACCCGAACGGATTGGGCAAAGAAGCTGTATGACGCACTCCGGGCCTACAAAACTGCGTTCAAAATTCCAATAGGTATGTCACCATACAAGTTGGTGTTTGGGAAGGCCTGTCATCCACCTGTGGAGATAGAATACTGTTCTTGGTGGGCATTGAAACAATTGAACATGGATCCCGAAGTAGCTGGACAAAATCGACTGACGGAGCTGCATAAGCTAGAAGCATTTCGATATTAAGCCTTTGAGAGCACTAGGCTTTATAAGGAACGGATGAAGAAAATACATGACAAGCACATCATGGACAGAGACTTCAAACCCGGTGATATGGTACTATTGTATAATTCACAGTTAAGATTATTTTTGGATAAGTTGAAATCCTGATGGTTTGGGCCATTCAGAGTGTTGCAAATGTTTGCAAGTGGAGCAGTTGAGATTGAATCAAAAGACAGGACATACAAATTCTCTATCAATGGACAAAAGTTGAAACATTACCTTGGATCAGCTGAAGAAAAAAGGGATACAATGGTGTCACATTTCAAAAAACATGAATACGAGAACAACGAGTAGGAACTCCAATATTTGCGTCATGCCGCGACGTAAAATCAGGCCCTACGTGGGAGGAAACCCACGAATTTGTTGTAAGTGTAATGTATAACTGTACAAAAAAAGTACCAAAAAAATGCCCTGACCGTGGTCCCGGCGTAACCGCAGCCGGACTGCGGATGAACAAGCCCTCTGAAGTTTTCCCACTGCCATTAAAGCATGACTTCGGTAGGACCGCGGTCAAACCAGCTCTCTGAACCTTTTCTACTGCGGTTCAAGCGTGATCGCAGTGGGACCATGGTCAAACCAACTCTCTGAACCTGGTCTACCGCGGTCCCAGCGTGATCGCGATAGCCCAGCGACGAGCTAGTAAGTTTTCTGAATTTTTCATTTTTTTATTCTTTCTTTTATTTTGTTTCCCCCTTCTTAATTAACCTTACCCCACCCCTCATTTCACACGCCAACCACATGACCTAACCCCATTTTCTCTCTATACTCTCATGTTTTTCATCTTTATTTTCTTCCTCCAAAGCCCTAATCCCCATTTTCCCCCAAATTTCATTTTCTTTAACTCTCGCATCTCATCTACAAGGTAAGCTTTCTTCTCTTCTCTTCTCTTCTCTTTTCTTCAAATAGTTAGCATAAATTAGTTTTCTTAACCCTAGATTGTGTTGTAGTGAAAAAATTATATCTTTTTCTTTGTTTTCTCTTTTATTTGCTTCTTTTAGACATGGTTGATGATTAGATGTTGGGTTTCATGGTTCTTGACTTTTGGGGGGATTTGTAGTGTTTTTGGAGACCTAACAATAATTTTAGGGTGAAGTTTGGTGGTTGGGCCTATATGGCCAAAAATTTAGGGATGTGTTGTACCTTTTGGAGCACTTTGTGCTTATCTTATTTAGTTGTGGTGGTGGTGGTTGACATATTTCACTAATGAGGGGTTTTGTAGGGGTATTATGGGAGAATTTGACATGTTGATAGTGGTTTGGAGTAATCTTAGTACGGGTTGGCCAATTGGGGCCACTTAGCAATTGGGTGTTTTGGCATTGTTGGCCAATGATAACAGTTTAGTGCCAGCAGGTGGCGAAGTCTGAGTAACCATTTCCATGGCCCAGTTTATGATGCATTTGATAATTGCCATGTCTAGTTACAGGTACTATGGCACGAAGGAGGCAAAAAGGCTCGGCTGCCCTTCTTTGCGCGGAAACACGAAGAGTTTTCGTGTAAAGACAAGTGAGCAAATACGAGCAATTTTTGCCCATTTCAGCACTCCGCGTGAAGCATGTTGAAAAGATCTTGACCGAGCCTTTTCTTCAGGAGGCCTCCTACATATCCTGGGCTAAATAGGAATCAGGTTAATGTAGTTCGGGAAGTTTTGGTATCTGGGACTACCATGACTGCTGTGATCTTGCTGTTACTGCTGTTGCATGCAGTTTCCACTGCTTTACTGAGCTCCTTATTACATCGTGCTAAAAGGAAAAACAAGAAGCTAAGCTAGCCTATGGATCATAAGATCTCATCTGTCTTCAAGTCGCCTTGCCTTCTTGTCGTCTTGTGATTCTTTCAGTGCTTCCTTCCGAGAACTTGGAGGCGGCTCTGGCCTTTGCTTCTTTGAACACCAGTATTCCTCGTATTGCTCAATCTGCTGTGCATATAGCTTTCTCCATCAAGTCTATTATGTTGAGAGGGTAGACAGAGTTTGAAAGCTGTTCCTCTCCGGATGTGTCTCGTATCTCTTCTGACTTATGTGCTTGGATTTTGCGCTGAGAACTTTGCTATAACCTTCTGCTTTAGGATGGGCTACTGGTTTCAAAACCTGTAACGTGAAGAGCTTTTCCGGCCATTGTTGCCTTCTTTCTCACTTCTGAACTTGGATTTGTGCTGGGGATCTTCCGATGTGTTCCTCTGCCTTCATGGTGGGTGCTGGTTTCAATACCTGCTATGTAAAAGTGAAAAATATTCCTCTTGTTATACAGGTGGGCGCCTATTTGCTAAGCTACGAAAATTATATTCCCTTGTTTATACAGGTGGGCGCCTAATTTCTAAGACATGAAAATGTATTCCCTTGTTATACAGGTGGGCGCCTATTTTCTAAGACATGAAATGTATCCCCTCGTTCTACAGGTGGACGCCTATTTTCTAAGACATGAAATGTATTTCCTCGTTATACAGGTGGGCACCGTGGGCGCCTATTTTCTAAGGCATGAAATGTATTCCCTCATTATATAGGTGGGCGCCTAATTGCTAAGGCATGAAATGTATTCCCTCATTCTACAGGTGGGCGCCTAATTGCTAAGACATGAAATGTATTCCCTCGTTATACAGGTGGGCGCCTAATTGCTAAGACATGGAACTATATTCCCTTGTTCTCCAGGTGGGCTCCTGATTGTTGAACTTGAACAGTATTCCCTTGTTATACATGTGGGAACTTAATTGCTAAGACATGAAATGTATTCCCTCGTTCTACAAGTGGGCGCCTAATTGCTAAGACATGAAATATATTCCCTCATTCTACATGTGGGCGACTATTTTCTAAGACATGAAATGTATTCCCTCGTTATACAGGTGGGCGCCTAACTGCTAAGACATGAAATGTATTCCCTTGTTATACAGGTGGGCGCCTAATTGCTAAGACATGAAATGTATTCCCTCGTTCTACAGGTGGGCGCCTATTTTCTAAGACATGAAATGTATTCCCTCGTTATACAGGTGGGCGCCTAATGCTAAGACATGAAAATGTATTCCCTCGTTATACAGGTGGGCGCCTAATTGCTAAGACATGAAATGTATTCCCTCGTTATACAAGTGGGCGCCTATTTTCTAAGACATGAAATGTATTTCCTCGTTATACAGGTGGGCGCCTAAAGCTAAGACATGAAAATGTTTTCCCTCGTTATACAGGTGGGCGCGTAATTGCTATAACTTTAAATTTAAAGACTGAATGATTACCATCTCAGGAGAAAAATTCATCTAACTAAGATTTTGACGCTAGAAGATAATTCCTCGGATTAGGTCTAAATTGTTGTGATCTCAGGAGAAAGATTCATCAGACTGAGATTTTGATGTCTTAGAAGAAAGATTCATCAGACTAAGATTTTGACGCTAGGAGATAATTCCTTAGACTAGGTCTAAATTGTTGTGATCTCAGGGGAAAGATTCATCAGACTGAGATTTTGATGTGTTAGGAGAAAGATTCATGAGACTAAGATTTTGATGCTAGGAGATAATTCCTCATACTAGGTCTAAATTGTTGTGATCTCGGGGGAAAGATTCATCAGACTGAGATTTTGATGTCTTAGGAGAAAGATTCATCAAACTTAGATTTCGACTCTAGGAGATAATTCATCAGACTAGGTCTAAATTGTTGTGATCTCAGGAGAAAGATTCATCAGACTGAGATTTTGATGTCTTAGGAGAAAGATTCATCAGACTAAGACTTTGACGCTAGGAGATAATTCCTCAAACTAGGTCTAAATTGATATGATCTCAAGAGAAAGATTCATCAGACTGAGATTTTTTCATCTCAGGAGAAACTTTGCACTGCTTTGTTCCTGTTACAAACAAAGAAAAATCTTATCAGTTTCTTGAAAATAATGGTCGGTTGTGACCTTCTTGCTGGGGATGATCTCCTCCTTCCCTTAACACTTTATGTCATCTTCTTTCTTCCTCAAATAGGTAATTGACTTCAGAACTACTTTCCTCAACACTCGTATCGTATTCCTTCGGATGCTGGGGATAACACTGTTGGGAAATGATTTACTTACCTGCTGGAGTTAATACTGCTGGGAATCTCCTTCCTTCCCCTTCTTCTTCTTTTCTTTTCTTATTTTTTTTTTCAAAACTAATCTCTTAAAAACTTTTATTGTCTCTCAATACTGCTGAGGATCAAAATGTTATCCGCTGGGGATAACGCTGTTGAGGATAACACTGCTGGGAATTTTATTCCTTGAAAATCGATATTTTATTCTTTTGAAAGTTGCTGGGGATGACACTGGCTTCTTGCTTTTCTGAATCTAAGTTTCATCCCTTTTGTTTTGTCCGCTAGGGATACAACTCCTTTTATTGAAAACTTGGTATTTCCTTTCTTTCCACACTGCTGGGGATAATACAGGTTCAAGGGCCACTTCCCTTAAAACTAGTGTTATCTTTCTTCTTCCTCAAATGGATACTTGTCTTCCAGAAAATTTTCCAAATGAAAGGAAAATTTTCTGCCCCGGTTTGATAATCTTCCTTGTGGCATGCCTTTCTGCGATCAACTCCATTTCTTTTTCCTGCTTCAAATCAAAGAAAACTTGTTAGTTTAAAACACGGTGGTTGGTTGTGATCTTTCTGCTGGGGACAGTTCTCCTCCTCTTTCCCTGCTCTGCATTTCATTGTCAAAACTTGCTGTTTGCTGGGGATGATATTCCTGCTGGGGATAGTCTTCCCTTTCTTGCCTCCCCGCCCTTCTTGATGACTCTTTATTCACAAGCCTTTCAGCGTTGCTTTCCACTGGTATCCTGACCACCCAAATTTCTATGACAGTGATCCTGCTTAAGGATCTTGCATGTTTTACTGATGAACCCTTTTCTTCGTTCATCCTTGTCACTGGAAATACCTTTTTTATTGGGGATATCCCTCTTTCTTTTGTGGCATATCTAGGCAACGGGCGTCTCCCCGACCTCTAAGTCTCACTGGCCTTGGCCTTGAAGTCATTAAACTTCATTTTTTGATGGAGATATCCTCCTTGACACTGATCCATCCCTTTGTCAATTTCCTCTTGCTGGGAAATATCCTTTTTGACACCGACCTTGCGCTTGTTCCCTCTTGACTTATACCACTTGGGTGTACCAATCAGATCTCGTCTTGCATAATCAGAAAGCCGATGACATATTTTTAAGCCATTTCTAACTTGTTTTGACTAAACAGACTCTACTGGGGAATTTTGATGAAAGGAGAAAGATAAAAGGAAACCAATATAGAAGACAAAGAAAAGATGACTTTCTAACAAAAGAAACTATAAAATAAAACCCTATCAAATGCGGATACCGACTCTAATGGTCATGACATGCGCACATGGCCTATCCTCCATCGTCAATCGTCTTTCAAGATGTTTGTCTGGTGATTTCCATATTATTCTCAATCTTTATTCGACTTGTAGTGCCAGAAAGGTTTTCACTATCATGCCTCTCTCATTTTGGTTTTTTTTCTCAAACGTTCATCGCCTTATTGTGCCCGTGAAGGTTTTCACCGATAAGACTCTCTCATTTGTATTACTTCTCAGCTGGGGTTCTGGGTGTTACTGCTAAGACTCTCTTATATTTCTTCCGCCGGAGATCCGAGTCTTTTCTGCTAGGAATCAGTGTGTTATGTTCTGATAAGACTTCTCTCATTTGCCTGACTTGTCCTCTTTTGAAGATTGGTCAAAAGGTCTTTCTTTGGACTGTAATGTGGATTTTGATAGGGCTTAGAAAGAAAGGGAATTAAAGGCTCAAAATAAAACAAATTGGGTTCAAAATTACAACCTTCGGAATCCTAAATTTTCCTTTATAAACACAACTTCTGCTGCCCTAGTTTCTTGCTTGGGGAATTTTTTATTTTTATTACACTATGACAGAGTTGTGAAGCGCCTACGTATCCTCTTTGAGGAATCAGGTCAAACGTAGTTCCCAATTCCTCATTGTTCTAGTTTTCCTTTTCATTTCTTTTTTTTTTATTTTTTTATTATATTTTTTTGTTTTTTTTTCTCTCTTTTTCTTTTCTTATCTTTTATGTTTGTGTTTCTAGTCTTTGCAATTAATTCTGAATGAGGGGTATGAAAGAAAATGAATAAGGCTCAAATAGGGTGACGAAGGATACAATATTTGGATAGCAGAACAAAATGCCTTCGTCATTCCAATCTTCAAAGCATGGCAAGTCCAAACAACATGATTAACATTCGCCATATCTTCTAAAGCACTATTGGGTGATAATAGGTGAATTTGACTATAATTATGCCCTAAATAATCACACTTTGTTATGGTAATATTGTTGTTTATGAGGACAAAATGCTTTGATTAGTGTTTGTTTGTGTGTTATAGGTACATGTGATGCAATGGATGCTAAGAAGAGTTATTTTGAAGTCATATGTTGATGAAAAGGCCAAGATAAGAGCAAAAGGGAAAAGAGCTGGAAGAAGCAGTTAGAAATCCGCAGTACTGTTCCTCCGTGGTTCATCCGCGACCGCGGATGAACCGCGAATAATTGGGCTTTCTGAAGTTTTACTATTCGCGGTCGGCTCGCGGCCGTGAACCAACCGCGGAAGCCGGCGCCCAGTTCTCCTAAATTGATTCGAACTTAGTTTTTTAAGCCCTAAAACCTCTATATAAACTCCTAGTTTGCCCAATAGAGGCATGTTGTCTTTATTTAACTACTTTTGCAAGATATTTAGTAAGAGAGAATCCTCTCAACTCCTTCTTTTTATTTTATATCAATTATTTCTTTATGATTTCAATTATTATTCTTGTTTCTTCAAGCATGAGTAGCTAAATCCTTTTCTAAGGTTTTTATGGAACCTATTGAGTGATGAACTTATCGTTTATGTGATTACAAATTATGACTTAGATTTCTATTTGTTCAACTTCATTCTTGTTGTAGTTAATTGGTAGAGCTCCCAATTAGCGGGTGCCTATTTAGTGTGCATAACTTGGAAAAGAGTGCATATTTAGGTATATTGTTGAACAACACCACACCTAGGTTATTGGAGGAATCTATAACTTTAGGCGTAAAGACGGGGTTAAGAATAACGAAGTCTTGGGTGCGATCTTAAGTGAACTATTCAAATTAAAGCTAGCTAGGGTAGCTCGGGAGAGAGTGCACTAGTAAATTATTGTAATTGCTCGGGAGAGGGTTACGATACACATAGCGTTCATGATTGATAGAATATATTAACAATTTGTATGAACATAACGATAAGGGATTCCATCAATAGGGGAAATCAATACCTTAGCCCTTTTCCATATTATTTTTACTCAATATTCAATTCTTTCTTTAAAGCCTTTTTAATTATTGCAAAGTAGTGGTTCGAAATTCATACAAAGATATATTCAAAGTTTGGGAACTTGATTCGGAAGAATTCTTAGGTTGTGAAAGTTGTGATTGATAGGTTAATTCTCCGTGGGATCGATCTTGGACTTATTAGACCAAGTTATATTGACTACGACCGTTGCTTGGACGTGAATCAATTTTGGCGCCGTTGCCGGGGAATTAATGAAATTATCAATTGCCATTACTAGAACTTCAAGATTCTTGTGTATTCAGGTTCTTTCTACACTTTACATTGAATATTTTGACGGTTGTTGATTTGGGTACTCAGGTGCATGCCTAGAAAATCTGCAAGGACTGGAGAACTAATTGAAGGACTCTCAGACCCCGAGCAAACTTTCCGGGCACGTAACAAAGCCATCAAACAAATTCAACAATCTCAACAACCAATCATACTATACTTCAACATGGGTGATGTAAACGATCAAAACCAGCAAGCATTAATCTCATGCCCTTAGTCATTTATAAGAGGTTAGGCATTGGGAGAGCCAGGCCCACCTCTATGCTTTTACAGCTTGCTGACAGGACGGTTAAGCGTCCATTTGGTGTTATAGATGATGTGCTTATCCAGGTTGGGATGTTCGTGTTTCCCGCCGATTTTGTTATTCTTGATTGCAAGGTCGACGAAGAAATTCCCATAATCCTAGGAAGACCATTCTTAGCTACCGGGAGAGCTATAATTGATTGTGAAACTGGGGAACTGAAGATGAGTTTGAATGATGAGGAGATCATATTCAATGTTCAAAAATTCATGAGGCGCCCTAGTGAGTTCACAAATTGCTCTCTCATTGATGCGGTTGATGTGATAGTGGATACCGACGATGCAGAGTTGACCATTGAAGATCCACTTCAAGCATGCCCGATGAACATGGAAGAGGTAAATGGTGAAAGTTTAGCCGAATGGGTACTATCTCTGGAAGGCAAGGGATTTTGGCAGAGAGAGCTTGAGTTCAAGCCTCTACACTTAGAGAAAAGAGATACCCTGCCAGCAAAGCCATCCATAGAAGAGCCACCAAAGCTCGAGCTTAAACCACTACCATCACATCTCAGGTATGAATTTCCAGGTCCTAACTCCACGTTACCTGTTATTATCTCATCTAGTTTGCTAGATGTGCATGCTCAAAAGCTTATACAGGTACTCAAGAAATGCAAGACTGACATTGGGTGGACCATGGCAGACATAAAAGGGATCAGCCCAGCCTATTGCATGCATAAAATTCTCCTGGAAGATGGACACAAACCTTCCAGGGAACATCAAAGAAGGCTGAACCCCAACATGAAGGAAGTGGTGAAGAAAAAGTAATAAAGTGGCTAGATGTGGGAATCATATTCCCAATCTCATACAACAGCTGGGTTAGCCCGGTCCAATGTGTGCCAAAGAAAGGAGGCATGACGGTAGTGAAAAACGAAAACAATGAATTGATTTCAACAAGAACCGTCACCGGATGGAGAATATGCATGGACTACAGGAAGTTGAATCTAGCCACCCGCAAAGATCACTTCCCACTTCCCTTCATTGATCAAATGCTTGACAGGTTGGCAGGGAGGTCCCACTTTTGCTTTCTGGATGGATACTCGGGGTACAATTAAATCTCCATAGCCCCCGAAGATAGAGAGAAGACCTCCTTCACATGCCCATATGGCATCTTTGCCTTCAGGAGGATGCCATTCGGACTATGCAATGCGCCTGCCACATTACAAAGGTGCATGATGGCTATTTTCACCGACATGGTGGAAGACATTATGGAGGTGTTCATGGATGATTTCTCAGTGGTAGGGAATTCATTCGATGAATGCCTTGCCAATCTGACAAGAGTGCTGAAACGGTGCATGGAAACAAACTTAGTGCTAAATTGGGAGAAGTGCCATTTTATGGTACAAGAAGGTATAGTATTGGGGCACCGGGTTTCAAGTAAAGGCATAGAGGTAGACCGTGCTAAAGTTGATGTCATTGCAAAGCTGCCTCCACCAACATCCGTCAAGGCCATAAGAAGCTTTCTTGGACACGCCGGTTTTTACCGGAGGTTCGTCAAAGACTTCTCCAAAATAATAAACCCTCTCTTTAAGTTACTTGAAAAAGATCACCCTTTTGTTTTTTCTGATGAATGTGGGATTGCTTTTGAGGAACTGAAGAAGAGGTTGGTCACAGACCCATCATTATTGCCCCCGACTGAGAGCAACCTTTTGAGCTAATGTGTGATGCAAGTGACTATGCATTGGGGGCGGTGTTGGGCCAAAGGAAAGACAAGCTGATGCACCCAATATATTATGCAAGTAGAACCTTGAGTGGAGCACAACTAGACTACACAGTAACGGAAAAGGAGATGCTTGCGGTCGTGTTCGCATTCGACAAATTCGGAACCTATCTCATAGGATCAAAGGTAATCGTATACACAGACCATGCAGCTTTAAGATATTTAATTGATAAAAAGGACTCTAAGTCACGCCTGATTCGTTGGGTGTTGCTTCTCCAAGAGTTCGACCTCGAAATTAGGGATAGGAAAGGAACTAAAAATCAAGTCGCTGACCATTTGTCCAGACTTGAAGGAGCTGAAATTGACAAAGAGAGTGGGGAAATTCTGGAAACCTTTCCAGACGAGCAGCTGCTCACCACCACTCTCCTTGAAACATTATGGTATGCTGACTATGCTAATTACCTAGCCAGTGGTATTGTTCCTCATGACCTCTCATCGGTCCAGATTTTTTCGTGAAAGTCAGCTTTATTATTGGGATAAACCATATTTGTTTAGGATATGTCTTGATAACATGATCCGGAGATGCATCCCCAAGATAGAACAATCTTCTGTTTTGTAGGTATGTCACGCTTCAGCATATGGCGGTCACTTTGGAGGAATACGTACAACTGCCAAAATACTTGAGGCCGGTTTTTATTGGCCAACGATGTTTAAAGATGCACACTTGTGGGTGAAAGGTTGCAACGCACCGGGAACATCTCCCGGCGTCATGAAATGCCAATGAACCCAATCCAGCAAGTTGAAGTGTTCGATGTCTAGGGAATAGATTTCATGGGGCCCTTTATTAGCTCATACGACAATAAGTACATACTTGTTGCAGTTCACTACGTGTCCAAATGGGTGGAAGCTGTAGCATTACCCACCAATGATGCTAAGGTGGTGGTGGGACTTTTGAAGAAGAATATTTTCACTCGGTTCGGGACTCCAAGGGCTATCATCAGTGACGGGTGCACACACTTTTGCAACCGAGCTTTTGAGAAATTATTGGCCAAGTATGATGTTAAACATCATGTGGCCACTCCATATCACCCGCAGACTAGCGGGCAAGTTGAGGTCTCCAACAGGGAGATAAAAAGTGTACTGACTAAAATAGTAAATGCCACAAGGACCGACTAGTCCAGAAAGCTTGATGACGCACTATGGTCTTATAGAACAGCTTTCAAGACACCAATTGGCATGTCGCCATACAAATTGCTGTTTGGGAAAGCTTGTCACCTACCGGTTGAATTAGAGCACAAAGCTTGGTGGGCACTGAAACAATTGAATCTCAACTTGGATGAAGCAGGTAAAGCAAGGCTAACTAGGTTGCATGAATTAGAAGAATTTTGGTATCTAGCGTTTGAAAGTACTATATTGTAGAAAGAGAGAATGAAGCGGATTCATGATCAAAATATCGTTGAGCGGAACTTCAAAAGCGGGGACAAAGTACTACTATACAATTCAAGATTACGATTGTTCCCAGGTAAATTGAAATCAAGGTGGTCAGGACCCTTCAAGGTAATTGAGGCATTTGAGTCAGGAGCTATGGAAATTCAAACTATGGATGGATCACGTACATTCAAGGTAAACAGACAGCGGTAGAAACCCTACATAGGCCTGGATGGCATGGAGGACAAGGTGTCACACCTCCCTTTTTACTACCCCCTAAAACATAAATGTGCTTATAGGGTATACCTCGATGTTCAAATACCCGAAACGGATATAATAGCATAGAGGAAGAAGTTTTTCCACTTAAAGGACAATCAGTTCGGGATTTTGTTTTAATTATCAGAGTCGCCACTTGGGAAAATAATGGTGTCCCAAGTCACCGGTTAATCTCGAATCCGAGGAAATTGACTATTTTATTAGTGTCCGCGAAACAAAGATCTAGATAAGGAACTCTGTTAACCCGGGAGAAGGTGTTAGGCATTCCCAGGTTCCGTGGTTTTAGCACGGTCGCTCAATTGTCGTTCTTGACTCTTGTTTGACCCATTACAGATTTTAACAACATATATGCGCTTTTACTTTAATTTCATAGAATTGCGACATCACGAAAACACACCTCGAGTCACACCGCAACCAGTACGCCTGTGACTTTTGGTATATTTCAGCTTTGCCGAGATTTAAGATTTGAGTCGCACCAGGTGCACACTCGTTTTAAGGAAGGTATGTTAAATCGTGCCTAATAGCGTCTATCGGCTTTTAATTCTTTTGGGCAAAACTATGGAATTCGCTAAGTCTTCCCGAGTCTAGTTATATTATCTCATTACTAAAGGGGGCCCCGCTTATTAATATCGTGCGAGGCTCGTCCCAATTATTCATTAAGGTCCAATCCTATTTGTTTAACTATATTTTCTATATATGTTTTTTCCTTAATCCATTTATCAATTAGCAGACCCATGCAACCCTTATCTTTTTCTTCACTGGGCCTGGGTCTTTTCTCTATTATTCAAACAGACGGCAAGCCTGCCCAGACCTCAAAGGCCCAAACTGTTTTCAAACTATCGTTCATCAGCCCAGCCGATTTTGTATAAAATTTCAGGCCTGTGTTATTCATCAGGCCCAAACTGAATAAAAGCCATGACAACATATTTGAACAACTGAAGAGGAACACACACATCTGGAATTAATAAGAAAATTAAATTACACTTTTATTTATCAATAAAGAAAATCAATACACGAATTATCAATATTAACTACGAATCAATTATCTATTGCACACAAAAGCTTGAACTACAGAATACTTCTTCCTCTAACCTCTATTAATGAGTTTACACTAACACTTGAAGTTCATACTAGTTCTGAGAAAATGGTTTGATTGTATAAAAAGCTTAGAGAACAGTTAGACTAATTACTTACAAACTATTTAAGACCAAAGTGAATTATACACAAGGTTGCAATTATATCACTGATTTGGTTCCGAGCTAAACCCCTTGTCATCACCAATCTGTTCTGATTGAGTCATTATATTATCTAGCTGTTTCCCTTTTAAAACATGACTAAATCTGAAGTCCTGATCCTTAAAATTAATTAACTACATGAGCAGTGATTTTATAGTCTAATTACTCAATTGAACACTCACATTCCTAAATTCAAATAGCTTTAAGACTTTAGCATAACTATACAGCGGACTTTACCACGACCTAGTTCATTACAAAGTTATTAGCCCAATTATAGATGAATCACAGCTCAATTCAGCGTTTTCTTCTTTAAATCCTACTTATGTCTATATACGGATTCATGACAGTATGGTTAACTACGTGAAAGAGTTGTTAATGATTCAGACTGTGCTTAACTATCTTATTTTAGAGTTTTACCTACTTTAACTAGGTGACATGCTATCTACGATTATGCTACTGCTATCAATCTACCTATTACAATATTTTGTGTTTTTGTTTTTCAGCTACTACCTACTGCTACACAAATGAATTACAAATTTAAACTAATACTACAGCTATTAATAACATTGAACTACAGACTATATGATAACATAAAATTTAAGCAGAATCTTCATTTTTATTACATCAGAATCCTCAATACAGCTTCAACTGAAAGAGAAGTGTACCTGGATCAATAAGAAAATCCAATGAATCTAGGGGTAAGAAATAAGCAACAGCAGTGACTCAAACAGCAATGCAACAGTAGAAGCTTGAATGTTAGCTAATGAAGATCACAGCAAAAGCACACAGAAATCCAGACCCAATGTACGAGCAAAAACCCAAAAAGATCAAATGGATATCAACCAGTTCTCACTCGAAAAATGCAGGGAAAAACCTATTGCTATATTAATGCTATTATCTCTGAACTTTTCTTTCAAAGGCCAGCCCTTAATCAGCCTTTTTAGGGGGTATTTATAGGTGTGGGAAGGTTGATGACTTGGGGAGAAAGTTTGGGATTAAATCCCACTTCTCCCCTCTTAAAACTATAAAACTTGCACTTAGGCCCCAAAATCTGTTACCCAAAACCCTTCCAGCATGTGCTGGAAGGTTCTAAAGATTCCTTTTTAAAGCTTTTACCAAAGTATCCCTAAGGGTTGAAGATTTTTACTGATTTTCCTTTTTAAGGAGACCAATATACCCTTTAATCTCTGCAAAATTGCAGAAATCAGGGGTACAAATTACTACCATAACCCTTTATGTTCTAAACAATTCACCATTTTACCTATTTGGCTTCCTTTTATACCCTTAGTGACTTTGCTGATTTACCCGACCTACCTAGGTCAAGTTTTCAGCATTTTGGACTTATTTAACTAATGGCCAGTACTTACATTGGTATTTAAGGACTGACTAGTTCTACTATTTCAAACATAGCCTCTTTTGTTTCATTTTCAGTTAATTAAGACCTTTTATTTCATTTTAAAACTAATTGCAGGACTAGCCTGCTTTATTAATATATTTAAACTATTTAATTTTTAGCCAGTCTCAAGTTGAGACTTGGCTTGGGTAATTGAACCCATTTACTGAACATAAGCTGGGCTAAGGCCTTTGCAGGCCTAGCCACTTAAGGTTCATGGCTCAAAAAGAGCCTAGGCAAGTCTGCATTTGCAGACTTAGCCAATCTTTGCATAATTGACCTATTTAATTTCTTTTAAAACTGATTGCAGGACTAGCCTGCTTTATTAATGCATTTAAACTATTCAACTTCTAGCCGGTCTCAAGTTGAGACTTAGCTTGGGCAATTGAAGCCCAATTACTGAACATAAGATGGGCTAAGGCCTTTGCAGGCCTAGCCACTTAAGGTTCAGGGCTCAAAAAGAGCCTGGGCAAGTCTGCATTTGCAGACTTAGCCAATTTTGGAAATCCCAGCCTTTGACTGATCACAGGCTTTGCTAAAGGTCTTTGCGGACCTAGCCACCTGAGCTCAGGGCTCAAAATGAGCCTTGGTAAGCTTGCATTTGCAAGCTTAACCAGTTTTGCACAACTAGCCTCCTTTTGAGGTAGACTAGCGTGTTTGGACCTCATAGAGTTGATCAATCTTTGCAAAATTGACCACTCTTTGGTCAATTATTACCTAACAACCTACTTTTTGTTCATTTTCAGTTTTAAGCCTATTTAAAAACTAGCCATTTCATGGGAATCTAACATTAACAGTTATAACCAATCCCCTAAGGTTCAATCAATGTTAATCAAACACTCACATTTAATAGGAACTAGCAAAACTTAATCATTCTCAACATTTGTTGCACACAAGAACACATGTGATCAAATAAAAATACATTAATCAACCCAAAGTCAGAGGAAACAATTGATATGGTTGAATTTCAGTCAATTAACTCATATCAACAGACTACATGTGATACAGTATGAATTCATGTCAATTCAGACCTAATTACTACCACTTCAAGTCATATGATAGTTTGAAGAACTTCAAAAATTACCAAGGTTCATGATATAGGCACACAGAAGCATAGACTACCACAAACAGTCAGAGAAAGATTTGAGCATGGCTCACAAAAACTATGGATCTATATTATCATGGACCCACTAAACCAAACCATTTTCCATGCAAATCATGATAGACAACACGAAGTATGCAAAACAGAAGGACATGAAGAGGATACTTGAGATGCATGTGAATGGCTATTGAGGGTATTATTAAAATAGAAGCCATTAAGTAGGCATGAGAATCAAAATTGTTTACCCTAAAGTTAAACTAAAAAGATGAAGAGAATCAGAGGAGAGGAATTGTTCACCTACTGAGGGTTAACAAATATGAACTAATACAGAATGATAGTATAAAAACTAAAAATCAAATATGTGAAGACAATATCAAAGACCAATAAAGTGAAAAGGCCAAGTATTAACAGAGAAAAGGACAAAGAAAAGGCAAGATATTCAAGTCAGGATCTCAAGTCAAAACAATAACCCAAACAGACGAGATAATCCTAGTATAGAAAATGAATGACTATGACTAAACAACTAAACATACGAAAAGTCATAAAACCAAGAAAAAATGAAGAAAAATGGATCTTTTAACTTAAAGGAGAAGAACATGATAGACAGAGATGAACTTAGAACGAATAAAATTGAGCAAAGACCCTAATGCTAACAGACTCAAAGAAACACAGCAAGATTTAGAAGACGAACAGGTTAAAAAACCTTATTACTAAACAGATGTAGTCATGGGATCTTAAAAAAAACAAACAAACAGACAAGAATATGCCAGACACGAGATATGAAGCGAGGAGAGATGAACAGAAAAATAAAAGAACAAACGATAAGCAGAAAAACCCTAAAAATAACATGCGAATCAGAAAACGATATATAGAAGTATGCAAAAATAGAAAACAAGAACAAATAGAAACACACAAGACAAGAGCAAACAAAAATAAAAGTAAAGAAAGCAAAGAACAACTAAGGGACAGGGGTACTTAGCTTAGCGGGGTCTGTCCCCCAAGCTTTCCCCTTTTATTTCCTTTCACATCTCTTTTCCACACTTCTTTTTTCTCTTTTTCTTTGTTTCTTTTCTTTATTTCTTTCTGTTTTTATGCTTTGGTCTTCAAGACGGAGTCTTTTGGGTTTTTGGTTTGGACTGGGGTGTTTGGGAGAGGGTAAAGTATAGATCTTGAAAGGGGCGGAGTTAGGGTTCCGGCGACTTTGTTTTGGATATTCGAAGAGCTCGAAGAGATTCGAGGGAGGTGAGTGGTATGGTTGGGTAGATCAGACCAAGACGGTCCTTTTGGCATTGGTTTGGAAGGGGTTCTCGTTGTTTGGTGGTCACCGACGGTAGATTCCGGTGACCGGCTTATCAAGAATGAGGGTCTGTTCTAGGGTTTTCTAAGGTTTGAAGTGGAGAAGAAGGAGAAGAGGAGAAAGGGAGGCGAGGGGATGGTCGGAGACCACCATGGGAGGTGGTGGCCTCCATGGCCGGCTAGGGTTCGAAGGTGATGACGAAGAAGACGAAGAAGTAGAGAGATTTGGAGAGAAGGGCGGCTAGGGTTTGGGAGGGTTTGAAATGGGCGGCCTCTCTCAAACAGAAGCCTTTTATAGGCGAGGAGGTTGAGGAAACCTGGACCGTTGATCTGAGGAAGATCAACGGTTATTAGGTGTGTTACTAAAATGGCGCCGTTTAGCTACTTATGAGACCAAGACCTTCGACCCTTAGATCAATCCAAATGGACGGCTCAGATTTGATCTCACAAATTATTTAATTAATTAATTCCGCTATTTGTCTCGGCCGTTAGATTTAGCCTGAATGAATGGTGGAGATTTAATCTCACACTTACCCTTTGAATTAAATCCGGAGTGATTCTCAGCCGTTGGATTTGGTGTAATGAACGGCTGCGATCAATCATTGAACCTTGGATTGGACCGGACTTTTGGGCTTGGGTGCCTTGGGCCTCTGATTTGGAATTGTTTTGGTCCAATGCCATTATGCCCATATGTATTTTTGTATTTTTCTTGTTATTTTAATTATTAAAACACTCTCTTTTATATTTTTTTTCTTTTCTTTTTATGAATTATTAGAAAAACTTAATTTCCTACTTACACTAATTATCTAATATTTTTTGTCAATTTTCTACTATTTTTCCTAATTTTCCACTACTTAGAACTATTTTGATGATTTTCTTCTTAAAACTAATTAATTCAAACCTATTTTTTTTTTATTTTTCTAATTTCCAATTATTCAAACACACAAAATGTAGCTAATTTCAAACAAGGCATGCAATTGCACTCAAAAATATATTTATTTTAATTTTGGAATTGTTTGTCCGGTGCAAAAATCATGTGCTCACAGCTGCCCCTCTTTGCTCGGGAACACGAAGAGTTTCGGTGCAAAGACAAGTGAGCAGTAATGAGAGATTTTTGCACATTGGCACATTCCGTAAAAGCATTTTTGAAAACCTTTTGACCGCACCTCGCTTTAGAGGTTGCCTACATATCCTGGGCTAAACAGGAATCAGGTCAGTGTAGTTCGGGAAGGTCTGAAAGTTTAAAACTACCAGACTCACTGTTGCACTGACACTGTTGAGACCTGCTGACTTACTTCTTATTACACCGAGGGGGGGGGGGAGAAACGTAAAATGAAGAAGCTATTCTAAGCTATGATACTACAATTACAATTGTTCCTAATCTAGCCTTTGTTTGCTTTTTCTTCTCTTTTTCTTGATTTTCTGTGATGCCGACTCTTTTTTTTTTTTGTTGATTGTCTTTGATGCCGACTCTCTTTTTTTGTTGATTTTCAATGATACTTCTTGTCCTCGAGCTGAAGCCTGCTCAAAACAAAACAAAAACAACAAACTTTTTCTTCTGCCCAGTGTGGGCTTTTAGCTAACATAAAACCAAAATTGCATGAAGTAAATATGAAGAAATGTATTCCCTTGTTAGAAGGTGGGCGCCTAACAGAAATTGAACGTGCCATGCAATGCAGAAAAGTATTCCCTTGTTAGATAGGTGGGCGCCGGACAGAAATTAAACATGCATGAGATGCAATGCATAAAAGTATTCCCTTGTTAGATAGGTGGGCGCCTGGACAGAAATTAAACGTGCATGAGATACAATGCAGAAAAGTATTCCCTTGTTAGATAGGTGGGCTCCTGGACAGAAATAAAACGTGCATGAGATGCAATGCAGAAAAGTATTCCCTTGTTAGATAGGTGGGTGCCTGGACAGAAATTAAACGTGCATGAGATGCAATGCAGAAAAGTATTCCCTTGTTAGATAGGTGGGCGCCTGGACATAAATTAAACGTGCATGCGATGCAGTGCAGAAAAGTATTCCCTTGTTAGATAGGTGGGCGCCCGGACAGAAATTAAACGTGCATGAGATGCGATGCGGAAAAGTATTCCCTTGTTAGATAGGTGGGCGCACGGACGGAAATTAAACGTGCATGAGATGCAATGCAGAAAAGTATTCCCTTGTTAGATAGGTGGGCGTCTGGACAGTAATTAAACGTGCATGAGAGCAATGCAGAAAAGTATTCCCTTGTTAGATAGGTGGGCGCCTGGACAGAAATTAAACGTGCATGCGATGCAGTGCAGAAAAGTATTCCCTTGTTAGATTGGTGGCGCCATGACAGAAATTAAACGTGCATGAGATGCAATGCAGAAAAGTATTCCCTTGTTAGATAGGTGGGCGCCTGGACAGTAATTAAACGTGCATGAGATGCAAGGCATAAAAGTATTCCCTCAGCTTGATAACCGGGGAATGGATTTTAAAGATGCTACCTTCCTCTTTTTGGTATTTTCTTTGACCAATTGTCTCTCACCTGTGAATTTCTCAACTTATTGTCAAACTTTCTCTTTTTGGTGTTTTCTATTTTTCCACATTGGTCACATTCACTTTAAGGTGATTAGTGACAATTTGTTCCTGTATGAATCATGAAACAAAATTTATTAGATATAAAACTGCTGGCAACTGGCATCTGCCGTCCTGCCTCTTATTGCTTCCTCTTTTTGCTTTTTCTTCCGCTGTGTGGTTTTTTTCAGCTGCCTATCTCTTGCAAACTCTTTTTGTATTTTCTTACTTTTTCCTTTTTGTTTTGTTTCCTTTTCCTTTGGCCATGTTTGCCAAACTTCTTTATTTTCTTCCCAACTTCTTTCTTTCTGACCCAGTGTTGTTTCAGCTTTCGTTATCAGGAGCTGGTAGTTAGCTCTCAAAAGGTAAACAATGAAATGCAGAAAAATAAAAGAAAGGTAAGGGCGTTTTGGAGAGATGATAGAACTTATCTGGGTATTTGCCGGCTGATTCCGCTGACCATGCCATGTATTTAAACTCTGACCCAGTTCGTTCCAATCATTATTCTGTCTCCGAATTGTTTCCAGCCCAAACCGATACTGTTTTTTGTTACCTTTTCTCTTTTCTGGTAATCCTTACGATCGCCCTACGGTGCCTCGAAAGGTTTTCACCAATAGAACTCTCTCATTTATTCTCTCTCAACCTCACAATCGCCCTGCAGTGCCGTTAAAGGTTTTCACTGGCAAGGCTCTCTCATTTTATTTCTCTCAAACTCACAATCGCCTCACAGTGCCGGTTAAAGTTTTCACTGATGAGACTCTCTCATTTTTTCATTTTTTCATTTTTCCTTTTGTCTTTTGTTTTCTTATACCACGGGTGTTGTCCAATGTCTTGCTCTTTCTTCATTGCATTCGTTATCATTTTGGAATTGATCAGAAGGTCTTTCTTTGGACCGTAACGTGGCTTTTGGATGGGTTAAAGAAAGAAAGGTATAAAGGCTCAAAAAATTTACGAGGGTTCAAAATATTTACAACTCTCGGAATTATTCAACATAACTTCTGCCCCAGTTTCAATATGTGGGGAATTTTGGATTTTTCTTTGTCGTGATTGAACCTCAGCGAGGCTGCCTACGTACCCTTTCGGGATCAAGTCGGACGTAGTTCATTAAACATCATCAGTTAAATGAATTTCTTTTTTACTTTTTCCCGATTTCTTTGTCTTTATTTTTTTTGCTTCATTCGTTCATCACTTTCCATTTTGTCAATTTTAATCTTCATTTTCCTTATTGCGCTATAAGCGATTCCGAGAGAGGGATATAAAAGAATATATTCATTAAGGCTCAAAGGGGGTGTCAATGGATAAAGTGTTTGGATAGAGAATAAAATGCCTTCGTCATTTCAATTCCAAAATCACAACAAAATACAGAACATACAATTGAAAAGAAGTCATACATAGTATCTTTTGACCGCATCTGAATTGATAGCAGTCTCTACGCACTTTCCTTCAACATCTGTCAAATATAATGCCCCATTGGACAACACCTGCGATGCCACAAATGGTCCCTGCCAATTTGGCGCAAATTTGCCCTTTGCCTCGGCCCAATGCGGTAAGATATGCCTCAATACAAGTTGTCCGACTTCAATCTTCCGAGGACGCACCTTCTTATTGTATGCCCTAGCCATTCTCTATTGATACAACTGCCCATGGCAAACTGCGGCCAATCTCTTTTCATCAATCAAACTCATTTGTTCCAGCCGGACTTTTACCCATTCTTCGTCATCTATTACAGCTTCAGCTATGATCCGTAATGACGGCATTTCTATTTCTGCGGGTATGACAGCCTCTGCCCCATACACCAGTGAATAAGGTGTGGTTCCAATAGAAGTACGCACTGTCGTGCGGTAACCCATGAGAGCAAAAGGTAACTTTTCATGCCATTGGATTCCTCCACCATTTTCTTGAGGATCTTCTTGATATTTTTATTTGCAGCTTCTACCGCCCCATTCACCTTTGGCCTATAAGGTGTGGAATTTCGATGTGTGATCTTAAACCTCTGGCAAACTTCCGCCATGAGGTGACTATTTAGATTGGCTCCATTATCTGTGATGATCACCTTGGGAATTCCAAATCGCCATATAATATTCTCATGCACAAAGTCCACCACCGATTTCTTTGTCACTGCCTTGAATGTCTTCGCCTCAACCCATTTGGTGAAATAATCGATTGCAACCAAAATGAATCTATGCCCATTGGAAGCTGCTGGCTCTATCGGACCAATAACATCCATGCCCCAGGCGACAAATGGCCAAGGTCCAAACATCGTATGCAATTCATAAGGCGGGGAGTGAATTAGATCTCCATGTACTTGGCATTGGTGACATTTCCTCACATACCTGATACAATCACGCTCCATAGTGAGCCAATAATATCTAGCTCTCAGGATCTTCTTTGCTAGGACATATCCGCTCATATGGGGTCCACAGGATCCAGCATGTATTTCATTCATAATCTCATCAGCTTGTTGTGCATCCACACACCTCAATAATCCCAGATCTGGTGTTCTTTTGTATATAACTCCTCCACCGAGAAAAAATCCATTAGCCAAGCGCCTGATAGTTCTTTTCTGATCTCTAGTGGCCTGCTCCGGGTATTTGCCAGCTTTCAGGTATTCCCCGATGTCATGATACCACGGTTCTGCATCCAATTCTTCTTCCACAGTAAAGCAGTAAGCATTTTGATCATGGACTTGGATCTGAAGTGGATCTATATATGTCTTGTCCGAATGATGCAGCATGGAGGACAGTGTGGCCAAAGCATCTACAACCTCATTGTGCATTCTTGGGATGTGTTTGAATTCTATGAACTGGAATCTTCGTGACAACTCGTGCAAACAATGCCGGTAAGGTATCAATTTCAAATCCCTTGTCTCCCATTCTCCCTGGATTTGGTGTACCAAGAGATCCGAGTCACCCATGACCAAAATCTCTTGAATACCCATGTCAATTGCCATCCTTAATCCCAAGATACACGCCTCATATTCGGCCATGTTGTTGGTACAGAAAAATCGAAGCTGAGCTGTGACGGGATAGTGTTGACTCGTACCTAAAATGAGTACTGCTCCGATACCAATGCCCTTACTGTTGACGGCTCCGTCGAAGTACATCTTCCATCCTGGCTTCTCATATTGTTCTATTTCCTTGACATTCATTGCCTCCTCGTCCGGAAAATATGTCTTTAAAGGTTCATATTCATCATCCACCGGATTCTCTGCTAAGTGGTCCGCAATTGCTTGCGCCTTCATCGCCGTACGAGTTACATAGATAATGTCAAATTCTGTGAGCAGAATCTGCCATTTAGCAAGTCTTCCTGTAGGCATAGGCTTCTGAACTATGTATTTCAGAGGATCCAACCATGATATCAAGTATGTGGTATATGCTGACAAATAATGCTTCAATTTCTGAGCCACCCAGATCAATACATAACAAGTTCTTTCTAGCTGAGTATATTTCACCTCGTAAGATGTGAACTTCTTACTGAGGTAATATATAGCTTGCTCTTTCTTGCCCTTCTCATCGTGTTGCCCTAGCACACAACCAAAGGGGTTGTCAAGCACTGTCAAGTACAAAATCAGAGGTCGCCCCGGCTCTAGAGGAACTAACACTAGAGGATTGGCTAAATATTCCTTGATCTTGTCGAAGGCTTCCTGACATTCGTCGGTCCATTTCACTGCTGCATCTTTCTTTAACAATTTGAAGATAGGCTCACATGTTGATGTCAACTGAGCGATGAACCGTCTAATGTAATTCAACCTCCCCAATAAGCTCATTACTTCCTTCTTGTTCTTCGGCGGAGGTAGACTTTGAATGGCCTTGATCTTTGATAGATCTAATTCAATACCTCGCCGACTCACTATGAACCCCAGCAGTTTCCCTGAAGGTACTCCGAAAGCGCATTTCGCGGGGTTGAGTTTAAGATTGTACCTCCGGAGTCTTTGGAAAAACTTTCTCAAATCCCTCGCGTGATCATGTTGCTTTTTGGACTTTATGGTGACATCGTCCACATACACTTCGATTTCCTGGTGCATCATATCATGGAACATCGTGGTCATTTCCCTCATATAAGTTGCCCCGACATTCTTCAATCCAAACGGCATTACTCTGTAATAGTACGTTCCCCATGGTGTAATGAAAGCAGTTTTCTCCGCGTCTTCTTCGTCCATCAGGATCTGGTGATAACCGGCATAACAATCTACAAATGAACCGATCTCATGCTTGGCGCAATTGTCGATCAATATGTGGATGTTTGGTAATGGGAAGTCATCTTTTGGACTGGCTTTGTTGAGGTCTCTATAATCCACACACACTCTGGTTTTTCCATATTTCTTTGGGACTGGCACAACGTTCGCCAACTAGGTGGGGTATTTGGTGACTCGTATGACCTTTAACTTATTCACCTCTTCTTTTATCTTCACACTAATGTCCGTTTTGAATTTTCGCAACTTTTGCTTCACTGGCCGGCATTTGGGGTAGATAGGCAACTTGTGTACCACCAAATCAGTGCTAAGTCCGGGCATGTCATCATAGGACCAAGCAAAGATGTCCTTAAATTCATGCAACAACCTTATCAATTCTTCCCCGAGGGGTGTCTCCAAATGAACACTAATTTTTGTTTCCCGGACCTTATCTTCGCTTCCCAAATTGATGGATTCTGTCTCACTCAAATTCGGTTTGGGCTTTTCCTCATATTGGTTCATGTCCTTACTTATTTCCTCTAGGGCTTCCTCATCCTCGCATTTTATCTTACTATCCTCCTCAATTTCTTGTATGATAATGCGACTGTCAGAACTAGGTCGAGAATCCTTCATGCATGACATGGCATCAGAATCAGCATATACAGAACTGTACAGAAGAAAAGATAAAAAATAAGGCAAAAATGAAGAAAGAAGAAAACTGCATTTCATTGATAAAAAAGATGAACAAAGTTCGGGATACATTTTGACTTTTTCTTTTTTCATGGGGGGTGGGAGGACTACAAAAAGTAACAATTGTTTTTCCAGGGAAATGATGATGAATTTTCAAGAGCTAACTACCAAGACTCCTTCCTGATCGGGAAAGGAGTGGCTTCCCAGTTGTTGAGCATAACACCGGATCCCACAAATTGCACGTCCATCCTGCTTGTACTTCCCCCATCTCAACCATGTTCACATCCCCAAATATCTTCTCAAATCTCATCAAAAGCTCTTCATCGGGTCGGGTCTCAATGTACCTTGATGCAGCAGATGTCCGATTTTTAGTACCAGGCTTGGTAAAGGTGTCGGATAGTTTGGGTATAGGCTTAGGTAGGGTCCAGTTCTTTTTGGTTTTGGAGGATCTTTGGATGTTGGCGTACGTGGGTTTGAACCCTAAGCCGAAAGTATCTTTGTTCACTGGCAGTTGAACTAGTTGGGTGATTCCTTGCAAAGATTTCCCCAGCTCTTTTCCTGGCGCAAACCCGTTTTTAAGCATTTCCCGGGCCACCATCACAGCAGTAGGTGCTACCGTAGGGATCGGCAGTTTCTCTCCCTCAGCAATTTTGTTCACTATTATGGTATCTGTCACCTAGTATACCCAAGGGCCCTTATCTCCATCAGCATCATCAAATGGCATCACAACACTGCATGTATTTTCCTCTCCATGCACCACAACTTCTTGTTGCTCCCATTCGAATTTGACTATTTGGTGCAAAGATGACGGCACTGCTTTGGCCGTGTGGATCCATGGTCGGCCCATCAATAAATTATAGGACACAGCAATGTCCAACACCTGAAATTCCATGGCAAAATCCAGAGGCCCAATGGTCACCTCCAAGACAATGTCTCCCAACATGTTCTTACTTCCACCATCAAATCCTCTCACATTTATACTGTTCCTTTGAATTCTATCCGGACTGATATTCAGCTTTCCAAGAGTTGACAGTGGGCAAATGTTTGCGCTTGAACCATTATCTATCAACACTCTGGTAACCACCGACTCCTCGCTCTTCACCGTAAGATAAAGCGCCTTATTATGCTCGGTTCCCTCAATAGGCAATTCACTATCTGAGAACGTAATCTTATTAGACTCGAAGATCTTATTGGTAATCTTTTTAAGATGACAGACCGAGATCTTCTCTGGGACATGAGCCTCGTTCAATATCTTCATCAGAGCTTTTCTGTGTTCTTCCGAATGGATTAACAACGAAAGCAAAGAGATTTGTGCGGGGGTTTTCCTCAACTGTTTGACTATAGAGTAATCTTGTGATTTTATCTTTTTGAGGAATTCCTCCGCCTCTTCTTTGGACACAGGCTTCTTCAACTGATTCTCTTTCACCGCTTTCATTCTTCTTAACTCTTCCGGGGTAAAACACCTCCCGGACCGAGTTAAACCGTGAGTTTCATTGATTTCTCCATATACCTCTTTCCCTTTGTAGATCACTGCTACCTTGTTGTAATTCCAAGGTACAGTCTTGGTGTTCACTACCGGCATCTGCACCACCGGTCTTATAATCACTGGTTCCACATTCGCGCCTTTCACTGTTAATACTGGCTTCACGCCTGGTACTACAACCCTCAACTTTTCCACCACTGTTTGACTTTTCACTGGTTCTTCAACAATTATCTTTCCTTTCTCAACTTCCTTTTCCGTTCTGCTGCTGGCCTTAATCATCATAATAGACTGGGACGGCTTCCGACTGCTCTCATCCTGTGCCAATTCTATTATATGCGTTTCATGGTGAGCTGGCAGTGGGTTTTGCGTGATGTTTGGAGCCTCCGGAGCCTGCACTTCAATCCTCCGGCTATCAATAAGATCTTGGATAGCACTCTTTAGATGCCAACACTTCTTAGTATCGTGTCCTGGTGCTCCTGAGCAATACTCACACCTGACCGACTGATCGATGTTTTTCGGAGGTGGGCTTGGAAGTTTAGACTCAATTGGGCTCAACATTCCCAATTCCTTTAATCTGTGATAGAGGCTGGTATAGGACTCCCCCAACGGGGTGAATGTTTTCTTTGCCCTATTCCTCATTTCCGGGTCAGGCCTGGGTCTGCTTGGGTTTCTGTAGGTTTTAGAAGAAGGGTATGTGTTTTGTATGTGGTAAACATTATGCGGGGCTTGGGCTCGCCATACATGTGGCGGTGGTGGTGAATAGGTTTGGGCTTGTGGGTGGTGGTAGTGCGGGGCAGTTGGTGGGTAATATGGTGACGATGGGTTATATGTGGTTGGTGTATTGTATGAGGTTGGTGGGTTATATGTGGTTGGCAGGTTGTATGGAGTCGACGGGTTTGGTGGGTATGGGTGGTATGGTCTTGGTGGGTGATGATGTTAGTCGCGGTTCCAAGGCCTGCTTTCCACAACTGCTACTTCTTCTTTTTTCTTCTTCCCAATTGTTCCTCCATTCCCAGTCTGTATGGCCTGATTTGTGGCCTTAATTGCCGAAAACTCATGATCTTGTTGCTTTTTAAACCTTCCTCAACAAAACTTCCCATCTTCACAACCTCATTAAAGCTTTTCCCAATAGCTGACACTAAATGCTCATAATAAGTAGGCTCCAAAGCCTGTAAGAAACAATCTACCATTTCTTCTTCCTTCATCGGCGGATCTACCCTTGCCGCATGTTCTCTCTACCTGAAACCAAACTCCCTGAAACTTTCTCCCGGCTTTTTCTCCATATTCGTGAGTGATAATCTATCTGGTATGATTTCCAGATTGTATTGAAAATGGTTCGCGAATTCTTGCACGAGATCGTCCCAGATGAACCACCTGGTGTGATCCTGGCGAGTATACCACTCCAAAGCGGAACCGCTTAAACTTTGGCTAAAATACGCCATCAACAGCTCATCCCTGCCTCCTGCACCTCGCATTTTACTGCAATATCCCCTGAGGTGGGCCACCGGGTCTCCATGTCCGCTATACATATCAAACTTCAGCAACTTAAATCCAACAGGAAGTTGCCCTTCAGGAAACAGACACAAATCCTTGTATGCCATGCTTACTTGCCCTCTCAATCCTTGCATATTGCGAAAGGCGTTTTCCAAACTCTTTACCTTTCTAGCCATCTCCTCTTGCCCTGCATTTTTA
This sequence comes from Nicotiana noctiflora, assembly GCA_032618575.1. Lineage (NCBI taxonomy): Eukaryota > Viridiplantae > Streptophyta > Magnoliopsida > Solanales > Solanaceae > Nicotiana > Nicotiana noctiflora. The sequence goes on from JASVEL010011852.1 coordinate 400,583, forward strand.
GCAGGTTTCTCTTCGCTCGTCTCCATCAGCGGAGCGTGGGGTTCGGGTTGTCGGAAAGTTGGCTCGGGTGGGTAGTAGTGGGGGTCTTGTATATGGAACATTGGTTCACAAGATGATTTGTGTAGGGTGGCAGGTAGAGGTGCCACATATACTGGAGCAACCTGGGGTGGATGGGGTGGTACTTGTTTCGTTAGAGGTGGTGGCACTTGGGAAGTGGAAGCATAATAGTGGTGATAGTCAGGGTATGTAGAGGATGAATTCATCGTGGGTGGCTCGGGGTTGGGATTAGTTGGAGGGATGTATGTGGGATTGGCAGGATAAGTTGGCAAGGGTTGACCCCTCAACCAAGCCTGATATATTTCGGCCATCTGCTGTTTTAGTTTGTACATCTCTTCCTTCATCCCCGCTACGTCCACAATTTCTTCCTCCTGGGCGGGATCCATGACTGTTGCCTCAATCTCTTGCGACACAGCTTTTGTCATTTTCTTATATCTTTTTTGTAAGGGTGAGTAGACAGAATGCCAGTTGCCACTAGAATTTGAATCTCACAAACATCAACACCCGTTAGTGGTTAGCGCACGAAGAGATAAGATGCAACGACTTTAGAATAAACACATTTTCCTCGGGTCGTCATGCATCATCCCGGCCTTTACTTATTTGAACCAATCATCTCTTTTTCTTCTCTTTTTTTTTTCACTTTTTCTCTCTTTTTTTTTTCATTTTTTCATTTCATAATTGCATTCCTATTTATTTGCCTATCGTAATTAAAAGCAATAATATAAAGCAAAAGGATTGACAACAACTCTTGATTTTCATTGATAGTTCAAAAACATTGGTTTACAAGATGATGTTGTAATGCTAATGTAAAGAAACATAAAAATAGAATGCATGCCCTATGAATACATTAATGCTCCTAGTGCCTGCGAGACATCGTTCGGTCTTGCCGCGGGCCTATATGCTAATCCCTTTTGGAGCCTATCCAGGTCAGACATGACTTGCTGCACAAAGAACTTCACTGTTGATACAAAGGTTTCTTGAGACATATCTTCACATAGCTGACTCTTCCGGGTGATGTATTGAGCAATACGAACAATCTTCTCTCGAATAACCCCTTTTTCTTGAAGCAATCGGCTTATCTGTTCAGTGCGAGCATCTAAGGTATGTTAGTTATCCTTCTGTATTTGCTGCAGCTCCAACTCTAGTCGAGCAAAAGTTGTGTAACAATGCTCTCTCTTCTTCGAGATCCTTGATAACCCTGTTACTTTTAACCGTGGCTGAAACCATTTTCTTTCTTAGCCGAGCTACCTCGAATTCATGCCTATCTTGTAGCTGTCGAACCAACTTGGCTCTTTCCTCAGCATCTCTGGTTATTTGCTTCCGAGCCCTGACTAATTCCTTTTCTACCTTGTCCAAGTCAAAGCTATAGTCATTCACTTTGCGCCGAAGAGTCTCAATCAATTTCTCATCCCGGGCTAAGCGAATGGGGGTCTCAAATGCAATTTTCATTTGAGCAACCTGAGCCTTTAACATTTCGTTTTCTTTCTTCAGCTGCTTTTTCTCACCCTCATCAGATGCTGCCTGTAAACCACTTTCAAACTGGAGATTTCTCAATTGTTCTTCCAACAAGCCTGATCTTGGCCTTGTATTCACTTTCTTTGGCCGCCCAATTCCGGTTTTCCTTAGATTGCTCTACCAAATCTTGTAAGTGAGGTCTTTTCGAAAGTCGTTCATGCTCAACACCCCGTTGATACCATGCGAATTATCCAGACGATACTTCTCCTCGAGCTCTATTTTGCATCAAGTTTTGGCATTCATTCCAAATTTGATGGATCTTTGCTTCCGGGAATTGCCCATCCGGACTAATTTCTATAACTTGTGAATTGAGGTCCTCGTCTCTCGGTATAACTTGACATCTACCCAGCTGTCGCAGGGCCCTGTACGAGGCGTAAGGTTGGATGCTTTTTAAACCCATGATCAAAAAAGGTAACCCTTTTGTCGGCATATATATTACCTCATGAAGAGGTAGCCAATCATATGTCCAATCAATCTGGCCATCAGTTAATGATCGAAGATGCGAAATCCAATCCTTTATTCCCTCTGGTAATTTAACTTCTTTTGTTCTCGTGTAAAATTCTTCCAGATATGTTCGTCCAATCGGACCATAATTTAAGAACGAATGATGATGGCATAGATGTTCAATCAACCAAATCTGCAAAATCAAATTGCACCCTTCAAAGAAGTTGGCTCCAGCTTTGCATGCAGTCAAGGCACGGTAGATGTCAGCTAAAATCATTGGAGCTAGAGTACAATTGTCTTGTACTATCAATGTGCTTGCTACCCCGACAACCTTTATACTGATGTGCCCATCTTTTCTAGGAAATATGACAATTCCGAGAAATGCCACTAAGAAAGCAAACCTTCGATGCTCCTCCCATTTTGCTCGGTTGGACTTGCTACATAACTTGTTCGTGGAGTTGTTGAAACCCCCGATATGTCCATACCTACTATAGATGAAGTTCAGGGAGCAGAACCCGTTGGCTAAATCCTCGTTGTGGACATTTCTAGCAATTTTCAAGGAGTCTAGAAAGCGATGCACCGTCATCGTTCTTGGAGATACCGGGTATTTTCCTTTTAAGGGGACCTCATTCTTCCCTATGTAGAAAGCAATCTCCTCCAGAGTAGGAGTGAGTTCAAAATCCGGAAGATGTAGTACATTGTGTGCAGGATCCCAATATGTGACCAATGCTCTAATTACGTCGCCTCGGGGAATTATGTCCAATAATCCCGTAAGATGTTTCAAGTAACCCTTGACCCAGTCCTGATTTTCTGTTCCCACGTCTTGCCACCATAGTTTCGGCTCCAAAGGGATTTTATTCATTAAGGAGAAATGTTCATTCAACATCGTGCTCATCCTGCACATTTATTAAGGCGATTTTATTTAGAAAAGAGAAAAATCTTTTTCAATGCAAGTTTTCATTTTTTGAAAGAAACATGGCTCTCGAAGTGGCCATTTTTGCCAAAACAGCCTTCCGGCGTCCCTTCGGGACAATCGGCCGTTTCCAAAAATAGCAATCACTTCGATTATTTGAAAAGAATAAAAAAAAATCTTTTTGGTCTTTTTCTAAAGGTGTGGTTGGACCCGTTTAAGGGTTGCCTACGTATCCCACCTAATGGAGAGAATCAAACCTGCGTAGTTCGGTCAGATTAGTTGACCAATTATTTCAACAACTAAAACCATTTTTTTTTCAAATTTTCGGATTTTCGGGATACCCATTTTCACTAACTCTTATTTCCCTCTCTCTTTTTTTTTCTTTTCAACAATTTTTCTATCCTCGGGATTTTCGCCGGTCCGCATAACGATCAAGGACAATAAAAATGCAACACATAATATGCTCGGTCTTTTTCAAATACCGGGTCACCTGTCCTAGACGGACCCAACCCCTGTGTTGAGTCCCCTAAGTCAGATATGATGCAAATAATCGTCCTAGACCTATGTTCAACATCTTACAGTTTCATAGAATGCTAGACCGTGTACCCGAGCGGACAACTCGAATCGAGGAGGGGGCTACGTACCGGTGACTCGCGGAGTCAATCAACTTTGTAACTTATCCGGCCTCTATTTTCTTAATTTTTGGTGACTTAACAGAAAGGGAGTCTCAACCAGTAAGCACATCCCCGGGGTGAAGAAGAGAAGGGTTTTCGGCACAATTTTTATATACAATCCACATAGTATCAAAGCGATAAAGCACATAGCATGTTGTTCAAATCATATAGTGAAGTCAAACAATAACACGGATGGCAATTCTAAGGAGCTCGAGTTCTTATACCCTGAAACCGAAGTTCGGGGTTGGGATCCCCAGCAGAGTCGCTAGAACTGTCACACCTCCCTTTTTACTACCCCATAAAACATAAATGTGCTTATAGGGTATACCTCGATGTTCAAATACCCGAAACGGATATAATAGCATAGAGGAAGGAGTTTTTCCACTTAAAGGACAATCGGTTCAGGATTTTGTTTTAATTATCAGAGATGCCACTTGGGAAAATAATGGTGTCCCAAGTCACCAGTTAATCTCGAATCCGAGGAAATTGACTCTTTTATTAATGTCCGTGAAACAAAGATCTGGATAAGGAACTCTGTTAACCCGGGAGAAGGTGTTAGGCATTCCCAGGTTCTGTGGTTTTAGCACGGTCGCTCAATTGTCGTTCTTGAATCTTGTTTGACCCATTACAGATTTTAACAATATATATGCGCTTTTACTTTTATTTCATAGAATTGCGTCATCGCAAAAACACACCTCGAGTCACACCGCAACCACTACGCCAGTGACTTTTGGTATATTTCAGCTTTGCCGAGATTTAAGATTTGAGTCGCACCAGGTGCACACTCGTTTTAAGGAAGGTATGTTAAATCGTGCCTAATAGCGTCTGTCGGCTTTTAATTCTTTTGGGCAAAACTATGGAATTCGCTAATAGTCTTCCCGAGTCTAGTTATATTATCTCATTACTAAAGGGGGCCCCGCTTATTAATATCGTGCGAGGCTCGTCCCAATTATTTATTAAGATCTAATCCTATTTGTTTAACTATATTTTATATATATGTTTTTTCCTTAATCCATTTATCAATTAGCAGACCCAGGCAACCCTTATCTTTTTCTTCACTGGGCCTAGGTCTTTTCTCTATTATTCAAACAGACGGCAAGCCTGCCCAGACCTCAAAGGCCCAAACTGTTTTCAAACTATCGTTCATCAGCCCAGTCGATTTTGTATAAAAGTTCAGGCCTGCATTATTCATCAGGCCCAAACTGAATAAAAGACATGACAACATATTTGAACAACTGAAGAGGAACACACACATCTGGAATTAATAAGAAAATTAAATTGCACTTTTATTTATCAATAAATAAAATCAATACACGAATTATCAATATTAACCACGAATCAATTATCTATTGCACACAAAAGCTTGAACTACAGACTACTTCTTCCTCTAACCTCTATTAATGAGTTTACACTAACACTTGAAGTTCATACTAGTTCTGAGAAAATGGTTTGATTGTATAAAAAGCTTAGAGAACAGTTAGACTAATTACTTACAAACTATTTAAGACCAAAGTGAATTATACACAAGGTTGCAATTATATCACTGATTTGGTTACGAGCTAAACCCCTTGTCATCACCAATCTGTTCTGATTGAGTCATTATATTATCTAGCTGTTTCTCTTTTAAAACTTGACTAAATCTGAAGTCCTGATCCTTAAAATTAATTAACTACATGAGTAGTGATTTTATAGTCTAATTACTCAATTAACACTCACATTCCTAAATTCAAATAGCTTTAAGACTTTAGCATAACTATACAGCGGACTTTACCACGCCCTAGTTCATTACAGAGTTATTAGCCCAATTATAGATGAATCACAGCTCAATTCAGCATTTTCTTCTTTAAATCCTACTTATGTCTATATACGGATTCATGACAGTATGGTTAACTACGTGAAAGAGTTGTTAATGATTCAGACTGTGCTTAACTATCGTATTTTAGAGTTTTACCTACTTTAACTAGGTGACATGCTATCTACGATTATGCTACTGCTATCAATCTACCTATTACAATATTTTGTGTTTTTGTTTTTTAGCTACTACCTACTGCTACACAAATGAATTACAAATTTAAACTAATACTACAGCTATTAATAACATTGAACTACAGACTATATGATAACATAAAATTTAAGCTGAATCTTCATTTTTATTTCATCAGAATCATCAATACAACTTCAACTGAAAGAGAAGTGTACCTGGATCAATAAGAAAATCCAATGAGTCTAGGGGTAAGAAATAAGCAACAGCAGTGACTCAAACAACAATGCAACAGTAGAAGCTTGAATGTTAGCTAATGAAGATCACAGCAAAAGCACACAGAAATCCAGACCCAATGTACGAGCAAAAACCCAAAAAGATCAAATGGATATCAACCAGTTCTCACTCGAAAAATGGAGGGAAAAACCTATTTCTATATTAATGCTATTATCTCTGAACTTTTCTTTCAAAAGCCAGCCCTTAATCAGCCTTTTTAGGGGGTATTTATAGGTGTGGGAAGGCTGATGACTTAGGGAGAAAGTTTGGGATTAAATCCCACTTCCCCCCTCCTAAAACTATAAAACTTGCACTTAGGCCCCAAAATCTGTTACCCAAAACCCTTCCAGCATGTGCTGGAAGGTTCTAACGATTCCTTTTTAAAGCTTTTACCAAAGTATCCCTAAGGGTTGAAGATTTTTACTGATTTCCCTTTTTAGGGAGACCAATATACCCTTTAATCTCTGCAAAATTATAGAAATCAGGGGTACAAATTACTCCCATAACCCTTTATGTTCTAAACAATTCACCATTTTACCTATTTGGCTTCCTTTTATACCCTTAGTGACTTTGCTGATTTACCCGACCTACCTAGGTCAAGTTTTCAGCATTTTGGACTTATTTAACTAATGGCCAGTCCTTGCATTGGTATTTAAGGACTGGCCAGTTCTACCATTTAGAACTTAGCCTCTTTTATTTCACTTTCAGTTAATTAAGCCCTTTCAACTCATTTCAAAACTAATTGCAGGACTAGCCTGCTTTATTGTTGTATCTAAACTATTTAATTTTTAGCCGGTCTCAAGTTGAGACTTGGCTTGGGTAATTGAACCCATTTGCTGAACACAGGCTGGGCCCAAGCCTTTGCAGGCTTGGTCACTTGTGATTCAGGGCTCAAAAGGAGCCTGGGCAAGTCTGCATTTGCAGACTTAGCCAATCTTTGCATAATTGACCTATTTAATTTCTTTTAAAACTGATTGCAGGACTAGCCTGCTTTATTAATGCATTTAAACTATTTAACTTCTAGCCAGTCTCAAGTTGAGACTTAGCTTGGGCAATTGAAGCCCAATTACTGAACATAAGCTGGGCTAAGGCCTTTGCAGGCCTAGCCACTTAAGGTTCAGGGCTCAAAAAGAGCCTGGGCAAGTCTGCATTTGCAGACTTAGCCAATTTTGGGAATTCCGGTCTTTGCAGACCTAGCCACCTGAGGTTCAGGGCTCACAATGAGCCTTGGTAAGCCTGCATTTGCAAGCTTAACCAGTTTTGCACAACTAGCCTCCTTTTGAGGTGGACTAGTGTGTTTGGACCTCATAGAGTTGATCAATCTTTGCAAAATTGACCACTTTTTGGTCAATTATTACCTAACAACCTATTTTTGTTCATTTTCAGTTTTAAGCCTATTTAAAAACTAGCCATTTCATGGGAATCTAACATTAACAGCTGTAACCAATCCCCTAAGGTTCAATCAATGTTAATCAAACACTCACATTTAACAGGAACTAGCAAAACTTAATCATTCTCAACATTTGTTGCACACAGGAACACATATGATCAAATAAAATGCATTAATCAACCCAAACTCAGAGGAAACAATTGATATAGTTGAATTTCAGTCAATTAACTCATATCATCAGACTACATGTGATACAGTATGAATTCATGTCAATTCGGACCTAATTACTACCAGTTCAAGTCATATGACAGTTTGAAGAACTTCAAAAATCACCAAGGTTCATGATATAGGCACACAAAAGCATAGACTGCCACAAACAGTCAGAGAAAGATTTAAGCATGGCTCATAAAAACTATTGATCTATATTATCAGCTGGACCCACTAAACCAAACCATTTTCCATGCAAATCATGATAGACAAAACGAAGTATGCAAAACAGAAGGACATGAAGAGGATACTTGAGATGCATGTGAATGGCTATTGAGGGTATTATTAAAATAGAAGCCATTAAGTAGGCATGAGAATCAAAACTGTTTACCCTAAAGTTAAACTAAAAAGATGAAGAGAATCAGAGGAGATGAATTGTTCACCTACTGAGGGTTAACAAAGATGAACTAATACAGAATGATAGTATAAAAACTAAAAATCAAATATGTGAAGACAATATCAAAGACCAATAAAGTGAAAAGGCCTAGTATTAACAGAGAAAAGGACAAAGAAAAGGCAAGATATTCAAGTTAGTCTCTAAAGTCAAAACAATAACCCAAACAGACGAGATAATCCTAGTATAGAAAATGAATGGCTATGACTAAACAACTAAACATGCGAAAAGTCATAAAACCAAGAAAAAATGAAGAAAAATGGATCTTTTAACTTAAAGGAGAAGAACATGATAGACAGAGATGAACTTAGAACGAACAAGATGAGCAAAGACCCTAATGCTAACAAACTCAAAGAAACACAGCAAGATTTAGAAGACGAATAGGTTAAAAAACCTTATTACTAAACAGATGTAGTCATGGGATCTTAAAGAAAATAAAGAAATAGACAAGAATATGCCAGACACGAGATATGAAGCGAGGAGAGATGAACAGAAAAAGAAAAGAACAAACGATAAGCAGAAAAACCCTAAAACTAACATGCGAATCAGAAAAAGATATATAGAAGCATGCAAAAATAGAAAACAAGAACAAACAGAAACACACAAGACAAGAGCAAACAAAAATAAAAATAAAGAAAGCAAAGAACAACTAAGGGACAGGGGTACTTAGCTTAGCGAGGTTTGTCCCCCAAGCTTTCCCCTTTTATTTCCTTTCACATCTCTTTTCCAGACTTCTTTTTTCTCTTTTTCTTTGTTTCTTTTCTTTATTTCTTTCTGTTTTTATGCTTTGGTCTTCAAGACGGAGTCTTTTGGGTTTTTGGTTTGGACTGGGGTGTTTGGGAGAGGGTAAAGTATAGATCTTGAAAGGGGTTTGGTTTTTGAGTCGCCGGAGTTAGGGTTCTGGCGACTTTGTTTTGGATATTCGAAGAGCTCCGAAGAGATTAAAGGGAGGTGAGTGGTATAGTTGGGTAGATCAGACCAAGACGGTCCTTTTGGCATTGGTTTGGAAGGGATTCTCATTGTTTGGTGGTCACCGGCGGTAGATTCCGGTGACCGGCTTATCAAGAATGAGGGTCTGTTCTTGGGTTTTCTAAGGTTTTAAGTGGAGAAGAAGGAGAAGAGGAGAAAGGGAGGCGAGGGGATGGTCGGAGACCACCGTGGGAGGTGGTGGCCTCCATGGCCGGCAAGGGTTCGAAGGTGATGACGAAGAAGTAGAGAGATTTGGAGAGAAGGGCGGCTAGGGTTTGGGAGGGTTTGAAATGGGCGGCCTCTCTCAGACAGAAGCCTTTTATAGGCGAGGAGGTTGAGGAAACCTGGACCGTTGATCTGAGGAAGATCAACGGTTGTTAGGTGCGTTACTAAAACGGCGCCGTTTAGCTACTTATGAGACCAAGACCTTCGACCCTTAGATCAATCCAAACGGACGGCTCAGATTTAATCTCACAAATTATTTAATTAATTAATTCCGCTATTTGTCTCAGCCGTTGGATTTAGCCTGAATGAACGGTGGAGATTTAATCTCACACTTACCCTTTGAATTAAATCCGGAGTGATTCTCAGCCGTTGGATTTGGTGTAATGAACGGCTGCGATCAATCATTGAACCTTGGATTGGACCGGACTTTTGGGCTTGGGTGCCTTGGGCCTCTGATTTGGAATTGTTTTGGCCCAATGCCATTATGCCCATATGTATTTTTGTATTTTTCTTGTTATTTTAATTAATAAAACACTCTCTTTTATATATTTTTTTTCTTTTCTTTTTATGAATTATTAGAAAAACTTAATTTCCTACTTACACTAATTATCTAATATTTTTTGGCAATTTTCTACTATTTTTCCTAATTTTCCACTACTTAGAACTATTTTGATGATTTTCTTCTTAAAACTATTAATTCAAACCTTTTTTTTTATTTTTCTAATTTCCAATTATTCAAACACACAAAATGTAGCTAATTTCAAACAAGGCATGCAATTGCACTCAAAAATATATTTATTTTAATTTTGGAATTGTTTGTCTGGTGCAAAAATCATGTGCTCACACAAGGTAGAATTGCGGTTGGATGAACCTCAAAGGTCTAGCGAGACGTAAAATGCACTAAGTTGAGTCGTGCCGCGACGTTAAATCAGGCGCTACGTGGGAGGCAACCCACGAACATGTTGTAAGTATTTTTATTTTAGTAGTATTTAATAAAATAAAATAAGAAAAAAACAAAATTTTTGCTGAACAACTGAGAAAAAATTCAGAAAGGGGCACTGTCCGCGGTCCATCCGCGACCGCGGATGAACCGCGGAAAAATGACCTCTCTGAATTTTCTCTGTTCGCGGTCCATTCGCGGTCGCGAACCAACCGCGAAAAAATGCCCCCTTTGAATCGCGACTGTTCGCGGTCCATCCGCGGCCGCGAACGAACCGCGAACAATCGCGGTCAGTTAAAAATAATGGGTTTTTTATTTTCTTTCCCCCCATCCCTTCTTTAAACCCTAAGAAACCATCCCCTCTTTCCCATAACCCCATTTAGCCGCCCCTCACTCTCAAAACTCTCTCTCTCTCTCTAATTTCGAATCCTCTCCCTTCTCTCTACAAAATCCCAACCCCTTCTTCTCCAAATCATCCCCTTCTTCCTCCTTACTACTCCATTGCTATAACTTGTAAGTTTCTCTACTTTTTCTCTTTTATTTTGTTTTTTATTTTTAGTTTTTGATTGTTTATTTTGTAGAATTAATTAGATAATATTAGTTTAGGGTAAATCATGAATATGACTTGGTTTCTTTTTGCACATTACATATTTCCATAAATTTCTTCTAAGGTACCTTGTTATATGATTGAAGTTTGGTAAAGAATGGGTTGTTGGGTCTTCAATTGTGTTTATGATGCTAATTTTATGGTTTGGAGACCCAAATAGTATTTTGACCATACATGTTGGTTGGTTAGCCAAGTTGGGCAAATTATCCTTGATCCTAATTTATGAATGCAGTTTTAGGAGAAATAATGCCCAACTCATGAATTGGTTATGGTGTATTTTATTGGGGATGGATTAAGTAAATTGGGTAATGTTAGAAGTGTTCAAATAACTAAGTGTGGGGTGCTTGAATAGGCATGTGTAAAATAGTTAGATAAAGAATCTAAATATAGGAGTATGAGGTAATTGCACGAAAAATGGTCCATTGTGATATCTCACGGATGGCGAAGTCTGAGTAGCCTTCCGGTGACTAACGGTTTACAAAATTTTTGGATATCTCATTTGTGCAGGATCATGGCCCCAAAGAGAGCTCGACATGGTGCTAGCTCATCTAGGCAACCGACTTATGATGAGTCTAGGTTTGCTTGCGAAGAAGCGGAGAATGGATTTCACATTAAAGCGACCAAGAAATGGCTCCAAGAGGTAGAAGTTGACCGGATAGCTATCCGCTCGGAGAAGCCGGAAATATATGATGAGATTCGGAGGCGCGAGATGGAGTTCCTCTTTGACTCACCTCCTAAGGTGAACAAGATGCTTGTCCGGGAATTCTACGCCAATGCTCCTTACGTTATGGTCAGACAAGTATTCGTCAGAGGTAAGAATGTTGATGCCCATATTCCTACTATTAGGCAGATACTTAGACTGCCCATGCACACTAGTGATGTCGACTATTACCATGATAGGCCAGGTGTCACATGGGACATGCTAATAGAGGCCTTATGTGTAGACGGCATTCCGGTGTGGATTAGAAATAAGACTCTGCACTCTAACTGCTTTACACACATAGCCAAATGTTGGTTCTCTATAATTTGCAACCATATCTTGCCCTCGAGTAACACCACGGGTGTTAACTTTAATAGGGCACTTTTGACTTGGTGTTTTGTAACACATCGGGATGTTGATATCGCCCGCGTAGTTAGTGATGAGATGGTATTGAGGGGATCCCTCACTGCCAAGGGTTTTTATTACCCATCTCTTGTCACTTAATTGTGTCTCCTCCATCAGACCCCAGTGACTGAAACTGATGGTGAGCTAATACCAAAAGCTCCATTTAGAGCTGCTCAAATCCGGGTTGGACGAGACACGACCCCAATTGACTTGGATGAGGAGGACGATCCTGTACCGGTTGCCCGGGCTAGGCACTCCACGGATTCAGCCAGACCTTCCAGTCCTGCTCCTCGTGGAGCAAGTATGTCTAGGTCCGAGTCCACATGACCTATGCTTAGGTCCATGGAGGAGGAGGTTGCTGATATGCGCACCTCCGTTGATGGCTTGCACACACGGCTAGACGCCATGTCTACAAGGCAAGCCCGGTCAGAAAACAGGTTTATGGCATGGTTCAGAGCACTTGAACGAGCATGTCAAGTCGACCCATCCACCGTCTCCGACTCCAAGTGAGTCTTAGGTAAGTTTTCTTGCCCCCTTGTGCTTTAATTTTTATTTATTTCGTGGGGTTAAGTGTGGGGTGGGTGACTTATCTTGTACATGATGTATATATTAGTTGTAGTAGTTAACATAAAATAATAAAAACACAAAAAAAGTATAAAATTTTAAAAATCCAAAAATATGAGTAGAGGACTCTTCCTGATGACGGACTATTACTCTTGAGGGACAAGTACTCTTGAGGGAGGTAGTCCACATAGGAATTTTTCTTTCTTTTATTTTCTTTTTATAGGTAGTGTATCATCTCCCCCTTGGTTTTTCTTTTGACCACAGTTCTTTTCCAAGGGTTTTTATTTGAACCGGGTTAGGTAGATTTTTCTTTTCATAGGATTAGAGGTAAAAAGGGCAATATGTAACCCCGAATATGCACATTAGCAAAAGCGTAAATTGAACTTGAGAATGTATCTTCTAAGCTTGATCGTAGAATCTCAATATGCCTTAAATTGCACAATAATGCTTGCTTGAACATCGATAGGACTTTGTAGATAAACTAGATTCCAAATGAGTTGCATGCCATGTGTGTGTGAGGTTTTACTTACATTGTATGCTTTACATGATGCCTAGAACTTGCCCTGTGTGTTTGCAAAGCGAAATAGAAGTTGTTTGGTTGTAGAAAGGATAGAGGCATTTCTTTGTGTAACCCCATATACCAATAGACATGAATTCACCTGTACATTATATCTTAGTTAACCCCTTTTGAGCCTAAAGCCTATTCTTTGATAACCCTTGAATGTTCATCAAATATGTATAATGTTCTACTTTACCTCCAAGAAGCACTTGTATTATAATAAATATGCAAAAGTCTAAGTGTGGGGTGAAGGGAAATTGAAAAAGGGAAAATCAAGAATTAATGATAAAGAATAGTGGACTGGTCCAAAATAATGTTGCAAAGCAATGAGACAAAAGAGCTATATCAATGAATATGTAAAAATTAGAAAGGCCAGTTACATCAATAAAAGAAAAGTGGGGGTTAAAAGTAAAGAAAGGTGAAGGAATGTTTATGGGAGACATAAGGAAGAAAAAAAAAAGTTGTGAAAAAGAAAAGAGAAGTGCTTAGGGAGGTTAGTCACTATAACCAAAAGTATCCTACTTGTCCCATAGCCTACATTACAACCCTTAAAGACCTCTTGATCTATAATTGAATAACTCGATTAGTGGAGTATTACACTAGGGGCAAGCCTATGGTGTGTCTGTATTCATATAAATGTTCTTTGTTGAGAATGAGTGAATTTTTCCGATATCTATAAGTTCCATGTCTTTGAATTGTTATTGTGTGGGAACTTCTCTCAATAAATTTTGTGAGGGCGTGAAATTCAAGAGGAAGAAGGTAAATTTGCAAGTTTTTGGTAATAAGTAGAGTAAGTACTAATGTGCGGGCATGAGAGTTTGCGGTTAGGTAAAGATTGTGCATATCTTAGGTTGTTCATGTATAATAGCTTTTGTGACATATTTTGGGGGAGACAAATTTTTTAAATTGGCCTAAAGTGTGATTAAGGTTGCTCGAGGACGAGCAAAGGTTTAAGTGTGGGGTATTGATAATAGGTGAATTTGACTATAATTATGCCCTAAATAATCACACTTTGTTATGGTATTATTGTTGTTTATGAGGACAAAATGCTTTGATTAGTGTTTGTTTGTGTGTTATAGGTACATGTGATGCAATGGATGCTAAGAAGAGTTATTTTGAAGTCATATGTTGATGAAAAGGCCAAGAGAAGAGCAAAATGGGAAATGAGCTGGAAGAAGCAATTAAAAATCCGCAGCACTGTTCCTCCGCGGTTCATCCACGACCGCGGTTCATCCGCGAATAATTGGGCTTTCTGAAGTTTTACTGTTCGCGGTCGACTCGCGGCCGCGAACCAACCGCGGAAGCCGGCGCCCAGTTCTCCTAAATTGATTCGAACTTAGTTTTTTAAGCCCTAAAACCTCGATATAAACTCCTAGTTTGCCCAATAGAGGCATGTTGTCTTTATTTCACTACTTTTGCAAGATATTTAGTAAGAGAGAATCCTCTCAACCCCTTCTTTTTATTTATATGAAGTATTTCTTTATGATTTCAATTATTATTCTTGTTTCTTCAAGCATGAGTAGCTAAATCCTTTTCTAAGGTTTTGATGGAACCTATTGAGTGATGAACTTATCGTTTATGTGATTACAAATTGTGACTTAGATTTGTATTTGTTCAACTTCATTCTTGTTGTAGTTAATTGGTAGAGCTCCCAATTGGCGGTGCCTATTTAGTGTGCATAACTTGGAAAAGAGTGCATATTTAGGTATATTGTTGAACAACACCACACCTAGGTTATTGGAGGAATCTATAACTTTAGGCGTAAAGACGGGGTTAGGAATAACGAAGTCTTGGGTGCGATCTTAAGTGAACTATTCAAATTAAAGCTAGCTAGGGTAGCTCGGGAGAGTGCACTAGTAAATTATTGTAATTGCTCGGGAGAGGGTTACGATACACATAGCGTTCATGATTGATAGAATATATTAACAAAATTTGTATGAGCATAACGATAAAGGATTCCATCAATAGAGGAAATTAATACCTTAGCCCTTTTCCATATTATTTTTACTCAATATTCAATTCTTTCTTTAAAGCCTTTCTAATTATTGCAAAGTAGTGGTTCAAAATTCATACAAAGATATATTCAAAGTTTGGGAACTTGATTTGGAAGTATTCTTAGGTTGTGAAAGTTGTGATTGATAGGTTAATTCTCTATAGGATCGATCTTGGACTTATTAGACCAAGTTATATTGACTACGACCGTTGCTTGGACGTGAATCATTGGGTAACATTCTCACTTTTACCACGAACAACCCTCAATATGGCCAACTTGCCTTTAACGGTTTTCTTTTTACTTGCCCCGGTTTCACATGACTCGGGCTTCGAATAATCTCAAACCGTTCTTATTTCATTTAAATATCTCGATCACCTCCCAATGGTTTTGTGATTAACCTCTAAGATTAGGCTACAACTATGCGCGCACGTCATGTCACTAGAGCTGGCAAAAAAAAAGAACTATAGGAAGGAGAGGACTGAACAATAGAAAATGTATAGAAATAATAGAAAACATGTCATTGCATTAACCGACAAAACAATGACTCGAACAACCAATCAAACAAAACATGGGGTTACAACCCTTAGAACGAACCTAGACCCCATTAAATGAGACACTACGATCAAAAGAAAAATAAAAGGATAAAAATGTTTGAGCTAAAAGACAATATACGGATCACAACCTAGAAACAACTCGGGCAAACAGAAATGACAACAAAATAAGTCACCAAGATTCCTTCTTACATGACTTTCCAATTGATAAGCCTGACATTTAGCCACAAATCTGATTATCATAATCACTATAGCCTTCTCCCATTTTAGTTGGCAAATTCTCGAGTGGATTCTCATATTCAGTGTCACCATGTATCGCCGCCAGAAAGTGTGTATCATCATATGCAGGTAAAGGATTCAATATGATATTCTGGTTGTCACTATTTTGAATCACAATCAACCTTTCCTGGATCATCCTTTATATTTCTCTTTTCAGATCCCGACAACTTTCCACGTTGTGCCCCTGGGCATGGGAATGGTATTCACACCTTTTGGATAAGTCAAAACTTCATTCACGTGGATCCACATGATTTGGAGGAATGGGTGAAATCATGTCATGTTGTTTTAACTTCTCGAATAAGCTTGCATAGGACCCTTCTATTGGTGTAAAATTATCTTTCAGCTTCTGTTCCTTTCTATATCCCTGGCTTGGGTATGGTTTATAAGGCACTTGGTAATTCTGCGGAAGCTGGTAGAGATTTTGTGACACACATGCCCGTTTTCTTGGAGGATTTGATGGTTGTACAACATACTGAGGTGGATCAACTGAGTATGGTGGGTTCCGAGGTGGATAGTAATGCTCAAGGGAGTTATGTGAAACCTGTCGAGGAAACACATGCCGTCGAGGTGTTCTTCTGGGACTTCTTCTTGACCCTGACATCATCATGACTTCTTCATCCCTCTCATTCATGTCACTAGCTTCAATTTTGGCAGCTTGAGCTGCAGCCTTGAGAGCCACTTGACTTATCATTCTGCCTGTCTTAAGACCGTTCTCTACCATTTCTCCCATTTTGATTACATCCAAGAAGGATTGACCAACTGCAGATATCATGTTCTGAAAATAATCCGGCTCTTGAGCTTGAAGGAAGACAGTGATTAACTCGTGGTCATCCATGGGTGGCTCAGCACGAGATACTTGCTCTCTCCATTTAAGGGCATATTCCCTGAAACTTTCACTTGGTTTCTTCTTCAGATTTGAAAGGAAAATGTGGTTAGGGGAAATGTCGATGTTGTATTGGAATTGTTTGACAAAGGCCTGTGCCATGTCATTCCATACATGCCAGCGAGATGCGTCTTGATCCTAAAACCATTCAGAGGCTACTCCCGTAAGGCTTTCCCCGAAGTAAACTATTAGTAATTCCTCATTTCTTTCTAGACTCCTTAGTTGATTGCAATACCTTTTCAAATGGGCTATGGGATTTCCATGTCCATCGTACTTTTCAAATTTTGGAATCTTGAAACTAGGTGGCAAGTGGACATCGGGAAACAAACATAGATCTTTGAAATCAACACTCTTTTGACCTGCCAACCCGTGCGTGTTTTTCAACCGTTGTTCTAAGCTTTTCAATCTTTGGGTTATTTCCTCCTGTACCATCTTTCGGGGATCTTGCATTGTCCGCTTGCCACAAACCAACCACCTCCTACTTACTTTACAATTCAAGACAAAACATGTTAGAATGGACTCGGCCAGTCCTTATCAATATTTTTTGCTTACTTCTTTTTTCTCTTTTTGTGAAGACCCAAAGGGTCATCACCTATTTTTCTCATCTGTTCCGTGCTTCCTAGGCCTTGAAAACCTCATCTTATATTGCCTTGACTTACATGCACAGTCACCCCGCATGAATCAGACCGAGCGTAGTTCGGTCAATGAAAGGTTAAAATCAATAAAACAACTTTTTTTTCTTCAGTTTTTCATAATGAAAACAAACTTTGGTTTTAGAAGAGAGGTTCAAAAACTAATTAAACTAACAGAATTTGACGGAAAAACGATCCACAAACTCGAAAATCAAACATCCACACGTAAAAGAATTACAAACTCAAAATAAAGGGACATATTCCTTCCCCTATATGTCAATTTTAACCAAATGGCCATTTTTGCAAACGTGGACCCTTCTCTATTCCACATGAATTTTGAGGTCGGGGAGGATTATTTTAAGACACTTCACCAACTTATCCGTTCTTTTACAAAAATAGCCTTTCGACAACCGAAAGATACTCTAAGGCTATCTTGGCAAGAACGGGATAAAACACCGCCAAAGCTGGCTCGGCTTATTTTGATCAAAAATCCAAACGGCATTCACAAATAAACTGACTCTTTTTTTTCTTGTTATATATTTTTTTAATTAAAATTAAAAGACTTGATTTTGCAAATACGACCTTTCAGCGTCTCGGGGACGAAGATTTTAAGGTTGCATTAGCTAATTGACAAAAAATCTAAAAATAACCAAAGGTGGCTGTTTATGCAAAGTCAGCCTTCCGGCGTTCCTTTCGGTAACATTCGGCTAATTTTGACAAAAACAACATCACCCTGACTTATTTATGAAAAAATCAAAATTGACATTTTTTGTTTTTTTTCAAATTGAAAATAAAAATCCAATATTGCAAATACGGCCTTTCAGTGCCTCGGGGACGAAGAATTTAAGGCTGTGTGGGTCAAGTGACCAAAATCAACAAAATGACCCAAAGTGGCCGTTTATGCAAAGTCAGCCTTCCGGTGTCCCTTTCGGGTACATTCGGCTGTTTTTGAAAACGACATCACTCAACTTATCTACAACAAAAATTAATTTTGATATTTTTTGCTTTTTATTTTTTGCAAAGGGGGAGGTTGGACCCGATGAAGGTTGCCTACGTATCTCACATCCTGTGAGAATCAAACCAGCGTAGTTCGGTCTAATAAAAACAAACTACATCTGTAAATGAAACAAACTATTTTTATTTTATTGAAAAACAAGTAAACTATATATTTTTTTAAAATTTCAAGAAAAAACACACATTTTTTTATAAAAAAAAATGTTTTTTTTTCTTTATAAGTAAAAAAAAAAGAATAAACTATTTTGAATTTTTTTTTATTTTCCTCAATATTAAAAAAACGGTCAAGATGCAAGTCTGAAGCAAATAAATGCGTAAAACAAACAGGATGCAGCAGGATGATCTTTTCATTTCAGGTCACCTGTCCTAGACGGACCCAACTCCTATGTTGAGTCCCCTAAGTCAAATGTAACATGATGCAAACAAATGTTCCTACTAGGGATCTGGCATGAGGCTTTGTTATTCTAGGTTTAAAAACCTGGGTTTATTGTTCTAGACTTGGCTTACCCGAGTGGACAACTGGGGCTGAGGAGGGGGCGATGTAACGGGAGCACTAAAGTCTGCCTGGCCTTGTCACTTGCCCAACACTCACTTATTTGGAATATTATTTTTTTGAAAAGCAGGCTACGCGAACGTATGCACCATATTTAGAAGACTCGGAAGGAAGTAGGGTTTCGGCACAGTTTATATATACAGTTCAAATAATATCAAAGCGGTAAAAATCATCATTTTGCACATTAAGCATTTATCATATAAAAATATCAGATAATAAAAAAAAACCAAATATAACAATTATTCTAAGCTCGAATTTCTAACCCTGAACCAGTGGTTCTGGGTTAATTGTCCCCAGCAGAGTCGCCAGAGCTGTCGGACCTCCTTTTTTCGCATGACCCGCGAGGGCGCGAGGGTGTAAAGGGAGTTTTTTCAATTAAAGGACAATCAAAACGGGATTCATTTATTAAGAGATTCAGAGTCGCCACTTGGGAGATTTATGGTGTCCCAAGTCACCGGTTTTGAATTCCGAATTGAGGAAAGATTTGACTCTATTCAACAGTCCGCGAACCAGAAATCCGGATAAGGAATTCTGTTAACCCGGGAGAAGGTGTTAGGCATTCCCGAGTTTCGTGGTTCTAGCACGGTCGCTCAACTGTCATATTTGGCTTAATCATCTGATTTTAGAACCTATGTCCATTTATTTTTTACCGTTTTAATTACTTGAATTACTCGCATTTAAAGAATTGAATTACGTGAATGTATACTCATTCTTCTTAATGCTTCAAATTATGCCACGCGAACGTGTCCATAATTAATGTCGTTTTGTTTATTTATTAAGAAATAACAACAACAAATTTATGCTAACGCGTACTCCAAATCAAAAAAATGTAATTATGTTACGCGAACATATACATAATAATACTTAGTATTTTAAAAGGCCCTAAAGGATACTCTACGGAGTATTTGTCATTTATATTTAATCCATAACAAATCAATACAAGGGCCATATGCAATTTAATGGTGAGTGGCGCAAGCTGTGTAAACTAAAATTAATCAATAACCCGCAACCTATTTTTATCGTTAAGAAAAGTTTTGATTAAAGTTGCGCGAACGCATACTCCCAATTGATTTTTAGATTTGGACTTACAAATATATTACGCGAGCGTATATATAATCGTAACACTAATCTAAATCGGTCCTAAAGCAAATTTCATAGTTAAAAATACAATATTTAAAATAGGAGGTTTTCATAACAATTGTGAGGACCTCGCGATTGTGTATTTGATTTGCAACGTTGTTAAACCCGGGCCCTATTCCCGTTTTTTGCCCAAACCACTCATAATTGTTTCATACGATCAGTCAATCTACTGATCGAATGTTAAGGTGAAAAATCCAGTCAATTGACTCTTATCATTTTAAAATCCATTTCATGTTATTACTGTCCTAACTTTTATCTTTCCATGCGCATATGAAATATCCCTAACAGTGATAATTGAAACAGATCCATAGCCTATTAAGATCACTCAATTAACTAATCCATGCCACCTACTATTATTGAATACATCTGAGCGTTAGAATTAATTAACGACAAGAGAATGCATTAGGACGATTCAAACCAATTTGCAAAATGAAATTGCACTTCTGCTGACTCGACAACTTAGGAGATTAACTTCATTATAACCTGTAATTATCCACTAGAACCTCTGGCCTCACTGTATTACCCTTTTTCCTACGCACGATATGAATAGTTACTGTCCAGTTATTACATAATTATCTTAGTCAGTCATCCTAATCAGAATCATACAATTCCAACAAAATCTCAATCTAGTAACTTGAAATACAATAAAACAGTAAGTTTAAAGCAGTAAACTGATTTCATTCTCTTGTTCACATGTCAACGGGAAAGAGATACATCAAGGTACTTGAAATGTGTACCTGAGATTGAGAACAAACAAGAGAAAGGGAAGGTCAGCACTAGTAGGTAATATAGCAATGCAACAGCAACCCAACAGCAGCAATTCGAACCAAATTCGAAGCCCAGAAACCAACTAGAAAAAACAAAATATTGACCCACAATGGTACCAAAACAAACCAAATGAACTCAAAGTAACATCCAGAACCACTTGAAACTTTTAACAAGATAAAGTTCAATCAGAAACCAATTCAATTGGACTCAAAGTCACTCAAGATCAGTCTAGTGTGCTGGAATCAGGAGAATGAAACCATTGGAGCAGGAAAAAAGAACTTTAATGATACAGTGAGACTTCTCAATACTTCTCTCTATTCTTTTCAAACTTATACACCCTCAAAACGGATCCTCCCCCTATTATGTTCTCCTCTGTTCCTTCTTAAATTCTCTTCCTATTCACTATGCTTTCCCTATCTATGAAAAACTCTCCAAGTATATCCTGGATGTGTCTGTTTTCAGTGTGTTCCCAGTGTATTCCAGTGTATTCTCCTCAAACTCTCCTCTCTTTTAAAACTCTCCCAGATTGTATCCCCCAATCTGTTGCTATTTTTTCTTTTTCCAGATTCTATCTCTCAATCTCTTTTCTATCTTTTTTGGTCCCCCCTAATGTTCTGTTTTTCATCTATTTTTATAGACAAAACAGAACTCTTTTTCAATTCAATAGTTTACTTTTCCAGCCTGTTTATTCCTTAGCACATGTGCACCCCTCTTTGAACCTTTTATCAACCCCCCATGTGTTTTAACTTTCCAGCTATCAACGGCACTAGTGTCAGTTCCACTACCCTTTTTTATTCTACACTTATATCTTTTCAGCTTTTTAAATGCTCCCCATATTCTTTGATCCGGTTTTGGCAGTGTATTACCCCTTTACCATTACCAAATTCTCTTAAATGTAATTTCTAGGCAAACAGAACCAAAAATGATATTAGTTTTTTAAAAAAACTGGAATCAACAACCAACTCACATCAGGATTAATATTTAGAAAGAAATGATCAATGAATGAAGCTACTTGATATTCGACCTTTGACATATAGGCATGGAATCACAATGTCATGAAAATATTACCTTGCTGAATTCGGAATACATACCATTAAACACAAGTTAACCGATTCGATTAAAGCTTAGACGAAAAACTAAAATCCTAGTTATCAAGATCAAAGATTAAATACAAAAGCTAACTAATCAACCAAAAACAAAAAAAAAACAAAAAACCAAATAAATTTAGAAGAAAAATTGAAATTAACAGCAATAACTATACTAGAAGTAAATTAACCTAGAGGATAGAAACTAGGTTCTAATTCAAACTCAATTCCAGTAAAAAAGTATACCAAATTGGAAATACACATACAAGAGAGGAAGAAGAGGTGATGTTTGAAATACCAAACGAATCTTGAGAACAGAAGAAGAACTTACCATAGAGAATTCGTATTTGACCTCGTGCATAGACCTCCAATTTAATCCAAAATAATATCATCCGCTTGTTATTTTCCAAGAAACAATCGAACAATGTTATTTCAGGACTAAATAGACCTTGAATACTATGGAAAACTTCGACAGAAGCCTCTGCATGAATGAACTTGCTATGGCTCTTAGGGCTCAGATTTTCGATTTAAAATTCGAAGAGTTCTAGTATCATTTGAGGGTAACTGGTTGGATTTTTGGACGAGGGAGGCTTGGGGGATCAAGGATGTTGTTTTCACAGCCAACGACATCGTTGCCACCGGCTTTCAAGAGGTGGAAATGGAGGAGAGGTCGGCGGTGGCTGTTGGTTGAATATGAGAAGAAAAGGGGGCGGATTTCTTTTGATTTAGGTTTAGGAAAAATGAAATGAAAAGAAAAGGGGGGGTCATTTGGTTCATGGCAGATCGGGTCAGGCGGAATTGGGTCGGGTTGAATCTTGGGATTGGACTGGATCATCCGGGTATTTGTTTGGGCTTTACATTTTAACTGAGCTGGCCCAAATCCGAGTATTATTAATTTTTCAACTCTTTTCTTTTTCTTCTTTTAATTAACAAATTTAACAAAAATTCTAAAATAAGTTGTAAAACAAAAAATTAAACTATAAAACATTAAGTGACACTTAACAACAAATAACACACGAGTAAAAAATAAAATCACACAATGGCACATTAAAATGACAAAAACAGAATAAATGCATATTTTTGTGATTTTTCATTTTCATAAAACTAACTTAATTACTCTTAATTGCAAACTTGAATTTTATATACAAATGCAGTATATTTTTGTATTTTTATTTATTTAAAGACGGACACACAGACGCAAACAATAAGAGAAAATTAACATAAAATCCGCAAAGATTGCAAACAACACAAAGCTCTTTTATTTTGAATTTTTGGGAGTAATTCTCATATAGGGCAAAAATCACGTGCTCACAGCTAGTACTTCCAAGGGGCCTATATATGATGAAACTAGGTTCCAGTCTCCAGGGACGGAGGACTCCGTATGGAAAGCCCGGACATGTATGACGAGATACGACGGAGGGAGATGGAATTTTTGTTTGATGAGCCCGAAACAGCGAATCCGATGCTAGCCCAGGAATTCTATGCAAACTGCCTGGAATATTTTAGTCGGGAGGTAATTGTGCATGGCAAGGTGGTGGATTCCTCCATTCCTATCATTTGCTAGGTTTTGTAGTTGCCCCAATTCAGAGGTGGTGTTGATTATTACCACGATGCCTATGGGGTCACTTGGGATACCGTGATAAAAGCAATCTGCGTGAATGGTCAACCAACTTGGATACAGGAAAACATCACCCTCCACTCGAAGTCCTTCACTCACAAGGCCAAGTGCTGGTTTAACATCATTTGCAACTGATTCTTGCCTACAAGCAACTCAACCGATTTCAACCACTTACAGGCTCTACTGGTATGGTGCTTTATCACCAAGCGTGACTTTGATGCAGCGCAGCTTATTGGTGATGAAATGATCCTCCGATCCTCGCTGCAGTCTAAGGGGTTTTATTTCCCCTTATTTGTGACTAGATTGTGTTTGCTTAAGGGCATTCCCACTAATCCTACGGATGGCACATTTCCTGCAAAGATAACCTTCCGGACTTCAAGGATCTCAGTAGATAGAGATGCTACCACGACCATAGATATTGATGTTGAGAATGAAGCCCCAACACCAGTGGCACCCTCTAGGAGGTCCTATGACGGAGCCGGACCCTCTCGGTGTCCCTACACTAGGGCAGGACTCTCTAAATCATAGTCCACCCGGCCTATGCTATGTTCTATGGAGGAGGAGCTCAGGGACCTTCAATCCTTAGAGGATGGCCTGCATGTGCGGATGGATGTTATGTCTCAACGACAGGCCATGTCTGAGAATCACATGATGGCGCGGTTCCGTGCATTGGGAAAATCTTGTCATATGGACCCCAGCACGATCTCCGGCTCCGACTGATACTCAAGGAAGTCTTCTTACCCTACTGCTCTTTATTTTTGTTATGACATAGGGACATGCTATGATTTTAAGTGTGGGGTAGGAGACTTGTTGTTGTGTTGTTTTGTAGTGTACATATATATTGAGCATGTTGTAATTCTATAGCTATATTGTTGTATCATCATACACATAACTGACTTAGCCCAATGATGAACACTTGTTGACGGGTCTCTTGAGAGTCAAAGTCGATTGTTAAAAACATAAAAAAAAAGGGTGAAGGACTCTTCCTGAGGACGGACCACTTGGACAGTACTCTTGAGGGAAGTAGTCTACGTATATTTGTTTTTATTTTATTTTCTCTTTTTATGTAGTGTAGTAATTTTTCCTTGGTTTTTCTTTTGACCACGATTCTTTTCCAAGGGCTTTTTCTTGAACCGAGTAAGGTAGATTTTTTTAGGACTCTGAAGATTCTCTTGGATTAGGATGGGTCAGGGCAGGACTGCATCCCTTTGATGTATACACCTGCTAACAATTAAACGAACTTGAGAGTGCAACGTCTAGGCTTATGTGTAAACTCATAATTTGTGCCTTAATTGTGTACACCTTGTCTTGCTTGAATGCTCATGTGAGTGTGTAGATGAACTAAGTCAGAATAAGTTACTTGTCAAGTGTGTGTGAGAATTACATGTATTATATGTTTGCATGTGGTACCTAGAACTTGCCTTGTGTGTTTGCAAAGCAAAATAGAAGTTGTTTGATTTTAGAGATGATTGAGTCATTTCTTTGTGTAGCCAGTCTAATTATAAATCCACATGTACGTATTACCATAGTTAACCCATTTGAGCTCAAGCCTGATTTTTTGGTAACCTTGTTATAACTTACATCCTTATGTTGAATAGCTTCACCCTTTGCCTCCTAGAAACACTTGAGTTTTTAAAGGTTATGTAAAAGTCGAAGTGTAGGGCGATAGGGGAGTAGAAAAAAAGGAAACCGGGAAAATACTTGAAAGGTGCAATGGTTGTTAAAAAAATGTGTATGTCTTGAAAGATAGATAAGGACCTTGTAAATAAGTGGTCCTACAATAGTGCATAGCAAGAAAAAAAACCAATTGCACATAGAAAAGTGGGGGTAGCTTATGACACAAGTGTGGGTGAATGACTGGGTTGAACGCGAAAAATAGATTAAAAGGAAGAATGTATTAAAAGTGCTTAGGGAGGTTAATCACTATATCCAAATATATCCCACATGTCCCTTAGCCTACATTACAACCAATTAAATACCTCTTGATCTTAGACTAAAACAACTCAATTAGTAGAGTATTACACTAAAGGAAAGCTTATGGTGTATCCGTGTGGCATATGAATGTTCTTTGCTAAGAGTGAGTGAATTCTTTCTATCTAAAGTTCTTTGTGCTTGATTCTATATGTGGGAACTTCTCTCAATTTATTAGTGTGAGGGCATGTGACTCAGGAAGAAACACCAAGTTTTTACCTCTGTTAAAGTAACTAGAGTGAGCATGTGTGTGGCATGTCCTTAGATTCTGCATTTGAGGTGTAACAATTGCACTGCTTTGGTTGTTCTTTCATAATGGCGGGTGTGACATAAAATTGGGTAATTCATTTAGCGATTAGGCCTAGAAGTGTGGTTCAACTTGCTCGAGGACGAGCAAAGCTTTAAGTGTGGGGTGTTGATAATAGGTGAATTGAACTATGATTAAGCCTCAAAAGAACCACTTTCTTCTAGAGTTTTTATTGTAAAAGTGATAGCAAAATGCTCTTATTAGTGCTTTTCATATTTTTCATGTTACATACAGTAGAAGAAGACTATGGAGTGGTTTTGGATCATTTATGGAAGAAAAAGAAGCCAATCGCACAAAAGTCGCCAAATAAACCATGTGAAATACACAAACTACGCCTAGAGGTGAACTGCAGCGGTCCCGGCGTAACCGTGGTTAGACCGCGGTGAGCAGCTATGTGAGATTCAGAGAGGCCTTTTGGCACCTGTCCTAGCGTGGCCGCGGTAGTACCACGGCAGGCGACAGTAAATTGAAGGACCTAAGTGCAAACTCCGGAATTCTTAGCCCAAAACCCTATTTAAATACTAGAACTTGCCCAAGGGAGGCATGTAACATTATTAAATAGTACTATGGCAAGAAAAACAATTCTGAGGGATCACCCAAAACATCATTATTTCTATTCTTCTTTATTTTCTTGCAATTTATGATTATGAGTCTTTTCGTATTTGATTTTCCCATTGTCATGAGTAGCTAAAAACCTTGATCTAAGGTTTTGGTGGAACCCGTTTGGATAACTTGGTTGTTTTGCCAATATAATTGGATTTGGTTGTTAATCTTTAATTGTTCATCTATGTTTTGAATGTATATTAGTTGAAATGGCCCTCAATTATCCGTTCCTAATTATTATGTATCTTCTTGAGAGAGTGTGTATATTTAGGTGATTTTATGATCAACATCACTCCTAAAGTATAGATGAGAGTCATAACCGAGGGTTTAGGGGTTGGATTAGAGATAATGAAACCTCGGGTGCAATCTAAGTGAACAATATTGTGAAATTGGCTAGTGTAGCTTGAGAAAGTGCGTCTAGTAGATTATAATTACTTGAGAAAGAATTATGATAGATAGAGAGTTCATGTTTGTTAGAGATAGCTAAATCAAAGTTATAAGACATATACAACCAAGAAAAGTACCAACGGGGGAAACCATTGTCTTAGAACTTCTTTATATTGTTTACACAACAAGTCTAGTTAATATTCAATTATTCATTACCTTCAGTATTAGTTGTTAGAAAACCAACCATTGTGAATCAGAAAGTTTGGGAAAACAGATTGGGTGAATTTGGTAAATCCGACAATAGTAATTGATAGGTAATTCTTTGTGGTTCGACTTTGGGTAATAATACTTAGGTTATATTTGCAACGCCCATATAGCCTTTTGTGAGACTCAGTTGACCTTGATCAGCTTGGTTGACCCCGAAATTTTATTTTTGAGGGATAGGTTGATTCGATCATTAAAAAGCTTGTTGGTGATTTGGGTAGATCTGTGAGATGCTATTGTGCTGCGAGATACTATAATTTGTTGGTTATGGGCACATGTGGTGCGGTTCTATTGGGGATTCATAGTGGAAGTCGAGCAGGAAGAGTGATTGGGTGTTGCTCGGTGGTTGATGTACAAGTTATGTTCTATCAGGCTTGCATGGCAAAGGTTAGCTTAGCTGTCGATTTTGAGCATAGTGACTTGAGGTGTTTCATGTGTAATAGTGTTTTGATAGGATCGTGCATTGTGGCGACGCCACGTGGAGATATAACCTTTCGGGGTAGATTCAGGTATTTTATTTTTATGATATGAGACGGGGACTCAACCTTGTGTTGTGATAGTACTGATGAGCTTGAGGTACGGCTCTTTTGTTTGAGTCATTTTTCATGACTTGAGTATGTTCAAATTATTTCTTGTTGGTGTGTGTATTATGCAAGTTGTGGCTTAGGCCTGTATTGAGGTGTCATATCACCAGAGTGGTGTGTTGGATTCGAGGTAATCGTTGGGGTCATTAATAAATACAAACAGATTTGATTTCTACTTTTTGGAAGGATAATATTGAGGTTCGACTCGGAAATCTGTTGAGGTATTAGTTAAAAGGGGAAGTGGCTTCATGAGTGGTTGATCTGAGAAATGGTTATGGTTTGCTGCACATCTCATTTATCGTTGGTAGTATATGAAAGTGTTGGAATAAGACCTTAGTTGATAAGAGGTTTTCTACCGGTATTCGGGTGTTGTGGGCGACTGCTGTGAATAGAAGTTATCGTTTTGAGTGTTTGGGTTATGTAAGATGTCATGTGATTGCACCTGAGGTTGAAGTTATGGGTTATTACAGCTGGTTCGGGCTTATTCTGAATATAGATGCGAGGTTCTGATCTTGTGTATGATTTCGAAAAGTGCAATATGGTTCTATGGTTTATGGACTAGATGGATTATGGAATTTTAGCTTTGTTGTGTTGGTGGACCTATGCGAGATAGGGTGACATGGGATCACCCCCGGGTATATGCTTGGTAAGGTCATTCAGCTCTTGGTTGGCTTCTAGGACAACTCTAGGTACGCTCGAGGACGAGCATTTGTTTAAATTGGAGAGGATGTGACGACCTGACCCGGCGTCTCATGTGTTACCGCTCCGTTTCCCCCATTTTAAGATTATTCATGTTTCATTATCTGTATTTGGTGTGTTAGAGCCGATTTGGATTGGTTTTCGTAGAAACAAGACACTTAGTCTCTTTAAGGAAGGCTTGTTTTGAAAAAGTCAACCGGATATTAACTATTGAGTTAGAGGGTTCAGATACAATTTTTGGTGATTCAGTTAGCTTCAGGGGAGGATTTGTGACTTAGGATCGTGATCGGAATTGATTTTGGAGGTCCAATGTAGAATTAAGCTTGAATTGGCGAAATTAGTATTTTTGCGAATTCCGGTCGATGGATGAGATTTTGATCCGAGGGTCGGAATGGAATTTTGAGAGTTGTTGTAGCTTCGCCATGTGATCTGGGACATGTTTGCAAAATTTCATGTCAATCGAAGGTGCTTTGGTTGGGTTTTTGATCGAATGCGTGTTTCGGGAGTTTTTGGAAAACATAGGCTTGAATTCGATGTGAATTGATGGTTTTGATGTTGATTAATGTGTGTTGTTGATCTGAACAAGTTTGAATGATGTTATGTGTTATGTTGGCATGTTTGGCTTGAGGTCCCGAGGGCCTCGGGTGAGTTTCGGGTGGTTAAACGGACCTTTTCGGACTTGGAGAATTGCAGAAATTTCTGTTGGTGTTCAGTTCAAATGTTCTTCTATGCGATCGTATGGTTGTGAATGCGATCGCATAGGGCTTTTTGGGGCAGCATGATTTTTGTTCTACGTGATCGTGTATATAGGATTGCGATCGCATAGGCTTGTGTGGTGTGCCTTCGCGATCGCGTGAGTGGGTGTGCGATCGCAGTGGGTTAAGGGGCAGAGCATTGTGTTCGCATGGTATTCATTGCAATCGCATAGAGTAATTTTGAAGCCTGGAAGATTGGTGCTTCGCAATCGTCGGCCTGAGGCCGCGATCGCATAGAGGAAAATATCAGTTGGGCAGAATGTTTTAAAGTCATCTTGTTCGCGATTTTGGGTCTATTTTCACCCATGGCTGCCCGTTTTTGGAAATTTTTGGAGGAAATGAAAGAGGGATTCAAGAGGAATCGACTTGAGGAAAGAATCTTAGTCTCAATACTCAATTATATTGTGAAATTGGCCTAGAAATTCATGGAAATTTAGCTAAAATGGAAGAACTAGGGCTTGGGATTTTGAGATTTTTAATTGAGTATTTGAGGGGTCATTTGAATTCTGATTGTGGTATTCTTGATATGTATGAACTCATGGGGAGATAGGGAATCTAATTATGTGAAAATTTCTGAGTTTCAAGAAGTGGGCCACAGGCTCGAGTTTTGGTAATTTTGGGATTTGTGCCCGTTATTGATCATTTTCGATTGGATTTTGCTCCCTTAGCATATTGTGACGTATTCCTTGTGGTTGGTTAGATTCGATGCGTGTGGAGGCTGATTTGAGGGGTAAAGGCATCGCGAGCTAGAGATTTCGCCGGTACAAGGTGAGTAATAATTGTAAATAATATCCTAAGGGTTTGAAACTGTGGATTTGCACACCATAGTGCCATATTAAAGTGACTTACACGCCAGATACCGAACGTGGGATAGAGCACTGTTGGGGGATTGTGGCTTGTTCCATCCCGATTGATGATTTTTATCGCGTATTTGACTGGAACATATTTGTTATTATCATGATTTGGGCTGATTGCCATATTTGGGCTTCATGCCAATTATTTGAACCCTTTGGGGATTATTTTCACTGTTTCCTCATTGTTTTGACTTATTAGTTGAACTTAGTTATATTGTTTCTCCACTATTTTACAACTCACCCACTTTTACTCAGATTTGAGTCTTAAATGATATTTTAAATGATAATTTGGGTTGAGGACTACTGTTTTACTAATGCTCGATGGGCTTGTGATGATATTCTGACTAAGTATGACCAAGGGCCAGATGTGAGGATACACTGAGTGATGTGAGGCCGAAGGCCTGGATGTGAGGATTATATATGGATCGGGCTGCACGCCGCATCGATACTTATATGAATCGGGCTACATGCTGCAGTAGTATATTATATGGACCGGGTTGCACACCGAAATAGTATCTATATATTGGATCGGACAGCAAGTTGCAGTGGTATAGTGCTAGGGCTGTAGGAGCCCCTCCGGAGTCTGCACCCCCACAGTGAGCGCGGGTACCCATATGGATTGGGCTGCACGGCGCAGCGAGCTATGGTCGGGCTCCACGCCGCAGCGATATGTGGATTGGGTTGTGTGAGCACATGATTTTTTGCCTCACAAGAACTACTCCAAAAGAATTCAATAATAATAATAATAATAATAATAATAATAATAATAATAATAATTTTTGCGTTGTGTACAATTTTGAGAGTATTCGTAGCATGATTGTTAATTCTTTGTATCTGTCTGTGCGTGTTTGTTTTCAATTTAATTAAGGGAAAATACAAAAAAAAAATTAAAAGGGGAATTATTACTATTAACATATATACACAATTTTTATTTATTTTTATTATTTATGTATTATTTTTTAAAAAAATAATAAATCCAAAAATATTAAATTTGTTTTTCTTAATAATTTCGGGAGTCATTTAAAAAATAAGAAGAAGGAAAGTATTGAATAAAAAATAAAAGTAAAAGTAGGTGGAATTCTCTTTTAAAAAGTAAAAGAATGTAGAAAATTAAAAGTAAAAATAAAGTTTTGTGGAAATATAAAAAATAAATAAAATAAAATAAAAAAGTAAGTTAGAATTAAAAAATAAATATAAAGGTATCTGAAAATTTAAAAATTAAAGTAAAATAAAGTAGTATTTTTAAAAGAAAAAACAAAAGAAGGTGGATTGTTTTTTTAATAAAAGTAAAAAAAAAAGTGAGATTCTCTTTAAAAAAGTTAAAAATTGGGATTTTAAATAAGATAAAATAATTAAAGTTAGAATTTTAAAAATAAAGTAAATAAAGGTGGGATTTCTTTTTATAAAAATAAAAAGCAATTTGTAAGTGGGTTTTCTTTTAATTAAAACAAATAAAATAATAAAATATTTTTAAAAAAAATCTGAAAACTTTCGAATATTTTTTCTATAAATATAATAGAAAATTTAGAAAGAAGGTGGGGAAAAAATAGGAGGAGTCAAATAGAGGAGAAGAAAAAGAAGGGGGCGGAGAGAGCAGTATACACTGGATATACACTCTGGATATATTGGATATGCAGGGGCAGAATTGATGTGTTGTTGCTGTGTTATATGCTGCTGCTGACTTCCTCCTTTTCTTCTTGTATTTCTATTATCCAGGTACGAGCTCTAACTTTCATGATGTAAATTTTACTTGAAGATGGAATGAAAAGCACTTGTTTATCTTCTGTTAACAATCTCAATTACTTTAGCGTTGAATCTGTTTGATAAAATATTTCAATGAAGTAATTGGATGTGTATTAAAATTATTCTTGCATCTAGTTAGATGACATTCACATTTCAATTAGATGTCATTCACGTTTCAATTCTTGCATCGATGGATTCAGTTATTCATGTTTCAATTAGTACTATAGAAATATTAATCCCAAGGCAACCGAGCAATTATAGAAATAATTGAAATGGATCAAGGACGTGGAGCGGTGGTTAAAAGAAATAGAATTGAGTCATAGTGCTAATTTAGAGAATAACGATTCATTTTAGGATATCCCTTAAAGTAATTCGGGGGTGCATTTCATGTAACCCGATTATAATGATTCTGGATAATCTCAGTAAACAAATTAGGATTTTTTAGAGACAAATAAAGTAGAGAATCATAGTAGCTTTTAGGTTTGACCTCTTAAATAAATAAAAATGAGACGAGCCTCTTCAAATAAAAAGAATAACTTGTGGAGTCTGCTTTAATTGTCCATGTTTAAAATACTTAGAATACGGGATGAGCCGTCTAGAGAACTTCACGTCTTTCCCCAAAGATAATAATGTGTTAGACTCTTTAGGCGCGATTTTAATTAAATTACATTCTTAAACTCGGGTGCGTATTTATGTGACCCAAATCTAAATCTCAACGGAGTCGAAATGTATTAACAATCACGGGTGTATTGATTGCGATGTGGTTCAAGATACATTTTCACGACGTTGCAATTCTATTAAAAATAATAATAAAAGTGGTTTAAAGTTAATAAAAGTACATAAGTTATAAAATATATTAAAATAAGATATTTAGCCATTTATAACAGTTTAAGCGACTGTGCTAGAACCGCGGGATCCGGGGATGCCTAACACCTTCCCTCGGGTCAACATAATTCCTTATTTAGGATTTCTGGTTCGCAGATTCCAATTGGGAAGTCGATAATTTTTCTCGTTTTGGGATTTAAATTAAATCAGTGACTTGGGACACCAAAAGCAAATCATATCCCAAGTGACGACTCTAAAAATAAATAAATAATCTCATTTCGAATAATGTCACTTTAAATGGAAAAACTCCCTTGTACATTTACCCATCAGGGTGGGTGCGTAAAAAGGAGGTATGACAGCTCTTGCAACTCTGCTAGGGAATAGGAACCCAAAACCACTAGTTCAGGGTTTAAGAATTCGAGCTTTTGAATAATTGTAGCATTTAGCTTATTTATTATCTGATCTTTATTATATGTTCGTCTTAATGTGCTAAATGTTGTTTCTACCGCTTTGATATTTCGTGAATTGTATATAAATGATGTTTCTACCACTGTGCCGATACCCACCTCTCCAATGAGTCCTTTTGAATTTGACATCGGGCATTTGCTGGACATAGCCCGTTTTTTCTTTGAAATAGCCGATGTGCTTGGCACCCGATGAAGGATATAGTCACATATGTTTTAGGCGGGGAGTACCACCAGTTAAGCCGGAAAGCCATGCTATCGGTACACTGACCCTCCTCGGCTCAAGTTGTCCGCTCGAGTAAGCCAGTCTAGATACTTTCTCCAACAGGATGTTAACTTAAAATAACAAAGCCTCATGTCGGATCCCTAGTAGGACGTTTGTTTGCATCATGTGCATTTTGACTTAGGAGACTCAACACAGGGGTTAGGTCTGTCTAGGACATGTGTACCTGAAACAAAAAGACCACCATGATGCATCATGTTTGTGCATTTATTTGTTTCGGACCTGCATGTTGACCGGCTTATTTGAAAAAAATGGGTTTGAAGAAAAGAAAAATACCAGTGTATAAGGTTAAGGGATTTAATCACATGTTTTGAAAGTACCAAATAACACCAAAACTCTAGTAAAATTTTGAAATAAAAAAGATGAAAAAGAGGTTTCGTTTTTTTCTTTAAAATTATATAGTTCGTTTTGTTGAACTACGCAAGTTTGATTCTCACTGGACGTGGGATCCATAGGCAACCCATATCGGGCTCATCTAATACTGCTTTTTCAAAAAAAAAAATTAAAAAACAAAAATGTTAAATTTAGAGGATATCCTTAGTTAAGGTAACACCATTTTTGGGAAAACAGCCAAACGCCCCCGAAGGGGCGCCGAAGGACTGGTTTCGCAAGAACAGTACCTATGTGTCATACCGGATTCAGTTACACAACCTTCAAATCTTCTTCAAGTGCTGAAAGGCCGTATTAACAAGATTAGTTTTTTTTAAAGCAATAAAGAAAAATTCTCTTAGGCTTAGGAAAGTTTTAAGTTTTATTTTGTATCTTTTCTGGGATCAGCATGGTCCCCCGCAAAGAATTGGTCAGAAAAGGGCAAGAGATGAGATGCCTCCTATGTTTATGAGTCAAGATAAAACCCCGAGCCTTCTCTGTGATTGGTGGGCTAGTTTTGCCACCTCGGAAAGAAATCAAGTCTTCAAGCACCTCAAGTTTCTTCCAGACATCATGGGAATTGAGCCTGACAGGGATCTGATTGGAGCCTTGGTGAGTTTCTGGGACTCTACAAATAATGTCTTCAGATTCAAAGATTGCAAGATGACACCCACCTTAGAAGAATTAGGTGGACTCACAGGATTCGGGAAGGATCTTTACAGGAAGAAACCCGCCGCTCCCAGAAAAGTGGGTGTGAATAACTTTTTGAAGAAATTAGGCCTTCGTCGAGTCCCAATGGGTTGCTTAAACGAAGGATGGGTTCCTTTGGAATATATTTACGACAGGTTTGGTGACAAGAAATGATTTAAAAAATTCTCAACCACATAATTTTTCAGCCAATTAAGTTATGACGCCTAGGGAGATTTGAGAATCTTCGCCTTCATGATTGCTTTTCTAGGGACCATGGTTTTTCCCGAGTGTGATGAGCATATCAGAATTCGTTTATCAACAGTGGTCTCATACTTGCAAAGTAGCGAAGAGAACACAATTCTTCCTATGATCTTAGGGGACATTTTTCGGGCATTAACTCGATGTTAAGAAGGTGGAGATTACTTTATAAGGATGTAACATCTTGATTCAAATGTGGTTCATAGAGCTTCTCTATCATCACCTGATCGTGATAAATTTCAACGTAGATTGGTTGAATTACATTCATTGCCATCCAAGTAGGGCTGCACGTTGTAATCTTCCGAACGGATTAAAGGCCTGGCAGGAATCGCTTAGTTCCTTGAAAGCAGACAAACTCACTTGGAACTATTATAGGTTCCCTTCTGCTAAGGTTATGCACATGTCAACGTATCGCCCGTTCTACATACTAATGGGTTTCAGGGGTTTCCAGCCACACGCCCAATTACGCGTGATGCGCCAGTTAGGGAGAGAACAGAAAAGACCCCCGACCGAAGATATGCGTTCGTTCATGTGGGAATTCACAACAGAGGAACTCCCTAAAGAATCTTATGCACAGAAGGTATGGTTTGGCAGTCAACTCTCTGACACTGATAAAATGGTTGCCAACCGGGAACAAGGAGAAGTAAGCCTCGCATACCTCGAGTAGTTCCACAACCAGGCGATGCCCGAACAAAGAGAAGAAAGGTCAGTAAAGTATGCAGTCGATTGGGAAAGGGAAAAAAGTGTCCAGAGTCGAGAAAGCTTAAAGCGAAACGACATGAGAATTTCAATATCGTATTGACACCCTGAGAGAAGATAAAGGGATACTAGAGGCCGCCATGGACATACAGCAGGCTGACTTCGATCAAGAAAGGGCTGATTGGGCACAAGAAAAGTAGGCACTCCAAGCCTAAATCCAAAAGATAAAATCGACCGCAGAAAGATCAAAAAGGAGTTGGGCTGATGAGTTACTCATAAATGACTTAGAAAAGAAAGCCATCGAGCATCAAGAAGACTTGGAGAAAGCGGAAGCCGCTCTAACCATAATTCGGACCAGATGGAGGAGGGGAGAACACCAACAAGCACTTCACTGCAACAAATCAAAAGAGATTATGAGGGGATCATCACTGACCTAAGGGAAACAAATACCACTCTCAAGCAACGGGTTTTCAAACAAGCCCGGGACGCAGGCTAGGACAGATAGAGACCGTTGCTACAACTTGATGGCACGAATGGAAAAACAAGTGGATAGGCTCCTGGACCAAGTCACCGGCAACGATCGGATATTAGGGACAAAGAATCAATAGATAGAGCAACTGCTTAGGGAAAAGGATAGGATCAGGGGTAGAATCGAAGAAATTGGGCACTACATCACCATGAGATGCCTAAAATGTGAGCAAATGCCCCGCACTACCCTCTTTGCTTTAATTATGGGATATGTCCACTAGATCACGGCAGAGTTAAGAAGTCTGCAAAGGGATCTTAAGCCGAAATCTACAGCGAGGCCGAACAACGCCTCATGGACACAAAAGTTAAAAGCTCTGGAGCATGCTTAGTGGAATTTGTATTTTTTTTTTAGAGTCTGTTTGTCCGTTTAAAGTTTGTATTTCCCTCTTTTGCATCAAAGCCTCTAGTTTTCATTTTTTACAAATGTTTTAGCTTTGTAAGTAGAATATTTTGACAATAAAAAATCAAAAATTGAGATATCTTTTATTTATATTTACGATACCCAAACTATACCCGATCTGATTCATGCGGGGATATAATATGTAGGCAATCCACATAAGATTCGACCACCGCTAAAAAAAATAAAAAAAAAGAATAAAAAAAAGAGGGGGAACGAAAAGCAAAGAAAAAGTTTGAAGAGCATAAATAAAAGCCAGAATGACGCATTGCAACTAATTTAATACACGTAGAATTCTACTTAACTGTATAAGTGCATCATACCCGAACGTGAGATTACTTATCTGTAATTTGTTTCAAACTAACCGTTTGCCGCGATCTAGGTTTTATATAAAGGTGTTTGGTTTTGTGGTAGTCTGGCCTCGCATTCATACTTCACGGGGTCAAAGAGAAGTGTCCAACCATCCGTCGCAAATTCGAGAAGAAGTGTTCATACTTACTTAACGAAGTCTAAAGGAATCATAGAAATGTCTTTAGAAATCACTCCACCAACAATCCCTTTCTTAGAAGAGAGTTCAATCACAACTATCCCAACTTCCGAATCAGCCACAACTGACGAGAACAGAATCCTGCGTCTCCGCATATTGGAAATGCGGGACGCTTATAACAGCGAAAGAGAAATGCCAAGCATAATCCCTGGATTCCCCGAACTGTTTCCTAGAATAAGTGGAACCTCCAATGTCCCTATCAGTTACCCAACTACTCCATTTGGTTATCCTACCATGCCATCCCACGCTGCCGGATCACCTTCTGAGTCACACCCCCAGGTGTCGGCCACCGGTACAACCTCAAACACATTCACCGCACCACCTTGCCCAGCTGCGGCACAACCCACTTTGCACAGGCCTAACTGTGACTCATCCTCGTTCACCTTCCAGGCACCATATTTCTCATTGGAACCTACTCGGTTTACTGCTAATACAAACCCTCAACATCCTCAATACGAGTTTGTACCTGGACAAAACCAAAACCCTACTGCGTCCGAACAGGACGAGATGGCCAAAAGAATGAGAAGCCTCGAGAAAAGTTTGAAGAACATGCAGGGTTTGAGCAGACAGAAGAGTGTCTCAAACGCCGATCTGTGTATGTTCACACAAGTCCATTTACCATCAGGTTTTAAAACACCAAAGTTTGAGAAATATGACGGGCATGGAGACCCCATTGCTCATTTAAAGAGGTATTGCAACCACTTGCAAATATCCGGCGGCATGGAAGAGTTACTAATGGCATACTTCGGAGAAAGTCCGATCGGTATCGCTTCGGAATGGCTCATGGACCAAGACATCTCCTACTGGCATATATGGGATGATCTTGCCCGGTATTTTATTTGGTAGTTCCAGCACAAACATTGACATTGCGCCGGATAGGAATTCTCTGGAAAATCACAAGAAGAAGTCCTCGTAGAATTTCAGGGAATATGCCATTAAATGGTACGAGCAAGCTTCGAGGGTAAAACCTCCCATGGATAAAATATAAATGGTCATCATCTTCTTGTAGGCCCAAGAGCCTAATTATTTACAGAACATGATGTCACCCATGGGAAAGCCTTTCACAGAGGCGATCAAAATCGGGGAAATGGTAGAGATAGTTTGAAAATAGGAAGGATTTTGAGTCAGACAACCATAAAAAGCAAC
The DNA here is from genome assembly GCA_032618575.1 of Nicotiana noctiflora. NCBI lineage: Eukaryota > Viridiplantae > Streptophyta > Magnoliopsida > Solanales > Solanaceae > Nicotiana > Nicotiana noctiflora. The sequence goes on from JASVEL010011852.1 coordinate 438,352, forward strand.
CTCCCAAGCCATTCAAGGTGGGTCTAGAGGAATAGCAAGGGGGAAGAAAAAAGAAGAAACATCTATGGCGGTATTAGGTGCGAGGGAATATCGTAACCCCAGGCCCCATTTTTCAGAAAGAGCCCCGCAACACTATTACCCTCATCAAGATGCGACCTACGAGCCTCAGCCATACATGGTTATGAATGCTAAACCCTATGGTTGACCATAGCAGCAGATCAATCGGAACCAAGCTCCACCTCCTAGAAATCAGCCTCCTTACTAAAACCACTACAATCCCCAACCACCCCAAAATAACTTTCGTCCCAGGAACCTCCAAGGAGACAAACCTTCACCCTCATCGGTGAACCATATTCTGAATTGCTCCCTAAGCTTGTCCAAATGGGTCTCCTACAACCCATACCCCCAAACAGGCAGAACCCGAAATTACCGTCATATCAACGGGGCATCAAATGTGCCTATCATTCAGGGGCAAAAGGGCTTGATACCAACAATTGTTGGACTCTGAAAAGAGCAGTTGAGGATTTGATAGAACAAAGAAAGATAGTGGTAAGGGATGAGGAGGTCCCAAATATGACCAATAATCCTTTGCCCACTCACAATAATGGGCCACTGATCGGGATGATCTGCAAGGACAAGGAATTTGATCCCGCCTTGAAGACCATATGTGACGACCCAAAGGGTCATCACTTGTTTTATTAATCATTCCGAGCTTTGGAGGTCTTGAAAACCTCATTTATAGTTGCCTCGATTTGCGTGCACAGTCCGGGCACAAAGCTGGAAAATATTTATGTTGAAATATGTGAAATATGTGAAAAAGTTGAAGAATTTTGATATTAATATTAATATGGTTGACTTTGGTCAACATTTTTGGTAAACGGACCCGGATCCGTGATTTGACTGTTTCAGAAAATCCGTAGAAAAATATGGAACTTGGGCATATGTCCGGAATTGAAATCCGAGGTCTAGAACCCCGGTAAAAGAATTTTTCTGTTAAATTGTTTTCTGAAAATGTTTAAGGAAAATGAAACTGAATTTTGATTAAAAAGTACTGGCATCGGGCTCGTATTTTGGTTCCGACGCCCGGTACAGGTCATATATATTGGTTAAGCGCTTCCCTGTAAAGTTTGGTTGAAAACGGACGTCGTTTGACGTGTTTCGGCCTTAAATTGGAAAGTTTGGAAATTATGGAATTTGAAAGAATTCTTGAGTTTTAAGGCTCAATTCAATGATTTTGATGTTATTTTGGCGATTTGATCGCTCGAGCAAGTTCGTATGATGTTATTGAGTTAGTGTGCATATTTGGTTGGGAGCCCCGAGGGCTCGGGTGAGTTTCGGATAGGTATCGGGGTGTTTTTGAACTTAAGAAAAACTGCAGAAATCTGCAGCAGGCATTTCCTCATCGCGTTCGCGATGCTTTGGTCGCGTTCGCGAAGAACATTTCATTCCTTCTTCGCGTTCGCGTCATGTTGATCGCGTTCGCGATGCCCAGCATTTTCCTTCATCGCGATCGCGGGCTCCTTCTCGCGTTCGCGCAAAGTAAATTGAACCAGTCATATTTTTCCTTTACGCGTTCGCGTGGCTTAGCCCGCGTTCGCGTAGGCCAAATTTGAAGCCCAGTATTTTCCTCTTCGTGTTCGCGACTCACCCTACGCGAACGCGATGGCCTGATATTTTCCTTCATCGCGAACGCGACCAGGGCGTCGCGAACGCGATGAACAAATTATTGCCCAGTGAATTTAATCCCAAAACAGAACACTTACGGGATTTTATCCCATTTTCACAAACTCTTTTTTTCTCCACAGCTCCTTGGGCGATTTTGAGCAATTCTTCATCAAACTTCTTGGGTAAGTGATTCTTAACTCGTTTTCTTCATTTTCCATCAATATTATTTGAATTCCTAAGCCTAAATAGGTGTAAATGGGTAGAAAAATTGAGAATTTAGTATAGTAAGAGTTTTCAATGAATTTACGATCTAGATTTCGTTTTGGAGTCGGACTTAAGAACAAATTGTATATTTGAACTCATGGAGGATTGGGTGAACTTATTTTGGTTCGAAACTTGAGTTTCGATTATGTGGGCCCGGGGTCGATTTTTACTATTCCGGGCAGAATATTGTAAAAATCATATTTAGCAATATGAACTAGTTTGTTAAGTAGAATTGATGATATTGAATCAATTGTGTATAGATACGATTGGATTGGAGTCAAATTCGAAAGGAAAAGGCATTGCTACGGATTGAATCGTTCGTAAACTTTCGAGGTAAGTGTTTGTTCTATCCTAGTTTGTAGGAATATGAATTTAGTTATGAATAAATTGTTGAATAAGAATTATTGGTGTTATACCGGTAATGAAGGTAAATTGTTGAGACTATTATAAATTATTGGTTTAAAAACCGGTAATTACAAATATTGTTGATATAGAGATTATTGGCTAAATGCCGGTAATATATATATATTTATGAAATGGGATCGTGTGGTACGCCGACCATTTATATAATAAGAAATGGGATCGTGTGGTACGCCGACCACGAATTGACTTAAATCTTGGCATTGGCCATAGTTGCCGGTAGCCTATTGGTATATTTGGGAGCGGGTGGTATGCCTACCACAAGAGATAATTATTGATATATTTGGGAGCGGGTGGTACGCCTACCACAAGATATAATTATTGATATATTTGGGAGCGGGTGGTACGCCTACCACAAGATATAATTATTGATATATTTGGGAGCGGGTGGTACGCCTACCACAAGATATAATTATTGTGATAGTTGGGAGCGGGTGGTACGCCTACCACGAGATATGAAATGAGAGAGGAATTGAGACATGAAAGTAAGATTTATTATGTTGATTAGATTATTCTGGATATCGTGAGTTATTGACTGTTATTTCAGAGCAGAGTATTTCCTTATAATGTATTATATATATATATATATATATATATATATATATCTATATTGCAACTGTACAGGTTTAGGTGGGTGACTGGCCTTAGCCTTGTCACTAGTTCGCTGGGATAGGCCGGGCACTTACCAGCACATGGGGTCGGTTGTGCTGATACTACACTCTGCGCTCTTTTTGTGCAGATACAGGTTACGGACAGCAGCAGCGACAATAGAGACTTGTGGATTTTTTCGACTACTGAGACTACGAGGTAGCCTTGCAGGCGTCCGCAGGACCCGTTGTCTCTTCTATCTATGCTTTTCATTCTGTTATCTCATGTAATCGAGATAAACGGCTTGTATTTTCTTTCAGACAGTTATGTGTATTATTCTTAGAAGTTCGTGAGTATTGTGACACCAATCTTGGGTAGTGTATCGGATTTGGATTTTCTTTATCATATTTGACTAAGTCTTCCACTGTAATTTATTTGTTTTTTTATAATAAGGATTGGTAATTAATGAAGTTGTAATTAATATTTGGCTTGCCTAGCTTCCATTTAGTAGGCGCCATCATGACCCCGATGGTGGGGAAATCCGGGTCGTGACAAGTTGGTATCAGAGCACTAGGTTGCATAGGTCTCACAACTCACGAACAACCTTAGTAGAGTCTGAAGGATCGGTACGGAGACGTCTGTATTTATCCTCCAGAGGCTACAGAGTTAGGAAAATATTCTCTTTATTCTTTCCGGTCGTGCGACTTGATCTTTTGAATGTTAATTGAACTTCTACTCTGTTCTTCCGCAGATGGTAAGGACACGTGCATCCTCATCTACTGACCAGCAGCCCGAGGTCCCAGCAGCGGCAGCTTCCGCTAGGGGTAGAGGCCGAGGTCGAGGTCGTCCTAGAGGACAAGGTAGGGGCAGAGCTCAGCCCCGAGCAGCAGCACGAGTGGCAGAACCTAAGGTTCATATAGAGGAGGAAATTCCAGCCCCAGCAGCTCCAGTAGGCCCAGCTCAGGTCCCAGGAGGAGCGATGTTTTCACCGGATCTACAGGATGCTTTGGTCCGTATAGCAGGTTTCATGGATCATATTACCAGAGCAGGCTTATTACCGGTAGCACCAGCCACTTCTCAGGCCGGAGGAGGTAATTAGACTCCTACTACGCGCACTCCGGAGCCAGTAATTCCCCAGGCTCAGGATCCTGTGATTCAGCCAGTTGAGGCAGTTCGGCCTATTATTGCGACTCCATCTAATGATGGTGCAGCCATGTCTGCTGATGCGTTGTGGAGATTGGACAGGTTTACCAAACTGTTCACTACCACATTCAGTGGCACTCCTTCAGAGGATCCACGGGACTTCCTATACAGCTGCCACGAAGTTCTCCGTACTATGGGTATTGTGGAGACAAATGGTGTGGATTTTGCTACTTTTCGGTTATCTGGTTCCGCCAAGACTTGGTGGAGAGATTATTGTCTAACCAGGCCGGCGGGATCGTCATCTTTGACTTGGGAGCGGTTTGCAGAATTATTCTTGGAGAAGTTCCTTCCAGCAACTCAGCGGGAGGTTATGCGCAGACAATTTGAGCGTCTTCATCAGGGTTCTATGTCTGTCACACAGTACGAGACTAGGTTCGTGGACCTGGCTCGTCATGCTGTTATCATACTTCCCACAGAGCGGGAGAGAGTGAGGAGGTTTATTGATGGCTTGAATCAGCCAATTCGGCTATAGATGGCTATGGGTGCAGGAACTGAAATCACTTTTCAGGAGGCGGCTAATGCAGCCCGCCGGATCGAGATGGCTCTGTCACAGGGAGCGAGACATGGATCAGATAAGAGATCTCGTAATTCGGGTAGATTCAGTGGTACCTCGTCCGGAGATAGAGATTTTTATGATAGAGGCCATCCTCCTAGGCCTTATCAGTCAGCTCTTCAGGTTTCTCATGATGCTTCAGGTGATCGTAATTCTCGGCCACGCTACTCTGATCAGCAGCCTATCAGTGCACCACCACTTCGCCATTTTCAGCGGCCGAGGGCTTGTTTTACGTGCGGTGATCTTAGGCACATTGCAAGGTATTGCCCTCGAGCTTCTGACAGATCTCACCAGCAGGGTTCTCGTGCCATGATTCAGGCCCCAGTTCCCTCACAGCCTGCCCAGCCGGCTAGAGGCGGAGGTAGAGGACATAGAGGTGGAGGTAGAGGTCATAGAGGTGGAGCTCGGACCGATAGAGGTAGAGACCAGCCAGCAGCTGATCGTCCTAGAGATACTGCTCAGGGTGGTGGGGCACAGCCCCGATGTTATGCACTTCCCGCCAGACCAGAGGCTGAGTCTTCTGATGCCGTCATTACAGGTATTATTTTGGTTTGTGATAGAAAGGCATCAGCATTATTTGACCCCGGGTCTACATATTCGTATGTGTCTTCCTATTTTGCACCATACTTGGTTCAGCCCAGTGATCCACTGAGTGTTCCTGTTCATGTGTCTACACCAGTAGGCGACTCTATTGTGGTTGATCGAGTTCATCGGTCATGTATTATAGTAATTGAGGGTCTCGAGACCCGTGCTGATTTATTACTCCTAAATATGGTGGACTTCGATATTATACTAGGCATGGACTGGCTATCTCCGTATCATGCTATTTTAGATTGCCATGCCAAGACTGTGACTTTAGCCCTGCCGAATTCGCCTCGTATAGAGTGGAAAGGAATTTCGGGTCATACTAGCCGTAATGTTATTTCTTATGTTAAAGCTCAGCGTATGGTTAGAAAGGGATGCTTGGCTTGTTTGGCCTATGTCCGTGATTCTAGTGCTGAGGTTCCTTCTATTGACTCTGTGCCTGTGGTTCGCGAATTTCCTGAAGTATTTCCTTCAGACTTGCCAAGTATGCCGCCCGATAGGGACATTGATTTTTGCATTGATTTGACTCCAGGCACTCAGCCCATTTCTATTCCCCCATACCGTATGGCTCCGCCAGAGTTAAAAGAATTGAAGGAACAGTTGCAAGATTTACTTGAAAAGGGTTTCATTAGACCCAGTGTTTCGCCGTGGGGTGCACCTGTATTATTTGTAAAGAAGAAAGATGGTTCGATGAGAATGTGCATTGACTATCGTCGGTTAAACAAGGTGACTATCAAAAATAAATATCCACTTCCGCGAATTGATGATTTATTTGACCAGCTTCAGGGTGCCAAGGTATTTTCAAAGATAGATTTGAGATCTGGCTATCATCAGCTGAAGATTAGGGCATCTGATGTCCCTAAGACCGCGTTTCGCACTCGGTATGGACATTATGAATTTCTGGTCATGTCTTTTGGGTTGACAAATGCTCCAGCGACTTTTATGGAATTAATGAATCGGGTGTTCCGGCCTTATTTAGACTTGTTTGTAATAGTCTTCATTGATGACATATTAATATATTCCCGCGGTCAGGAGGAGCATGCGCAACATCTCAGAGTGGCCTTACAGACTCTGAGAAATAGCCAGCTATATGCAAAATTTTCAAAGTGTGAATTTTGGCTAAGTTCAGTTGCATTCCTAGGGCATATTGTGGCGGTAGCAGGTATTCAGGTTGATCCGAAGAAAATTGAGGCAGTCAAGAACTGGCCTAGACCGACATCAGCCACGGATATTCGGAGTTTCTTGGGGTTAGCGGGTTATTATCGCCGATTCGTAGAAGGATTTTCGTCTATTGCAACCCCACTGACCAGATTGACCCAGAAGGGTGTTCAATTTGAATGGTCCGATGAATGTGAGGCGAGCTTTCAAAAGCTCAAGACAACCTTGACCACGGCACCGGTATTGGTTTTACCCACAGGTACGGGACCTTATACTGTTTATTGTGATGCTTCCCGTATTGGGCTTGGTGCAGTGTTAATGCAGGATGGCAAGGTTATTGCCTATGCTTCGAGGCAGTTGAAGATTCATGAGAAGAACTATCCAGTGCATGATCTAGAATTGGCGGCGATTATTCACGCATTGAAGATCCGGAGGCATTATTTGTATGGTGTAGCATGTGAAGTATACACCGATCATAAGAGTCTTCAGTATTTGTTTAAGCAGAAAGAGTTGAATATGAGAGCAGAGAAGGTGGCTAGAGTTGCTAAAAGACTATGATGTTACTATTTTATATCACCCGGGTAAGGCCAATGTGGTGGCCGATGCATTGAGTAGAAAGTCTGCCAGCATGGGTAGTCTTGCATATATTCCGGTCAGTCAGAGACCATTAGCTATAGATGTCCAGGCATTGGCCAACCGGTTCGTGAGATTAGACATTTCTGAGCCTAGCAGGGTGTTAGCCTGCACGGTCGCTCGTTCTTCCTTATTTGAGCGTATCCGTGAGAGACAATTTGATGATCCTCATTTGCGTGAGTTGAGAGATACAGTACAGCGGGGAGGTGCCACACGGGTAAATCTAGATGATGATAGGGTATTGAAATTGTAGGGTCGAGTTTGTGTGCCCAATGTCGAAGGGATTCGAGAGTTAATCTTAGCAGAGGCCCACAGTTCGCGGTATTCTATTCACCCAGGTGCCGCGAAGATGTACCAGGACTTACGGCAGCACTATTGGTGGCGCAGAATGAAGAAAGATATCGTTGCGTATGTCGCTCGGTGTCTAAATTGTCAGCAGGTGAAATATGAGCACCAGAGACCTGGTGGTGTATTCCGGAGGATTGAAATTCCCGAGTGGAAATGGGAGCGGATCACTATGGATTTCGTTACTGGACTTCCTTTGACTAGAAGGAAATTTGATGCTATTTGGGTCATTGTTGATAGGCTGACCAAGTCAGCACACTTTATTCCAATATCTGTCTCCTACTCATCGGAGAGGTTAGCGGAGATTTACATTAGGGAGATTGTTCGTCTTCATGGGGTGCCAGTATCTATTATTTCTGATCGGGGAACGCAGTTTACCTCGCGGTTCTGGAGAGCGGTCCAGCGGGAGTTAGGCACCCAGGTTCAGTTGAGTACAGCATTTCATCCTCAGACGGATGGCCAGTCCGAGAGGACTATTCAGATTCTAGAGGACATGCTTCGAGCTTGTGTTATTGATTTCGGAGGCTCGTGGGATCAGTTTCTACCATTAGCAGAGTTCGCCTACAATAACAGTTACCAATCTAGCATCCAGATGGCTCCGTATGAGGCGTTGTATGGTAGGCGATGTCGATCACCGGTTGGATGGTTTGAACCGGGAGAGGCTCGGTTGTTGGGTACAGACTTAGTTCAGGAGGCCTTGGATAAGGTCAAGACTATTCAGGAGAGATTGCGTTCAGCTCAGTCTAGGCAAAAGACTTATGCGGATCGCAAGGTTCGAGATGTAGATTTCATGGTTGGTGAACGAGTATTGCTCCGAGTGTCGCCTATGAAGGGTGTGATGAGGTTTGGGAAGAAGGGCAAGCTCGGCCCTAGGTATATTGGCCCATTTGAGATTCTAGACAGAGTGGGAGGGGTGGCTTACAGATTAGCTTTGCCGCCTAGCTTATCAGCCGTGCATCCAGTTTTTCATGTATCTATGCTTCGGAGATACCACGGCGATCCCACACATGTGTTAGACTTCAGTAATTGTCCAATTGGACAATGATCTATCTTACGAGGAGGAGCCGGTAGCCATTCTAGACCGGCAGGTTCGACAGTTGAGGTCGAAGAGTTATCCTTCTGTGCGTGTTCAGTGGAGAGGTCAGCCTCCTGAGGCATCGACCTGGGAGTCCGAGTCTGATATGCGGAGCCGCTACCCACATTTATTTCCTGACTCAAGTACTTCTTTCTTTTGTCCGTTCGAGGACGAACGGTTGTTTTAGAGGTGGAGATTGTGACGACCCAAAGGGTCATCACTTGTTTTATTAATCATTCCGAGCTTTGGAGGTCTTGAAAACCTCATTTATAGTTGCCTCGATTTGCATGCACAGTCCGAGCACAAAGCTGGAAAATATTTATGTTGAAATATGTGAAATATGTGAAAAAGTTGAAGAATTTTGATATTAATATTGATATGGTTGACTTTGGTCAACATTTTTGGTAAACGGACCCGGATCCGTGATTTGACTATTTCAGAAAATCCGTAGAAAAATATGGAACTTGGGCATATGTCCGGAATTGAAATCCGAGGTCTAGAACCCCGGTAAAAGAATTTTTATGTTAAATTGTTTTCTGAAAATGTTTAAGGAAAATAAAACTGATTTTTATTAAAAAGTACTGGTATCGGGCTCGTATTTTGGTTCCGACGCCCGGTACAGGTCATATATATTGGTTAAGCGCTTCCTGTAAAGTTTGGTTGAAAACGGACGTCGTTTGACGTGTTTCGGCCTTAAATTGGAAAGTTTGGAAATTATGGAATTTGAAAGAATTCTTGAGTTTTAAGGCTCAATTCAATGATTTTGATGTTATTTTGGCGATTTGATCGCTCGAGCAAGTTCGTATGATGTTATTGAGTTAGTGTGCATATTTGGTTGGGAGCCCCGAGGGCTCGAGTGAGTTTCGGATAGGTATCGGGGTGGTTTTGGACTTGGAAAAAATTGCAGAAAATCTGCAGCAGGCATTTCCTCATCGCGTTCGCGATGCTTTGGTCGCGTTCGCGAAGAACATTTCATTCCTTCTTCGCGTTCGCGTCATGTTGATCGCGTTCACGATGCCCAGCATTTTCCTTCATCGCGATCGCGGGCTCCTTCTCGCGTTCGCGCAAAGTAAATTGAACCAGTCATATTTTTCCTTTACGCGTTCGCGTGGCTTAGCCCGCGTTCGCGTAGGCCAAATTTGAAGCCCGGTATTTTCCTCTTCGCGTTCGCGACTCACCCTACGCGAACGCGATGGCCTGATATTTTCCTTCATCGCGAACGCGACCAGGGCGTCGCGAACACGATGAACAAATTATTGCCCAATGAATTTAATCCCAAAACAGAACACTTACGGGATTTTATCCCATTTTCACAAACTCTTTTTTTCTCCACAGCTCCTTGGGCGATTTTGAGCAATTCTTCGTCAAACTTCTTGGGTAAGTGATTCTTAACTCGTTTTCTTCATTTTCCATCAATATTATTTGAATTCCTAAGCCTAAATAGGTGTAAATGGGTAGAAAAATTGAGAATTTAGTATAGTAAGGGTTTTCAATGAATTTACGATCTAGACTTCGTTTTGGAGTCGGACTTAAGAACAAATTGTATATTTGAACTCATGGAGGATTGGGTGAACTTATTTTGGTTCGAAACTTGAGTTTCGATTATGTGGGCATGGGGTCGATTTTTACTATTCCGGGCAGAATATTGTAAAAATCATATTTAGCAATATGAACTAGTTTGTTAAGTAGAATTGATGATATTGAATCAATTGTGTATAGATACGATTGGATTGGAGTCAAATTCGAAAGGAAAAGGCATTGCTACGGATTGAATCGTTCGTAAACTTTCGAGGTAAGTGTTTGTTCTATCCTAGTTTGTAGGAATATGAATTTAGTTATGAATAAATTGTTGAATAAGAATTATTGGTGTTATACCGGTAATGAAGGTAAATTGTTGAGACTATTATAAATTATTGGTTTAAAAACCGGTAATTACAAATATTGTTGATATAGAGATTATTGGCTAAATGCCGGTAATATATATATATTTATGAAATGGGATCGTGTGGTACGCCGACCACTTATATAATAAGAAATGGGATCGTGTGGTACGCCGACCACGAATTGACTTAAATCTTGGCATTGGCCATAGTTGCCGGTAGCCTATTGGTATATTTGGGAGCGGGTGGTATGCCTACCACAAGAGATAATTATTGATATATTTGGGAGCGGGTGGTACGCCTACCACAAGATATAATTATTGATATATTTGGGAGCGGGTGGTACGCCTACCACAAGATATAATTACTGATATAATTGGGAGCGGGTGGTACGCCTACCACAAGATATAATTACCGTGATAGTTGGGAGCGGGTGGTACGCCTACCACGAGATATGAAATGAGAGAGGAATTGAGACATGAAAGTAAGATTTATTCTGTTGATTAGATTATTCTGGATATCGTGAGTTATTGACTGTTATTTCAGAGCAGAGTATTTCCTTATAATGTATTATATATATATATATATATATCTATATTGCAACTGTACAGGTTTAGGTGGGTGACTGGCCTTAGCCTTGTCACTAGTTCGCTGGGATAGGCCAGGCACTTACCAGCACATGGGGTCGGTTGTGCTGATACTACACTCTGCGCTCTTTTTGCGCAGATACAGGTTACGGACAGCAGCAGCGGCAGTAGAGACTTGTGGATTTTTCGACTACTGAGACTACGAGGTAGCCTTGCAGGCGTCCGCAGGACCTGTTGTCTCTTCTATCTATGCTTTTCATTCTGTTATCTCATGTAATCGAGATAAACAGCTTGTATTTTCTTTCAGACAGTTATGTGTATTAATCTTAGAAGTTCGTGAGTATTGTGACACCAATCTTGGGTAGTGTATCAGATTTGGATTTTCTTTATCATATTTGACTAAGTCTTCCACTGTAATTTATTTGTTTTTTTATAATAAGGATTGGTAATTAATGGAGTTGTAATTAATATTTGGCTTGCCTAGCTTCCATTTAGTAGGCGCCATCATGACCCCGATGGTGGGGAAATCTGGGTCGTGACACCATAATTGCCATTGTTGACATGGAGAGAAAGCCTATAGCAACCCCGAAGCAAGAGAAAGGGGAAAAGAAGATTGAGACTACCAAGGCTGAGCTTGGAAGAAAGATTGAAACCAAAATGGAGACGATGGTACTCCCAAAAAGTGAGGTTCTCTATGTTCCGCGAGGTCGCCCAGAGAAGCCGCAAAGGCTTGAATTAAAAAGAGGAGTACCAATGCATGTACCGAAAGGGAGCTATGTGGTCCGAACAGTTAAACCACCTCATCTAAGTGAACCGTTGGTTACCGGACGCACATTGCAAAAACCAATAGCAGACCCATCCACAGTGCTTTGGAATTATCAACGAACGTTGATTACCTACAAAGGCAAAGAAGTCACATGGGAGCTATCGGGAAATACTCATGCTGAGAAGTATTGGGACATACAGGAAGTGAACAACGCTACACAGAAACGCTTCCCGTGTATGAAGCTTGTGAGCATTGAAGAAGTGGAGGTTTTCTTTCAGAAGATGAAAATGCCAGACTTTTAGGTGGTGGATTAGTTGCGCAAGCACCCTGATCAAGTGTCCATGCTATCCTTACTCATGAGTTCATCCGAGCATCAAAAGGTCTTATTGAAGACCTTGAATGAAGCACATGTACCGGTTGAGACTTCTGTAGAGCAACTAGAAAGAATGGTGGAACGGTTCTTTGCAGTCAACCAAATTTTCTTTAGTAAGAATGATTTGCCCCCAGAAGGGGCCGCACATAACAAGGCCGTACACATAACAGTCAAATGCGAAGGGTACTATATGAAAAGGGTTATGGTGGATGGAGGTTCCGGGGTAGACATATGTCCACTCTCAACTTTGCATCGCATAGAAAATTGGGACCGAAAGAATGCGACCCAACGTTGTGTGTGTACGAGCTGTTGATGGAATAAAAAGGGACACAATTGGAGAAATAGACTTGATTCTGACCATTAGCCCAGTAGATTTTGAAATAACTTTTCAAGTTCTGGACATGGACACGTCCTACAACTTTCTTATGGGAAGGCCATGGATTCACGCAGCCGCAATTGTACCTTCTACCTTGCACCAAATGGTGAAGTTTGTGCATGAGGGCCAAGAGATTGTGGTCCATGGGGAAGATGAGCAATCAATCTATCAAGACCCTTCAATCACATGCCTTAAAGCAAGAGAAGGAAGCGAGCACATAGTTGACTAGGCCTTCGAAGTTGTGGCTGCCGATCAATATGAAGAAGGGAACCCTTGTCCCCAACCCTTCCTTTCTAATGCATCGATCATGGTGGCCAAAAAAATGATCCGACGAGGTTTCAAACCAGGAAAGGGACTTGGGAAATCATCGGGGGATAACGGAACCTATCACTTTGCCCTCTACTAAGAAGCTCTTCAGGATAGGATTCCACCCTACCCCAGAAGATGAAACATGGGCTACCGAAAGAAAGAAAGAAGGGTGGTTTCTGCCACAACCAGTGCCACATTTGTATGAGACCTTTGCCAAGCCTAAATATGTTGAAGAAGAAGATGATGAGGTTTTTACGGCTGGGGAAATAGAACATACATGTTGGGTCATGAGGAAAATGCTTTATGAGACCCACATGGTTCAGCCGGGAGAAGAAACAAGCACCGTTGAGGTGCTATACGTGGGGGCAAAAGCTAAGCTTCAGAATTGGGAGGCTACACCATTCCCAGTCAGGCGGGAGTTCAGGTAGACTTGTCCTGCCACCTTCCAGAATTATGAGTTATCCTAGGGTGTAACTCGGACGTTTTTCTTTAGTTTCTTGTTTTCAATTCTTAAAATGTAAACCCTTTTATCTTCTCGATTTCCAAGGAATAAAATCAGTGTTCATCATTATATTTTCCTTTTTTGATTGTCGTTATTTTTCTTTTATCTTTTCTTTTCAGTTATAATAATGCGGCTTTAAATAATATGACATGCTTGCGGACTTCACGCCCAGATCCAAACACGCCGTCTAATTGTGAAATAATGAACCAAGAACTGGAATATGATGAAGAATAGGCTTTTAGGGAAATAAGTCGAGAACTGGAACACTTTGAGAATAAACCTAAGCCACTTTTAAATGACACCGAGCCAGTTAACTTGGGAACCTCTGAAGAGATCCGAGAGACCAAAATAAGCATTTACACATATGAGAAAACTCGAGATGCAATAATTCAACTCTTGTTTGAGTTTAAAGATATGTTTGCTTGGTCATACGATGACATGCCAGGATTAGGGGCTTATCTAGTGGTGCACAAATTGCCAATCTACCCTGATTGTCCCCCAGTTCAACAGAAGCAGAGGAAATTCAAGACTGGAGTTAGTGATAAGATCAAAGAAGAGATCACAAAGCAGCTAAAAATAGTGGTAATTCGGGTGGTCCAATATGCTACGTGGTTAGCTAATGTTCTTCATATGCCGAAGAAGGATGGAAAAACTTGAGTGTGCGTGGACTACAGAGATTTGAATAGAGCGAGTACCAAAGATAACTTCCCCTTGCCCAACATCCACATCCTTGTGGACAACTGTGCCAAACATGAGATACAGTCTTTTGTGGATTGTTATGCGGGATATCGCCAGGTGTTGATGGATGAGGAAGACGCTGAGAAAACCGGTTTCACCACACCTTGGGGCACTTACTGTTATTGAGTTATGCCATTCGGTTTGAAGAACTCCAGAGTGACATACATGAGGGCTATGACTGCTATCTTTCATGATATGATGCATCAATAAATACATGTATATGTGGACGACGTGATCGTCAAGTCCAAAACTCAAGACGATCATGTTCGAGACTTGATGAAGTTTTTTGAGAGGCTGCGAAAGTACGATTTAAAGTTGAATACGGCCAAATGCGTCTTCAAAATCCCATCAGGCAAACTTCTGGGTTTCATAGTCAGTAGGAGAGGCATCAAGTTGGATCCGACAAAGATAAAAGCTATCCGGGACTTACCTCCTCCAAGGACAAAGAAAAACGTAATGAGTCTCTTGGGCAGATTAAAATATATCAGCCGGTTCATCGCTCAATTGAATTCCACGTGTGAGCCCATATTCAAATTGCTGAGGAAAGACGCCGCAATTAAATGGACAGTCGAGTGTCAAGAGGCTTTCGACAAGATCAAATAATATCTTTCGATCCTCCGGTTTTGGCCCCACCAGAGCCAGAAAGACCTCTGTTTTTGTATCTAACAGTCTTAGAAAACTCTTTTGGTTGTGTCCTCGGGCAGCATGATGCAACGGGAAAGAAAGAGTAGGAGATCTACTACTTGAGCAAGAAGTTCACTAGTTATGAAGACAAGTACACCTTGTTAGAAAGAACATGCCGTGCTCTGACATGGGTCGCTCAGAAGTTGAGGCACTATCTCCAGGCTCACACCACTCACCTCATTACCAGGTTAGATCCTTTGAAGTACATATTCCAGAAATCGATGCCTACCGGAAGATTCGCAAAATAACAAATTCTTCTTACTGAATTTGACATAGTCTATGTCACCCGCACGACAATGAAAGCCCAAGCATTGGCGAATCACTTGGTTGAAAACTCGATTGATGAGGAGTACCAACCATTGAATACCTACTTTCCAAATGATGAGGTAAACGTAATAGAAGCAATCCCTGAAGATGCCCATGCTTGGAAAATGTTCTTCGATGGAGCAGTAAATGCCAAAGTTGTAGGGATTGGGGCAATTTTGATCTCTCCTATCGGTCAGCACTATCCAGCTACGGCTCGACTCAGTTTCTTTTGCACAAACAATAGAGCGGAATATGAAGCCTGCATCATGGGCATAAATATGGCAATAGATCAAGATGTTAAAGACTTACTGATCATGGGAGATTCCGATTTGATTATCAGACAAGCCCAAGGTGAATGGGAGACCCGAGACGTCAAGCTCATTCCTTACCGACAACACGTGGAAGATCTCGGTAGAGGATTTATATCCATAGAGTTCAGGTACATCCCGTGGTGTCACAATGAACTAGCTGATTCACTTGCCACTTTAGATTCGATGCTACCTTATCCAAGCAACGCCCACTCGATCTTTTGGAAATCCAAATCAGGGAAAGACACGGTTACTGCAATGTAATTGAAGTAGGACCAAATATCCAGCCATGGTACCACAATATCAAGAGGTCTCTGAAAATACAAGAGTACCCCAAACTATCACGCGATAGGAAAGTGGTTTCTTTTTTAGCGGTGAAGTCTTGTACAAGAGGACCCCGAATCTCAACCTGTTAAGATGCGTTGATGCCGAGGAGGCGGGAGAATCATGCAAGAAGTACACGCAGGAGTGTGTGGGCGTAATATGAATGGGTATGTCTTGGCCAAGAAAATCTTACAGGATGGCTATTATTGGATAACTATGGAAAAAGATTGCTTCAGTTTCGTCCGGAAATTCCATCAGTGCTAGGTGCATGAAGATCTCATTCATGAACCTCCAATTGAGTTACATCGTATGGTGGCACCTTGGCCTTTCGTCATATGGGGAATGGACGTCATTGTTCTGATTGAGCCAAAAGCTTCAAATGGGCATAGATTCATATTGGTTGCTATTGACTACTTCACAAAATGGGTTAAAACTATCACTCTCAAAGTGGTCACCAAGAAGGTTGTAGTGGATTTTGTACATTCGAACCTTATCTATCATTTTGGTATTCCCACAACCATCATCACGGATAATGCTATGAACTTGTATAGTCATTTAATGGAGGAGATATGCGAACAATTCAAAATAATGTATAGAAACTCCACTCCTTATCGGCCCAAAGCCAACGGCGCTGTTGAGGCAGCGAACAAAAACATCAAGAAGATTTTGAGGAAGACACTCCAGAGTTCCAGGCAGTGGCATGAACAATTGCCTTTCGCCTTATTGGGATATCGCACTACAGTGCGCATATCGGTAGGAGCCACCCCATACTTGCTGGTTTATGGAACCGAAGCTGTGATACCGGCGGAGGTAGAAATTTCTTCGCTCTGAATCATTGTTGAAGCACAGATTGAAGATAGCGAGTGGGTTAAGACTAGCTTGGAGCAACTGACCTTAATTGATGAAAAGAAAATGGTTGCGGTCTGCCACGGGCAGTTGTACCAACAAATAATGGCCCGTGCTTACAATAAGAAAGTACGACCCAAGAATTTTAAAGTCGAACAATTGGTGTTGAGGCGCATTCTTCCCCATCGCCGGGAAGCAAAAGGAAAATTCGCTCCTAATTGGAAAGGTCTATACATCATCAGGAAAATGTTACCGAGATGAGCGTTATATCTAGGTGATATTGAAGGAAATGATCCTGAAACAGCGGTAAACGTAGACACAGTCAAAAGGTACTATGTCTAAAGTTTACTTCGATGACGTTTTGCCGTATTTAAGATGATGAAGGCTTTTATTCCCGCTACCCAAACAGTATCCACTCTTTTTGCAAGCCATTTTGATCCGGTTACCTTTCTTTGGCTACCCTCTTTGGAATCCGAAAGCACCAATCAACCATTTAAAAAAAGGATTAATATACCCAATGAATACCTGAACTACATTCTAACTTGATTCCGAAAGGATACGTAGGCAACCTCTATCTGGGGTTCAGTCACACCAAACTAAAAATCCAATCTTTCCCCAAAACTGAAATTGGGGCAGATGTTATAATGGTTCGACCATCGAGCTTACCAAATGGTTCCAAAGTTGTAATCCTGTCCACAATTCTTTTACCCAAAATCAAATGCAAGTCCTTCGGATCAATTTCCAAAGGCGTGAACGCTAAGAGACATCATTGGTGGAAAGCGAACACTCAAAATAGAGAGAAATAAATGAGAGAGTCTTATCGGTGAAAACCTACGGGCACCATGAGGCGACGAGAGTAGAGAAACAAAAATGAGAGAGTACATTTAGTGAAAATTCTCAAGGAGCACTATCGGGTGACGTTGGGAAGAGAAATGAGAGAGGTCCATTAGCAAAAACCCGCAAAGGGCGCTATCGGCCGAAAATAGGTATCTCATCACTAGAAGTACTGGCAAGGTTTCTTGGTTCAGAAATACGGATCAATGCATTTATAAGAAGATGGAAGTTGGTACAGGTCGGGCGTCCAGTCCAAGAAGCATGTCATGTCCATTTGAAGTCAACATGCACCTCAGATAAGTTTTTCTTTTCCCCTGAAAGAGACATTTTCTGCTTTTAATTCATTTCTTCCACTCCGTATTTGTTTTTTTGTTTTCTTGAATCCTTTTCAGTTTAACCCCAAACTCCAAAACTTGTTACAAAGGAAAAGGTGGTAGAATTGGTTTCACAGGGCTCCGCCTGATGAAAGCAAAAGAAAATGCCCAGCCTCAGCTAGTGCGTTAGTCCAATCTTGACTGACCATTGTTTGTTGATGTTCCCTAAGGAAAAGCCTCTTAGAAAGAAAGAAGGCCAAAGGCACAAATTATAAGAATAGAATGAAGCAAAAGGCCAGTGCCTACACGGGCAAATCATTATGAAGACCTAAAAGTTTGCGTTTTGTCAAGTTCAAGGGAATTCCCCTTTCTAAGATCTGCGAACAGCAAGTTTCTCGATGGAAAGAGACTGCGATCAAGCAATCGAGATGATCAAGGCCACGAAACCAACTACTGTTTTAAAACAAACAAACTTTTCTTTGTTGAACGTTAAAAAAGGTGTAATTCTGGCAGCCATACAAGAAGTGGATGCAACCTGGAAGAGAAAAACAATACACAAGCACTGGAACAACTTCGTAGCAAAAAATCAACCAAAAAGGAAGTTTCTCCTCTGATTCACTCATTCATTGTGCTAAATGAAGAAGATAAGAATAAAGTTAGAAAAGATCGAAAGAAAGAAGAAAAAAAGTAAAAAATAAAAATCCCAAAAGAAAATTCATGGTAGCATAGGGTCCCATTTCCTAGAATTCCCGGCATAACCCGTGGATCTCCCTAGCATAACCAAAGGAGCCCTTTTTTTCTTTCAAGTCTCGGCATAACCCGATGACCATCCCGGCATAACCCGTGGATCTCCCTAACATAACCCAAGGAGCCTTTTCTTTCCAAGTCTCGGCATAACCCGATGACCATCCTGCCATAACCCGCGAATCTCCCTGGCATAACCCAAGGAGCCTTTTTCTTTCAAAGTCTCGGCATAACCCGATGACCATCCAGGCATAACCCGTGGATCTCCCTGGCATAACCCAATGGGCCTTTTTCTTTTAAAGTCTTGGCATAATCCGATGACCATCCCAGCATAACTCGACAGATCTCTCTGGCATAACCCAAGGAGCCTTTTCTTTCCAAGTCTCGGCATAACCCGATGACCTTAACGGGATAACCCGTTGAATCCCGACACAACCAGCGGATCTCCATGGCATAACCCAATTCTCGGCATAACCCGATGACCATCCCGACATAACCCGTGGATCTCCCTGCCATAACCCAAGAAGCCTTTTCTTTCCAAGTCTCGGCATAACCCGATGACCCTAATGGCATAACCCGTTGAACCTCCCGGCATAACCCATGGATCTCCATGGCATAACCCAAAGAAACTTTTCTTTCCAAGTCTCGGCATTACCCGATGACCCTAACAGCATAACTCATTAAACCTCCCGGCATAACCTATAGATCTCCCTGGTATAACCCAAGGAACCTTTGCTTTCCAAGTCTCGGCGTAACTTGATGACTCAAACGGCATTAACCGTTGAACCTCCCGGCATAACCCGTGGACCTCCCTAGCATAACACAAGGAACCTTTGCTTTCCAAGTATTGGCATAACCCGATGAACCTAACGACATAACCCATTGAACCTCCCGGCATAACCCGTGGACCTCCCTAGCATAACCCAAGGAACCTTTTCTTTCCAAGTCTCGGCATAACCCGATGACCTTCCCGGCATAACCCGTGGACCCTTAACAGTATAACCCGTTGAACCTTTCGGCATAACCCGATGATTCCTGGCATAACACAAGGAACCCAGCATAACCCGTGGACCCTTAACGGCATAACCCGTTGAACCTTCCAGCATAACCCAATTTCTCACGGCATAACCCGGCCATGTCCTAACACAACCTCGATCCATTTACAAGGATACACATCTTGATATGACTGCTTGAATATACATCATAACTAACTCACAAAATTTTCCTAGTGCAAACTAGGGCAGAAAAATTTTGTTCGTTTGTTCGTTTTGGATGTCTTAAGGCAGGTTGATCCCCAAACGCAAGGCGCAAGGTGACTGATAGAACAAGTTTCCCTCCAGAATGATAGAAAAGAAGAAAATAAATCAGTTTGAACGTTGGGGCAAATGAAAGGGCAAACTGCTCTGATAGAAGTTGGCGCCAATCCTCTTTTGTTCAAATGCTACGGAAAAGGACAAATACTTACGACTCACGAGCATCGAGATTCAGATCGAAGTCTATGGCAGAAATCAGCTAAGACTCGAGATCAAGTTCCAAATAATCATAGATAGGAATCTTGTAACTCATAGTTGATAGGCATAACTAGCATAGTTTCAATTTTTCTTTTGGTGTAATAAGGAGGTCAGTAAGCGGTAGCAGCAACAGTAACAGCAAGGTCACAGCTCCACGGTAGTCCCAGCTACCAAAACTTTTCGAACTACATTGAACTGATTCCCTTTTAGACAAGGATATGTAGGAAGCCTCCCGAAGCAAAGGCTAGGTCAAACTCTTTCAAAATACTTCACACGGAGTACTCGAACGGGCAAAAATCGCTCGTATTCTCTCATTTATCTTTGCACAAAAATTCTTCGTGTTTACGCGCAAAGAGGGGCAGCTGTGAGCATGTGATTTTTGCCTCAGAAGAACTACTCCAAAAGAATTCAAAATAATAATAATAATAATAATAATAATAATTTTTGCGTTGTGTACAATTTTGGGAGTTTTCGTAGTATGATTGTTAATTATTTGTATCTGTCTGTGTGCGTTTATTTTCATTTTAATTAAGGGAAAATACTAAAAAAAATTAAAAAGGGGCTTATTACTATTAATATATATATACAATTATTTATTTATTTTTTATTATTTATGTATTATTATTTTTAAAATAATAAAAAATCTGAAAATATTAATTTTTTAATAATTTCAAGAGTGATTTAAAAATTAAGAATAAGAAGAAGGAAAGTATTGAATAAAAAATAAAAGTAAAAGTAGGTGGAATTCTCTTTTAAAAAGTAAAAGAATGTAGAAAATTAAAAGTAAAAATAAAGTTTTGTGGAAAAACTAAAAAAAAGTAAAAGAAAGTTGGAATTAAAAAATAAATATAAAGGTATCTAAAAATTTAAAAATTTTAAAGTAAATGAAAGTCGCATTTTTAAAATAAAAAAGAAAGTGGTTTGTTTTTTTTAAAGAAAATTTAAATAAAGTGAGATCCCCTTTTAAAAAAGTTAAAAAGTGGTTTAGAATTCTAAAAACAAAAGTAAATAAAGGTGGGATTACTTTTTATAAAAAATAAAAAGCAATTTGTAAGTGGGTTTTCTTTTAATTAAAAAAAATAAAATAATAAAGCATTTTTTTTAAAAAAAAATCTGAAAATTTTCGAATACTTTTGCTATAAATAGAATAGAAAATTTAGGAAGAAGGAGGGGAAAAAATAGAAGGAAACAAATAGAGGAGAAGAAAAAGAAGGGGGCGGAGAGAGCAGTATACACTTGATATACACTCTGGATACATTGGATATACATGGGCAGAATTGATGTGTTGTTGATGTGTTATCTACTGTTATTGAATTCCTCCTTTTCTTCTTATAGTTATATTATCCAGGTGCGAGCTCTAACTGTCAGGATGTAAATTTGACTTGAAGATGGAATGAAAAGCACTTATTTATCTTCTGTTAACAATCTCAATTACTTTAGCATTGAATCTGTTTGATGAAATATTTCAATGAAGTAATTTGATATGTATTGAAATTATTCTTGCATCTAGTTAGATGACATTCACGTTTCAATTCTTGCATCCATGGATTCAATTATTCATGTTTTAATTAGTACTATAGAAATATTAATCCCAAGGCAACCGAGCAATTATAGAAATAATTAAAATGGATCAAGGACGTGGATCAGGAGGTTAAAAGAAATATAATTGATTCATAGTGCTAATTTAGAGAGTAACAATTTATTTTAGGATTTCCCTTAAAGTAATTCGGAGCTGCATTTCATGTAACCCGATTATAACAATTTCGTATAATCTCAGTGAATAAATTAGGATTTTTTTAGAGACAAATAAAGTAGATAATCATAATTGCTTTTAGGTTTGCCCTCTTAAATAAACAAAAATGAGATGAGCCTCTTCAAATAAAATGCATAACTTGCGGGGCCCACATTAATTGTTCATGTTTAAAACACTTAGAATACGGGATGAGACGTCTAGCGAACTTCACGGCTTTCTCCAAAAATAATAACGCGTTAGACTCTTTAGGCGCGATTTTAATTAAATTACATTCTTAAACTTGGGTGTGCGTTTATGTAACCCAAATCTAAATATCAACGGAGTCGAAATGTATTAATAATCACGGGTGCATTGATTGCAACATGGTTCGAGATGCATTTTCATGATGTTGCAATTCTATCAAAAATAATAATAAAAGTGGTTTAAAATTAATAAAAGTACATAAGTTATAACATGTATTAAAATCAGATATTTAGCCATTTATAACAGTTCGTGTTAGAACCACAGGATCCGGGGGTTCCTTACACCTTCCCTCGGGTCAACATAATTCCTTACTTAGAATTTCTGGTTCGCAGACTCCAATTGAGAAGTTGGCAATTTTCCTCGATTTGGGATTTAAATTAAATCGGTGACTTGGGACACCAAAAGCCAATCCTATCCCAACTGGTGACTCTAAAAATAAATAAATAATCCCATTTCGAATAATATCACTTTAAATGGAAAAACTCACTTGTACATTTACCCTTCGGGGTGGGTGCGTAAAAAGGAGATGTGACAGGTTGCACGCCGCAGCGACTACTATATGATACTATTCTGAGAGTGTTGTTGAGAGTGAGCGCGGGGGCTGGTGCGATTTTCGAGGGATTTCCCGAGGGGAGAACTTTTATGTGCTCATCTTACATACTTATTTGTCTTTTTACCTGTTATATTGTGGTATTTGTGCCCGAGGGACATATTTTGTGTGCTTATCAGTACTAACCATTTCGAAATCGTTTTCGTAATTATTGAAAAGATCATTTTCAAAAGAGGTTTGAACTGCGCCAAGGTATTTCTAAAGATTTCATGTTTTCTTAGAAAATTGTACCCGTCTTCTATACAACATGTTGGTTGATTCACATGATTTCTTGCTAATCAGTTTTTATTTATGTTAATTACTCACTGAGTTGGAGTACTCACTTTACTCCTTGCACCTCACGTGCAGATGCAGGTATTTGTTCATCCGATAGCGAATTTTGTCTAATCAGAGGCAGAGTTATAGGAGTAGTAAGGTGACTACATGCGTTCGCAACACTATTCTTCTCTCTTTTGGTTCATTATTCCGACTTTGTATACTTTAGGTCTTATAGTTGTATTTATACTCTGATAGATGCTCGTGACTTGTGACACCCCGATTTGGGCTGTGTTGAGTTGTAATTCTGTTAATTAATATCATTAAGTAGTATTTTGCCGTTTATTTGTGTTTAACTAATTTTAAAGAGACTAGTTGGGTTAGTCGGCTAGCCTTGTCTTCACGAGAGACACCATCACGACTAGTGCTGGATTTGGGTCGTGACAAGAATCCTATAGACGTGGTATATAAACATTAATTAGCATGTAATTATAAACTAGTGATTAATTTAAACAAGCAGATTTTATCTTTTAGACCATATAGGCATGCTTTCTAGGTGCTGAAGCTGATTACAAACGTTATTTGACGGTATAACTGATTTTATACACATTCCCTATAGGCATGATATCTAAGTTGCCAAAACTGATTTTAAATATGATTTCCTATTGACATGATATCTAAGTATTCATGCTGGTTCCAAATATGATTTCCAATGGACATGATAACTTATTTAGCAGAATGTTATACGGGTTGATAATTCCCAAGACGATCCTATAGGCATGTTTTGAATGCACATGGAAAGTTAAGATTATACATGAACATGAATTTTGATGCAGAATTGATAAACATCCTATAACAGGATTGCTAGGATGTAAAGTGGAAATTCGGGACAAATATAAAGATAAGGCCTATAGGCATGATTTCTAATGCATATAAATAATCACAACAATCCTATAGGCATGATTTCTACCCGATCCCAACAAAGATGTATAAAAATCCTTCCAGCTTTACTAATAATCCCATATTTGTTTATATAAGAATTATTATTACAGACCAAAACAAATGAATCACATAATGAAAATTACTATACTACAGGGAGCCTTGACAGGCCCAAAAGTAAACTTGGAAGTTAGGCCTTCAATCAAATCTGGAGTCCAACATGCAGTCCATAATACACCAAATGGGCTTATGATGTGTCAGAGTTCCCAAGTGTCACACCCCAAACCTAGGGAGGCGTGGCTGGCACCCCGTGCCACACTGGCCTGAGCGAACCACTCTGCAACTTTTATTTTCTTGTGCAACTATCATAGGCCAACATGGACACAACTTGTAATATAGGACTATAGGTGGGCCACAACTCTATATCAATAAACTGCCTTTCTTAAAATATGAATACATATGGGCTATCACGGCATCTGACATACAAAGCCTCTAAGATTATTCGACATCAAATGGGAAAGGGTACTGGCCTACCCATAAGTCTGTAGCAAAACTCTGACACGATGACTTATAGACTCGGCTGCACTCCAAATGAGGTAAAGTCTATCGATCCTTCGCTGAATGCTCACCTCATCTACTATAAGGACTCATCAAGCTGATTATCTATACCTACATGCATAAATGCAGCATCCTTAATAAGAGGACGTCAATAAGAATAATATACTGAGTATGTAAGGTATGTAAGTAATTATATAAATATCATGGAAGAAACATGGAATAAAGGACTCAACCTTTAATTCTGGACAGCTCTATAAATTATAAAATATTTATAGTGTCATGTATATGTGTATGAATGTCATGTCGTACATAGATATATGTGTTCGTCACATCATTAAGCTTTTGAGGGCATCCCATCATATTATCTTGGCCACTATGGGCAAAATCATCAACGTATACCAACTGATCAGGTGGTGGTGTGTATTTAACTCTATAACCTTTCCCATATATATATATATATATATATATATATATATATATATATATATATATATATATATATATATATATATATATATATATACACTATAGTATATATAGTATGTATAGTATGCATATACAATATACATACTATATATATGCCAAAATAAAAGTTACTTATTAGTCTATATATTATCTCTAACAAATTTCATAAATCCTTCAAGATTCGGAGGAATTTCCATTGGTGGTGGCAGAAAAGAAGCTTATTCATCACTGCTTTCGAGCGAATAAGCATCCTTAAGCAAGTTCCGCTAGCATTTCTTGATAAGCTTCGTCTAACTCCGATTGTTATTCAACAAGTCCAAAATTTCTTCTTTTCGAACGGATCCAATCTCTAAAGAGTATTGATTTTTCAAGCTCTCCCTCATAGATGCTCTATGATCACCGATTTGAAGTCTCGCTGGACTGAAAGCGCTCTCTGATGTCACTATTGAAGCTTGAACACGAAAATATCTCGATTCATCCTTGAAAGAACCAGATAGTGTTTTTCTTTGGCGTTCGACCATTCCAAAACATCAAAGGAGTCGTAGGGATTCTCTAGTTCAAGTTCTTGTGACAAATAAACTTGAAGCTCATTTGGTTGTGAAGTATCACCAATATTATCACCTTGAGAATCCCTCAACTCTGTCCAAGAACTAAGTGCTCTTAGGCCTGCAGTTCTTTTAGATGATTCGAACTAGACTCGGTAGGAGTTGGAACATTTGGTCTAGCATGATCTAAGGCTAGTTGACAAGCATTATAAATTGTTTGAGCATTTGTTTTAATTGAGGCTTTTGCATCTGCGAGTGTAGCAAATTCCTCATCTGAAAGATCTAAAGCCTTATAAATATTTGTATACCAAAAGTGAGGACCTTCTAATTTCATAACATGATTTAACATAGCAGCAACATCATAAATGGGGGGATAAGGAAAAAATATTTCTTAAACTTATCTTTCATAGAATTAATAGCAAGTTGATAAATTACCCCACCCATTAAAAATTCAATAAAAAATTTGCAATTGATGCAATATAGATTAAACAGTTAGAAATTGTAGGATAATATTGCCTAGATAATTCAGTTGTAGAAACATGAAATTATTGTAAAATATCTACATGTATGACGTGAATTAATTATTATATAAGCAGTAATACATATTGCATTTTTCATTCCTCATTAATCTAATGAGTGGTTACAGTAACCACAATCATTACCACTCCTGCAATATCAATAGTAATAGCAATGCGACAATCTACATGAGTAAATGAATAGCACAAATATTGTTCATATTCATATTTATATTTATAAATATCGCTTTTTGTGACGACCTGGCCCGTCGTCATGGGATTTACCATCCCGTTATGTTGTAATTACATGTTTTATGCTTTTATATCAGTGTTAGAGTCTATCGGGTGAGTTAGGAGTGAATTGGATTGAAAATGAGGCATATAGCTTTTTGAAGGAAACTTGAATAAGGAAAGTCAACCCGGAGTTGACTATTTAGTTAGAGGGCTCGGAATCGGATTCTGATGATTTGGTTAGTTCTGGGAGGTGATTTGTGACTTAGGGGAACAATCGGAATTGAATTTGGAGGACCGCTATAGAAATAGGCTTGAATTGGCTAAGGTTGAATTTTGGCGAAATCCGAACGGTAGGTGAGATTTTGATCTGGGAGTCAGAATGAAATTCCGACAGCTGCAGTAGCTCCGTTAGGTGATTTTGGATGTGCCTGCAAAATTTCAGGTCATTCGGACGTCGTTTGGTCGGGTTTTGATAGAATGTGTAATTCGGAGGTTTTGAAGAAACTTAGGCTTGAATCCGTGTGTAATTGGTGATTTTGATGTTTAGGATGGTGTTTTTATGATTGGAACAAGTTCTTATCGTGTTTTGGGGTGTGTTGGTGGTTTTCGTTGGGGTCCCGGGCGCCTCGGGGTGAATCCGGACCATCATCCGGCAATTGGAAGCAAGAAATGGTATGCTGTAAATTGCAAATCACTGGGCGAAATTTTAGCCTTCGCGTTCGCGAGGGCTATGCCGCGTTCGCGTAGTCTGGGGCCGGGTGACCATCGCGTTCGCGAGGGATGGCAACGCGTTCGCGTATAAGGGAGTTGGAACGCATCGCGTTCGCGTGGAGTCAGGCCGCGATCGCGAAGAAGGATTAGGCGAAGCCACGCGTTCGCATGAGAGACTACGCGTTCGCGTAGAGGAAAAGTCCGGAGGCTGGGGAGTTGACCTTCGCGGACGCGTGAAAGAGTGTCGCGTTCACGATGAAGAAGAGGAAAAAGGCATTGCGTTCGCGTGAGAGGCGTCGCGAACGCGATGAAGAAAATAGGCTGGCAGTGAAGTTAAAACCAGAACTGGTCAGTCGCGGGTTTAATACCCAAAACCTCCATTTTTGAGTTCCAAGAGAAGAAATTGACGGGAGATTGCTGGGAAATCATCGGGGTTTCGTTGGAGGTAAGTTTTGTGGCTTAATTACATCATTTTAATATGAAATCCTTGGTTAAATCCCTGTAAATGGAAGATTAAAGGTGGGTTTGAGCCATAAGCTTAAATTGAAGAAAAATACTTATTTGAGTGGGGAAATGGAGTCCGATTTTGGTAAATTTTATATGCCTAGACTCGTATCGAGATGAGGATTCCGAATATGTGATTTTTGTAATTTTTCGACAAGCGTACCGAAAGTCGGGTTTTGACAACTTTGAGAATTTTGATGTAAATTGAGTTGTATTGATTGGGTGTCGTCCCATTGGCCTAATTTGTTGTATTTCTACTGTATTTGATCAGATTCTACGCGTGCGGAGCTTGATTCTCGTGGCAAGGGCATTGCGGAATAGTTGTCGCGCTATATTGAGGTGAGTAATAGATGTGGGTGATGACCAGCGGGTTCGAAACCCCGGTATACCAGTTTGTGACGCTATATAATGGTGAGACACGTACTCTCTTGTGAGTGCGGGGTCGATTGTGATTGGGGACTATGGCTTAGTCCGACTTGTTTGCATTGTGTTATGATATTTGGCTATTCCTGAGCCGTCGAACCTCCTTCTCGGGTGGTTGCATACTATATTGTGATAATGGCTACTCTTGAGCCGTTGAACCTCCTTCTTGGACGGTTGAGTATACTTGTGGGCCGTGAGCCAGTTATTGGATCCCGCGAGGATCGTTATCATTGTCTTATCATATTGACATGTTAGTTACTACCGATCCGTAGCTATTTCTGTTATCATGCTATTTCCAATCTCTGGAACTTGGTATTACTGTTTAACAACTAAAAAATGATAAAAAGGTTTTCAAAACTACTTTTGAGCCTGCGAGGCTGTATTTGCATATTAGCTGACTGGTAGTGGATCGGGCTGCGCGCTGCAGCGGTATATATGTTGGATCGGACTGCACGCCGCAGTGATATTGTGCTTGGGTTGTAGGAGCCCCTCCGGAGTCTGAACCCCACAGTGAGCACGGGTACCCAAATTGGATCGAGCTACGCGCCGTAGCGATCATATCATGCACTGCATTGCATTTAGCTACATTTGATAGCTGTTATACTGGTTTGCTGGTACTTGTTGGTACAGGTACAGTTGATATTGATTCTGTGACAGGGTATTTGATTACAGCTTTACATAGTGCTTTATTGCGGATTTCTTATATGCGCTGTCTTACCCCTGTTTATTACCACTGAGTCTGGCAGTACTCATTTTACTCCCTGCACCTTGTGTGCAGATCCAGGTACCTCTCAGCAGTGATCAGGTAGTTGTTCGAGGTGACATCTGTGGGATATTCGAGGTAGCTGCAGAGTCCGCAGGACCCGATATTCCTTCTTACTGTCTTTTGATTTTGTATTGATATCTCTTTCCGCACTTGGTATCTTGTAAACCATTATTACACTATGTTCATTAGAGGCTCATGACTCTTGACCCTTCGGTCTATGGGAGTTGGTATATTTTGGGACTTGGTTTCCCCGTTTTCGATATTTGTATTACTGTTGCTTCATGCTTTGATATGCTTAAATGGGATAAAGCGAGCTTCTAGCTCCGTCATTGTTATTGATTGGTCAGACTGGCCTAGCAATGTGCTGGGCGCCATCACGACCGGATTTGGGGTCGTGACACTTTTAAGGTTGCGCGAGGCCATCATTTACAAGTGAGATTAAAAACTCTTCTAATATAATGCACAAAATGAGGGTTAAAAGGAAAACTATAGGTTAAGCACATAACAGTAACCATTTTTGCCAATTCTTCATGATCTTTATTTGGATCGTAACATAAAAAGCCACTGGTAACAATGTTAATTCCCGATTGAACAGATTTGATCCGATACTATGGTTAACCTTAGTACCTATACTTGTCCCTTCTTGTGCATCTTTCATTTGAAGATATCTAGCTTTATCACTAGGGTGTGTCTTTATATCTCTAGTCAAACTACTCATACCGCTACAGTCTCCGGTATATTTATGAGCAATCAAAGAGCCACAAGTTTTACACTTAACCTTATTTTGTTCTCTTAATTGAGTAAAAAAGTGCCAAACAAGAGATGTTTCAGACCATTTAGAAGGTTGTCTATTAAAAGTAGGGGTTACTACAGAAGGGTTAGACGGGGCATCACTTGGATTATTATCAGTTAAGTT